>OY856411.1:974959310-975431810 GCA_963693085.1 Alisma plantago-aquatica
CCTACTGATGTTATCAATCAATGATGATAGTAGATTAATATTTGATGCTGATTAATAAATATAGTGTTATCTAACAACCTATGGTGACTTAATGGTCACTAATGATGGTTTATCAGGTCTCTACAGCCTATGGTGAGTTAATCATTGTAGTCGTAACATCAATTAAGCCTTAGACCAATGGTTTCTTGGGTCACTTGATGCAATGGTCGGACTTATACTGTAGTTGATCGTTTTAACATATGAACTTGACATAATGGTCAAGATCTACTGTTCATTCCTCCAATAAAGTGGAATGATGGATAATGTAATATGTTGGTCCTAATAATGTGATTTAGATGGTTTCCTTTATATGATCAACTTAAGGAGCTTACTTGTTGACAACGGATGGCTTATTTTAAATGAATAGTTGATTGTGGGTTTTACCCTACTCTCAATGGAACTTTTTGTGTTGTTAATCAAGGGATTTCTAGGGTTAAATGGTGACTCTTTCTGGAGCACAAATCAAGGACTTCATAGGTGGTTTATCAAGGTGTTTACTTATGTAAACAACCAAAGGTCTTACCTTTTAAACATCTGATGGTTCCGGGTGACATTGTGGTATGGTGATATGGGTTGAATGATGATGGAACAAATGGAGGTTTACCCTTAACAAGCAAGTCTTACCTATTCACTCATATGAATAGAAGGTATGATAACCATATTGTGTGTATATGGAACCCTAATGAGGTATAACTTGTTATACCTAGCTTTAATATAACTAAATGATGGTAACTGGGTATAAATAGTCCTTGGATGACTAATGCAATCATGGGGTACTCTCTTATTGTTGTTGAAACCCTAGTAGGCTATAACTTGATGGTTACACCTTGATTTATGTGTGGGTTCATACTTGAAAATGGTATGGAATGTGATGGTGATACTTCACCTTATGCATCCATGATCCAATGGGGATGCCATGAGTTAGGGTTTGGGTATGAGTGTTGATTAGAAATATTAATATAATTTATCTCGTGAACCTAACTCTAATGCAAATAGATAAAGATGAGTATTCATGTTTAACATTCTTATATGATAGAATGATGGTGCAATAACATCCTTAATATGATCATAATCTTGATATGTTAATTGGTGGTTATCATAACCACATGGTTGATACTTTCTTATGCTAAACATGTGCATTATGAATATGATGAGAGTTAATCATATCTAGATTACTTGCATGTTGATGTAATAAAGAAATGTTCTTAATGTTAATATAACCCCGCTATGATTGTTTATGAATATCTCCTAGTTCATTAATGCAATATTGTGTTGATCTGGTGTATTATATGTAAGTGATGTTGTTGAGCCTTGTTATAAGGCATGCAAAGATAATGATGATCTTATAGGGAATAGTATGATGGTCTTAATGACCTTTGGGAATTGTTGAGACCTAAATGAGGTGTAATCCTCTTGTGTTGATAAGGGTCGATACCCTATGATATTGTGAAAAGGATTCTATATCCTGTAATAGTATGTTGGTCTTGATCACCTTTGGGCATGGTTGAGCCCTGAATGAGGTGTAATCCTCTTATGTTGATAAGGGTTGATACCCTGTGATATTGTGAAAAGGATTTATATCTTGTGATAGTATGATGACTAGTGTGGTCTCATGAATGGCAAGTGAATAATACCATGTGATGATGAGATGATAAATTATGTTTCACACATTTTATATCTTTTTACATTTTTGATATTTATATGATTGCTAGAAGTGAATTAGGGTTTGTATGTCCACTTTTTTGATGCAGCCTTAATTCACCCAATTGGCATAACTAATCAAGTGCAACTCTAATCATGTAGTTCCCTGTGTCGTAGAGCCATCTTCACTGTCAGAACTTATTGGATGGTGAATCAAGTATTCCTAAGGGAAACTTGGAGTGCATACTGTAGAGTATGTGGTGGTGGAAGGTTGAGGATATATCATTGTCATCCACAATGCAGATTGTGGATGTTGGATATGGTCATGCCTCATACAAATGATGTGATTGGGAACGGCTGTGGTTGTGTCTTGGTGATTATAACATGATGTGATTGAGGACAACTACGGTTGTACCTCGAATTAGAGAGTTTTGTATACCTCGGTTTCTAGTGTTGTGACATGTACAAAGGGAAGACTAGTGGTTATCATCTTGACTATATGTCATTGTGGTGGCAGCTTTGACTGATGTGTCACTGCCTTTTTACTCGTACTGACCGAGGGGAAGAGATCTTAGGATACCGACACTCCTAGATCTTATACGGAACCGAATAGCCCTTCGTAGGGGTCAGTTGGACTTTGAATGGTACAATTGAAATTCCCCAAGGCGTAATAAAATATGTAATACAACCGTGTAGTATATTTGTTTAGGGTCATACACAACGTTTCACATTGGATGATAACCCTTGTTTGTTATCTTTACATAAATATGATGCTTAGTGAAATTAAGAGATAGTAGATATACTTATGTTGTGGATATGCTTAAGATTGTAGATGCATACATATAGTAGCTATGACTATGTTGATAACTATACTGCTACTTCTGATTATAATCATGATGCTAGCTATCCCATGTTGTTAGTTATGTTTAGCATGCTAGCCATGCCTTTGTAACTAGAGATGCATATACTGCTAATCATGCTTATCCAGATAGTTGTGCTTATGTTGTTATCTCTTCTTATGATGTTGATATGTTCAACCAATTAGACATGCTCCTGTTGTTAGATATGCTATGTTATTAGACTTCCTCATGATTCTAGATATGCATATGCTACTGAATTGCTTAAATTGTCAACAAGATAAAGGATGATAGTCTGGCTAATGACGATAGTTATTATCTTCTCCTTTATGTATTTTTTTAATCATCAGTACTGCTGAGCTTATTTGTTATATCTTATTAAACCGCTTAACTATTTAATTACTTACAAATGTTGTAATCAATAAATGATGTTGGAGGTTATATCTTTTGTTGGGACATGGGTCTCACCCTTGTGGTTCGCCACATCTTTTTAGGTAATAGGAAGTGACAAAAACAAACTTGTGGCAGCAAAGAGGAGATATAGTAATGAATCTTTGAGAAAGTTGATTAGATGTCTAGTGTGTCCTAGAGTCATCCATGTACTCTCAGGTCTGGGTAGGAAAAGTTTGTATGTGGTGTTTCAAATGAATCAGACGTTTGTTAGAATAGTAATGCTTGTTTGTGTGGCATATATGAATATTGTTCTCCTTTGTATATATGTTGTGGCTAAGGCGATAGAACAATTTGTATCAAATTCTTGGCATAGTATGGGTAAAAGAAAGATGTTGGACTCTTATGTTGATGTTTCTGAGTAGGCACTGACGTTGAAATTGGTTTTAATTTATTCATATTTTTGGGTATGTGATTAATTAGTGATTGATTGTGCTTTATGTTTTGAGTAATCTCATTTAGTGTAACAAGTTCTCACAATATACATAGAATCTAAATAAACTTAAATATGATAATTTAATACATTGTTCAACTCAAAGATCCTCTAAACTAAGTATGTATTAATAAAACTCATCGATGTGTATACTTATAAGAACAACCTTATTATATGTATAATTCCATTCATTCCCTCATATACCAATTTCATTAGGATAATTAAGGTAATCAAAAACTCTTGTATATATATCAATATATGTACCTAGGTATATATGATTATAATTACTAGGTGACATAAATTAATATCATATATCAACGGGGACAGTTTAGATCAAAATGATTCTAATATGTTTATGTGTCTAGTTTCGTATTCTAAAATTAAGCTACCATGTAGATTATTCTATAGCTAGTATAATCTCACGTATTATTCATATCATATTAGGTATTTTCTAGATTATCTTTATTTATAGACTTAATAACTACATCTCTTAAATTAGGAGTCCAGAAAATGAAGTATGCATATGTTCCATGTACATGTTTCTATATTGATAAATGGATACATCTAATATCAAGATATCAAATTATTCAAAATGACAAGATCTATCCAGTGGCACAATCAATTTAATATTTTGTCTTCTCCAGTGGCTAGGTGTCTAGTGTTCTCCTCTCTATGAGAGAATTACACTTTTGCATGTGAGGATAACCAGTACTTGGGGGGGGGGGGCTCAAATTGTCCATTGTCCATTGTGCATGGTTGGGGAATGTGACCCGTCGAATCTAGTGAGTCAAAACTCTTAGTCAATATTTTGAATTTTTGTGTCAATATCAAAATCTAACAATATTTTAGTTTCTCAACGATGTTCAACAATCAATTTATTCCTAGTGAACTTAACAAGAGGGAAAGGTTAATAAAAATTGGTTCACCACTTTTGCAAAGTTATGTAGATGAAACTCAAGAGGGAAATAAATAGTTTAATCAAGAATCAAGAATTTAGTACATGTTCCAGTGAGAATTCCAATCAAGATGTCCACATCACATATGTTAGTTTCTCATTGATGGAGCTAGAACTTACGTCGGTAGATTACTCTTCTGGTGGAAGTCCTAATGTGCACCAAAAAACCCTAGGGAGTTGATGTTCTCTCTAGGTTTACCTACAACTGGTGCTAGATAAATGATCCAACCCCACAAGAGTGTGGAAGCCTTATCGTAGTACAGATTTAGGATCGAACCCAAAGGACAACGTTAAGAATCTAAGTGTCTTTATCTAGTTTTGTCTCGGCCTAAGTTAATCATCTATGACCAAAAGTTTGATTTGAGTTATTTAATCTAAAACATGCAAAAGTAAAGGAAAGTATAAAAACTAGTTTAAGGATTAAAATATAAGATTAGCAAAATGATGATGGATCACTGGGGTGATGCGGGTGTTCACTGCCACTACACATGCATTATACCTATACCAAACATAGCAAGACCTGCAAGCAAGATACATGGATGTTGTGCAATGTCGATGTCTTGTGAGACAAGAGCATTGCACACATCCTTCACGGGTTGAGTAACTCTCATCCGACACATATCTATGTGTCAATGAAGATATGTAGTCTCTGAAGAGAGAATCTTACTCAACCTCGTGAAATGTGCATCGGAAAACTAACAAGCGAGCGATAATTACCAATTTGATTAGTATCCTTATAGACTATCCCTCTTTTGAGGATATAGCTATGAGAAACGTGGGAGTGTTGTAACGTCAGTCATTCCTGAACAAATGGTCAAGTACTTTGCACCACTCCCTCCACAGAGTGTGTTCCTCGACCCATCAAGGTGGCACTTTTGTATGTCAACTGATTCCATTTCATAGTACGAAAGTACAACGATGGAGGTGAGTTTTCTCCACTCCTTAGAAAGCGTTCCTAGGTACCAAAATGGATGTGCGGTGGATACACACACCAGAAACCAATACTAAATCGGTATTCAAGTCCTAAGAGTGGTCGTAGACAAACCACAATGAAAGACAATAGATGCATACAAGAATGCGGCCAACATTCAAGCATGCATGAAACGATTTAGTATTGAATCGGAAATATAACATCTTTTTAGTACATATTACAAGGCATGGGCAGCGGGGCTAGTCCCCACACCCAGTGGATGAAACTACTCGCTCCTCATGCGAGAAACAAGAAGAATAAGAAAGAGAGAGGAATGTTCCATGAACATGGTGTAGAAGGTAGTTGCAGCTTGGTGAAGATTATACAGTCGTCTATGTCGTGTCGGGGCAGATCTATACATGAAACGAGAGATGCCAAGATAGACTAGGCAGTCTCTCTCGCTCCATCTTCCTTCTCTTCTCGGTCTTGTTGAATGCAGTCCGGGCAGTAGGTGGAGTGGAACTGGCGTGGATGGAACTGGATCTGGATCAGACCTGTATATAGGCAGCCTGTCGGCGTCCCAGAACTGATGCCCCTAAATGAGGACGTTGCTGGTCCTATTTATAGGCTCGGGGCTGGCCCTCACATTTTTGGTGTGATTCCAGCCCAAACGGTCTTGGAGATATTTTGCTTCAAATGGTTTAGTCATAAGTTGACCAAACGGTTTGGTGTTTAATAGACCAAACGGTCTTGAATATGAGCCTCCATACGGTTTCAGTTCTTTTGAGAAGAAAACGGTCTCATGAAAATATGACCAAATAGTCTTTGCAGTCAGCAGCTCCATACGGTCTTCCAAACGGTTTCTGCTTGATTGCCCCCATACGGTCTCGGCTACTGACAAGTTCCCAAATGGTTTGGGAAAGCAGCGTCAGCCAAATGGTCCTGAAGATTTCCTCCATATGGTCAATTGATCCATACGGTCTTCTATTCTCTCCCATCCATCCGATTTGGGAAACTGAGAGGTTTCTCTCGGTCTTCGTCTCTTAGTTTTGAGACACCGGTAGACTCCAATCGGTCTTGAGACCGATGGAGCTCCACCTGTCCTGGAGTTCCTTACGCCGGTCAGGTGGAAGCGGTGGTTGTGATGTGACTCGAGGAGATGAGGAGTGTCGTCACTGGGAGCCGAGATGATGCAGTTGCAGGTCTCTATGGTGGTATGGTCAGAAGGCATTGGCGATGTGACCTGGAGTTGGTGGTGACGAGATGATTGCAGGTCTCGGCAGAAGCAGGTGTTGCCGGAGAAAGTGACGGGATCGGTGGTGTTGTGGGTGGATTTGTTGGCAAAATCCAGTGTTGCTGAATTGGTCTTAATTGCAGGGGTTGCAGGCGTGGAATGATGTCTATGGCGAGAGTTGGAGGATTGGAATTCGATGGGTGAAATTGCCATGGCAAAGGTCTGAAATCAGAGAGGCGTGAGGTAGGGGACGATGTGCCACGGCCGTGTTGAGACAACACGGTCATGGTGAGGCTGCTGCCTCACGGTCGTGTTGCCTCACACGGGCGTGGTAGGTGAAGACTTGGGCTCTGATGGTGGTGCGCCACGGCCGTAGCGTGACAACATGGTTGTGGCCAGGGTTGTGGAGTACGGGCATGGTTGATCACAATGGTCGTGGTGAGTGAGAAGGTTCAGGTGCTAAGGATGGTCCACCACGGTTGTGGCTTCACCACACGGTCGTGGAGAAGACAATGGAACACGGACGTGGCCATTCAAAATGGTCGTGGTCGGGGCTCTGCTTCATGGTCTTGATCATTTGATGCACATGCTTGGGGCTTCTAGGACAGAACGCACAGTTGTGAGTTGTTGATGTTTGATTGGATGATAGAGAGTGATCTGTAGAGGAAAAGGAAAGTGAGTAAGGGAGGATAAGATCAAATAGACTGAAAACTAGGGTAATTAGAACTAGTAATGCACTGTTTATATGAAACTGAGGAGATACTTAGAGTAAATCAAAACAAGGGTAGATCAGTCGATATGACGCACAAAATCTCTAGAATTGGCAACTGAGAGGATGAATCTGGAGGATTCATCACCACACCGAACTTAAGCGTTGCTCGTACCGAGGAACGAAAAAGTTTAAGACGGTCACCAAAACACATGTTTGTCTCGTAATTACCTCACCTTCGTGCAAAAGTCAGAAAATCCACAAAAAAGAAGAAGAAAATGAAGCAGAAGCAAAACAAAATTAGGGCAAAAATGTCAAAAAACCTTTGAATTGGTGATTGATGATGGATCTGGGGGATTCATCACCAAACTGAACTTAAGTGTTGCTCGTCCTGAGGAATGAAAAACTTAAAATAGTCACCAATGAAATTGTTCATCTCATGGTTACCTCATCCTTATGTCATATCATAATTTTGTTCATGGCTCAGATCGAAACAGCATCAAGGCTTCCTTAGATCACGGAATACATCTTATGATATCCTCATTTCTGAGTTCACTTTACTGAAGTATTTCCTTCTCACTCTCTGTTGTAGCAGTCATGTTGAAAAGTTTTATGAGACTTTGAAAAGACCCACAGAATCAAGCAAACATGTATATGATCTGTCGTTGTTGTTTTCAAGAGAATGGTTGAAATTGAGGCGATTGGGGTGCCAGTAGGTTGAAAAAGGAAAGAATAGGGGTGTGATCAAGAGATAAGAGTCTCTCCTCTAATTTATTCAAGACTCTTATTATTGGTGGATTCATCAAGATATTTTGAGTGTTTTGTGCACAACTCTGGTTGACTTAGCCTTACACCCAATTTTTTTTTCTAAAGGTAACTCAGAAGTGTGTATAGGTTGGCTTAAGGCTTTTGGCTATTTTACCTCTTCGAGAGGAGGTAAGGGGTCATTTTTTTATCCTTAGGATCTCACTACCGGTCACGACACATCTGCCTTTGTGAGGGCAGCTAATGTACCGGTCGGGCAAGACCTTTATCAGTTATCCTTATTCAGGGCACAACTCTCATGTTTTTATTCACACTCTGGCTTTTATTCATTCTCACTTGGCTTAGGAGAGAGGGTATTTTTGGATTTTTGTATATTTGGGCTTCTGGGCCTCTTTTTGGAATTAGGGTAGATTTTTCACCAACCTTGGTATGTGCTTAATCATCATTGTATAGAGGTGTGGTGTACCACACCGAACTTAGAGTTCGTCCGAGGTGTGGTTTACCACACCGAACTTAGAGTTTGGTAATGTTCTAGTATTCACTAAGCTTTGGCATGATTGGTGAGTGGAAGGGTATGAAAATGAAGGAAGAAGTGTAGAGGAGAGTTCGGATCATGATGCAGTTTGCTTCATGATTCCATATGACGGGTTCCTTTTCTCCATCACACTCTGCTCAAAAAGTGACAAGATAGAACTTCAAATGAGAATTCCATACAGTAGATCTATTATTCAGTTAGAGGCTTGATGCACTTGATCTATCTCAGTCTTATTGAAGCTTATCATGACATTCAGGGTTCATAGGCTATACAAGATGAAGTGATTAATTAGCTAGTTTTAAACATTTGTTTCTCATGGATTTGCAATGAAAAGAGGTGATGACCAAAGATTCGAAAAGCAAAAGCTGACTAGGTAAAGGCTTTATTTTTGGAAAACTACGAAAAGGCAGAAAAATTACGAAAAAGAAACTAGAATGGAAAAGATAGGAAGCAGTAAAGATAGAGGGTGGAGTGAAAGTCATACCACCCGCCCTCCATCTTGAATTTATGATTTTGCTCATCTCCAAGCAAAAACTAGGTTCAAGATGGAGGGGAAGAGTTGTGCAGTGTTAACTAGGTGGCCCTCGCAATTGAAAGAAGGTCTGGTGAAGATGTTTCATGATAGTCAGAATTGAGAGTGAGGAAGTGGTACATACAACCTGTTGACTGGGTGGTCGTGGTAACTCAAATGGGTTTTCTAGACGACTTGGATGTACATTTCTTTCACCTCTTTGTCTGTCCAGAAGAATCCAGAGACCTTCCCCCATCAGCGGGGAAGGTGGAATATACGCAATTGAGACTTGAGGACTAGGCGAGTAATCTAGGCATTGCCTATTTGTGTCCTCCAGTTGTGGCTCTCCCTCGAAGTTCAAAGTAAAACTGCTTTCTTCAAAATCCAGAGCAGTTGATTGAGGGTCGGTCACTTGAACTTCGTCTTGTCCTGGGTCGGGTGGCGGATCCGGTTCAGGCTTCATTTCATCACCTGGCTTTTCTTGTGTAGGGTGTGGGATCGAGGATGACGTTTCTTCATCAGAGGAGTTATTTTGAGAAGTATCGTCATCTTTATCATTGTTGAAATTGATAAGAGCATCATTCTTCTTTTCAAAATTTTGTTCAAAATTTTCCTCGTAGAACACCCTTAATTCATCCAAGTAACTAGAAGAGGATTCGACTGGTACTAAGAACTCTTGCTCAGGTAAAGGAATCATGGGATTCTGGGGTAGAGGTTCCAATGATGTTTCTTCAATAATGGGACTAAAATACTCCATTTTTTAGTTGGGTTGTTGTTCCAGTACTTCTTCATAGTACTCCTCCCGTTCTATTAAGTGCTCGGGAAGAGTCACTACGGGAAGAATGAAACCTTGTGCAGGTAATGGAAGTATCTCATTCTCTTGAATATGTGGTAGCTCAGGAGGGGCTTCTTCATAGGGATGAGTTTCTATAAGAGGATAGGTTTGTGGCTTGATGTCCTCCCACTGGTCCTTTTTGTCATTACGAGAGTTTACGGAAGTATTGTAATCCATTTCAAAATCAAGAGATGGTTCATGTTTCTCTTTATAGTGTACTATCAACTCGTTCAAGTGACTAGAAGGAGATTCAATAGAAAGATCATGCTCTTGTTCAAGAACTGGCTCTGTTTGGAATTCTTGTAGAGGTGGTAGCTCTGGTGACGTCATCTCATGGAAAGGATTGGTTATAGATTCATCATCTTGAGACCCATCCTCCTCCCATGATTCTTTTTCATCATCAGGGTCAGTGAGAGTGGCATGATCCATTTTTAAATCAAGATTTTGATTGGTCCCATCCTCGAAGTTTGTTTCTAGATCAGTTGAATGATCAGAAATTTCTTCATAAGGACAAATTAGATCATGTTCCGGAAATGGAGTTAGTTGAGTCTCTTGCATAAAAGATATCTCCTTACTCGAATCAGTCACATATTCCTCTGAGTCTGACTGTGAAGGAGTGTAGAGTTCTTGTGACATAAACCCTTCTTCTATGGACTTCATTGAAGAGATAGTTGAAGTTGAAGAAATTTTGCCATTTAGGGAATCGATCATTACTAATTGCTCCTCTATAGTTGGATCTAGGTCTATGAAGTCAGAAGGTAGGTGAGTGTTGAAGTTTATCTCCAATTGATCTCCTGACTATAGAGAATCCCCATATTGGCTACTCAACCTTTCATCTAAGAGCATAGTGCATGAATCATTATCTGAGTCAGACCTTGGCTCGAAAAATGATTCTTTCCCTTGTAATGTTGTGAAGCAATCATCTTTGAGTTCAGTTATTAGCTCTGAGGATGATTCCTCACCCTGCATTGATGCTTGAAGATCATTGGAAGGCATATCCCACATGATTTCATAATCATCATCATAATCAACATGTGGGTTAGGGATGTGCTTAGTTGAAATTGGTGGTTGTTCTACATGTTGGTCAGAAGCGTTGACAAATTACGTAAGTTGATCAAGATCGGCTATCAACTTTTTTGTCGCGGTTTTCTGATCAGCTAGTTGTTGAGACACCGATGTCTATAAGGCATGTAGTTCTTCCATTAACGTACATTGATCTCCATAAGAAAGCGCTTCCCTACACCCGTTGGTTTGGTGTTGATAATAGCTCTCCTCATCATAGTATTGATTTGCATTGTTTTCCAGGTTCCCTCCTACATTGCAGTCTACACCTTGAAATCTGTCATAGTTGGGTTTTTTGTAGTAGCTTCCAGGGTGATATGGATTATAACTTGTGTTATATCCATAGTTGCATGAAGAGGCTACTTTGAGTTTCCCAACTATACGATTTGTGATAACTTGACGTAGAGCCATCACGTAGAGATGAGGGACGTTGAAGTAGTAAATCGATGTATGAGAATAGTCACCACATAGTTGACATCTAACGGTTGGTGGTGTCGACTTCTTCATTTTGAAGAGATTTGGTACCTGAAACCAAAGAAAGAGTTTATCAGGTTTGACCAACCACTTCAAATCCAAGAAGATATGCAAAATTAAGTCCTTCACTTTTTAGGTTTTTGAAAATAAAATGGAAAACCCTAGAGAAACCTAAATCGACACAGAATTTGAAAAAGACAATTCTTACACCGTTGTCCCTGGAAACGGCACCATTTTTTTATGGAGATAGAACTTATGTTGGTAGATTACTCTTCCGGTGGAAGTCCTAATGTACACCAAAAACCCTAGGGAGTTGATGTTCTCTCTAGTTTTACCTACAACTGGTGCTAGATAAATGCTCCAACCCCACAAGAGTGTGGAATCCTTATCATAGTACAGACTTAGGATCAAACCCAAAGGACAACGTTAAGAATCTGAGTGTCTTTATCTCGTTTTGTTTCGGCCTAAGTTAATCGTCTATGACCAAAAGTTTGATTTGAGTTATTTAATCTAAAACATGCAAAAGTAAAGGCAAGTATAAAAACTAGTTTAAGGATTAAAATCTAAGATTAGCAAATGATGATGGATCACTACGGTGATGTGGGTGTTCACCACCACTACACATGCATTGTACCTATACCAAACATAGCAAGACCTACAAGTAAGATACATGGATGTTGTGCAATGCCGATGTCTTGTGAGACAAGAGCATTGCACACATCCTTCACAGGTTGAGTAACTCTCATCCGACACATATCTACGTGTCAATGAAGATATGTAGTCTCTGAAGAGAGAATCTTACTCAACCTCATGAAACGTGCATCGGAAAACTAACAAGCGAGCGATAATTACCAATTCGATTAGTATCCTTATAGACTATCCCTCTTTCGAGGATATAGATATGAGAAATGTGGGAGTGTTACACTGTTAGCCATTCCCGAATGAATGGTCAAGTACTTTTCACCACTCCCTCCGCAGAGTGTGTTCCTCGACCCATCAAGGTTGCACTTTCATACGTCAACTGATTCCATTTCATAGTACGAAAGTACAACGATGGAGGTGAGTTTTCTCCACTCCTTAGAAAGTGTTCCTAGATACCGAAACGTATGCGCGGTGGATACACACACCAGAAACCAACGCTAAATCGGTATTCGAGTCCTAAGAGCGGTCGTAGACAAACCACAACGAAAGACAATAGATGCATATAAGAATGCGGCCAACATTCAAGCATGTATGAAATGATTTAGTATTGAATCGGAAAGATAACATCTTTTTAGTACAGATTACAAGGCATTGGCAGCGGGGCTAGTCCCCGGGCCCCAGTGGACGAAACTACTCGCTCCTCATGTGAGAAACAAGAAGAATAAGAAAGAGAGGAATCTGTCATAAACACGGTACATAAGGTAGTCACAGATCGGTGAAGATGATGCAGTCTTCCACATCATGTCGGGGCAGATCTGTATGCGAAACGAGAGATGCCAAGATAGACCAGGCAGTCTCTCTCGCTCTGTCTTCCTTCTCTTCTCGGTCTCCTTGAATGTAGCCCGGGTAGTAGGTGGAGTGGAACTGGCGTGGATGGAATTGGATCTGGATCGGACCTGTATACAAGCAGTCTGTCGGCGTCCTGAAACTGATGCCCCCAAATGAGGACTATGTTGGTCCTATTTATAGGCTCGGGGCTGGCCCTCACGTTTTTAGTGTGATTCCAGCCCAAACGGTCTTGGAGATATTTTTCTTCAAACGGTTTAGTCCTAAGTTGACCAAACGGTTTGGTGTTTAATAGACCAAAGGGTCTTGAGTATGAGCCTCCATACGGTTTTAGTTCTTTTGAGAAGCAAACAGTCTCATGCAAATGTGACCAAACGGTCTTTGCAGTCAGCAACTCCATATGGTCTTCCAAACAGTTTCTGTTTGATTGCCCCCATACGGTCTCATATACTGACAAGTGCCCAAACGGTTTGGGAAAGTAGTGTCATCCAAACGGTCCTGAAGATTTCCTCCATACAGTCAACTGATCCATACGGTCTTCTATTCTCTCCCATCCATCCGGTTTGGGAAACCGAGATGTTTCTCTTGGTCTTCGTCTCTCAATTTTGAGAGACTGGTAGACTCCAATCCGTCTTGAGACCGATGGAGCTCCACCGGTCCTGGAGCTCCTTGCGCCGGTCAGGTGGAAGCAGTGGTTGTGTTGTGACTCGAGGAGATGAGGGGCATCATCGCTGGGAGCCGAGATGATGCAGTTGCAGGTCTCTGTGGTGGTGTGGTCGGAAGGTGTTGGCGATGTGACCTGGAGTTGGTGGTGACGAGATGATTGCAGGTCTTGGCAGAAGAAGGTGCTGCCAGAGAAAGTGACGGGATCGGTGGTGCTGTGGATGGATTTGCTGGCGATATCCAGTGTTGTTGGATTGGTCTTCATTGCATGAGTCGCATGCGTGGAACGATGGCTATGGAAAGAGTTGGAGGATTGGAATTCGGTGGGTGAAATTGCCATGGCGAAGGTCTGAAATCAGAGAGGCGTGAGGTAGGGGATGACGCGCCATGGTCATGTTGAGACAACACGGTCATGGTGAGGCTTCTTCCTCACGGCCGTGCTGCCTCGCACGGGCGTGGCGGGTGAAGACTTGGGCTCTGATGGTGGTGCGCCACAGCCATGGCGTGACAATACGGTCATGGTCGGGGTTGTAGATCACGGGTGTGGCTGATCACAACGGTCGTGGCGAGTGAGAAGGTTCAAGTGCTACGGATGGTCCACCACGGTTGTGGTTTCACCACACTGTCGTGGAAAAGACAATGGAACACGGTCGTGGCCATTCAAAATGGTCGTGGCTGGGGCTCTACTTCATGGTCTTGATCATTTGTTGCACATGCTTGGGGCTTCGAGGATAGAACGCACAGTTGTGAGTTGTTGATGTTTGATTGGATGATTGAGAGTGATCTGTAGAGGAAAAGGAAAGTGAGTAAGGGAGGATAAGATCAAATAGACTGAAAACTAAGGTAATTAGAACTAGTAATGCATTATTTACATGAAACTGAGGAGATACTTAGAGTAAACCAAAACAAGGGTAGATCAGTCGATATGAGGCACAAAATCTCTAGAATTGGTGACTGAGAGGATGAATCTGGAGGATTCATCACTCATGAATCTAGCAAGACAGAAGGTACCAGGGTTATATGATGTTTCTTTGCTTGGAATGAGATGTCATTCAATTTTATTTCATTAGTGTTATAGGAGTCTAGGGTTTTCCATCTAGGAGTACCATTCATATTTTCCATTATCATTTTAACTAGGTTATATAAGATCGATTATTACATATTCCATTATATCATATTCCTCAATATTAATTTTTCAAATATTATCTTGTCTGTATATGGTACAATTCCATTTAGTAATACAGTTTAGGATGTTTATAAGATATTTACCAAGATACCCTTATTAGAAACATTAAATATTAGTTTCAACATACTTAAATGTGCATTAGTCATATAGTTAGAACTTGATTATGTTCTCAAATATATATAGAATCTAAATAAACTAAAATATGGTAATTTAATACATTCTTCCACCCAAAAATCCTCTAAACTAAGTTTGTATTAATAAAACTCATCCTTGTGTGTACTTATAAGAACAACCTTCTTATATGTATATTTCCATTTATTCCCTCATATACCGGTCTCATTAGGCTAATTAAGATAATCATACATTCTTGGATCTATAACAATATATGTACCTAGGTATATACAATTCTAATTACTAGGTGACATAAATTAATATCATAAATCAATGGGGACAGGTTAGTTTGAAATTTTTCTAATATGTTTATATGTCTAGTTCCTTATTCTAAAATTAAGCTTCCATGTAGATTATTCTACAGCATATTGTGTATTTATTATTCATATCATATTAGGTATTTTCTAGATTATCTTTATCTATATACATAATAACTACATCTCTTAAATTAGTAGTCCAAAAAATCAAGTATACATATGTTTCATGTACATGTTTCTGGATTGATAAATTGATACATCTAAAATATATTATGTGTTAAGTGTTACCTTAACTAATCAAACTTACCTTAATCAAGGTTATATCTTCTTCCATTGTTTCTTTTAGCCTATGAAAAGTATCCTTGGAAGAATGATAATACAAAGGGAAAGACTACACGTTGAATCTAGGGTGCTACTTAACCATTCCCAATTGAATGTCTTCAACATTGTGGGATTATGTGGTAGTCATGGGAGTTGCATTGTCCAGGGTTCTCCCACCTGGATTGGGGAGGTGACTAGGTGTTTCGACTATCACAAGTTGACACATGCTTCTCTGGGTTCCGTCACTGGCCCAGTTGTGAGGGAGGCAGCAGCTACCTTCAGGATGTTTGTCTGTCTCTGTCTTCATGGCCAGTGTTGTGGGGACTTGGCATGGAGTTAGGGTTCATGTTTTGGTTGGTGATACCAAGGGTGTACCACACGCAGGCACGCACATCCTCAAATAAGTCGAAGGGGTTGAAGGTGGTTGTAATGATCTAGTAACAGCTTGAGAGCAGATCGGCGATGTGCTATAGGATATGTAGAGCAACCATGTGATTTGGGGAAACGTCTAAAGGTTCAAACAAAGAGGAAGGTGATTTCATGAATGTGGGAGGGGTCTATCCTGTCCTAGAAGGTGGCCTCTGGGGAAGTCACTAGCCGTTACAGCAACGTAAGGAAGAAGGAGAGAGGGAGGTCTCATAGAGAGGGCCGCAGATTGAGGAGCAGAGGAGATGGTCTGTGGTGGTGGGTTCTGGAGTGTCCTGGAGGTTCTGAGCGGGAATTGTAGTAGTGTTTGTTGTGAGCTTTGGTGTTCATGAAGGTGAGAGGCGGATGGAAGAGGTGCCATCAGGGAGGAGGTCTGAGGTTAGCCTTGCGAGTCTGTGATGCCCCCAGATTGTAGAGCCAGAAATTGATGTTACTAGTTTTGTTAGAAATAGGTTGTTCCTTTCCAAATCTTTTTACATGTGTCCCTACCTATTAAAGGGTAGGGTGTGGATTTTGTTTACTTAACATGTGGCATCACCCAACATAAAGAGCAGCCTACTCCTTGTTTAATTAGTAACAACAAATCTTGAGGCCAGGTTGTAGGATCTATAGTATTTAATAGCTTGGGATTGCTATCGAAAGCATTGAGGATGGTAATGGAGGCCTTCTATGGGTGTGAGTGGTTCAAGAGATGTGGCGAGGACTCTCCATCCGTTTCTAGTCAGTTCGGTAGAGTTTGGCGTTTAAAGCTCTATGAGACCTAGTTGACAGGCTAGAGTGCTTTAAGGGGAAGTCAACTCAATTAATTTGGTGAGAAACGGTGCAAGGTAGAGGGAGAGTTGGCATGTTGTTCCCTTCCTATAACCGACGGCTACGGCTCCGAGGGGAAGTGGAAGGTGTATGTATAAAAAACAGATATATTTTGATCCAATTGATATTTCAAATTGATTCCAAATCCAAGAATATATAATTGAGTTCAAATTCTCAATTGCGGGTCCCAAATGCGATAATTTGACAAAAATAGGAAAAAAATTCTTTGGTGCTCGAGTTTCAAAATAATAAATGAAGAGAAATAGTGAATGGAAGATTTGGCAAAAGAGGTGTCAATCATAGAGGATTATTAATAATCGCTCAAAATTATATTTAGTACCAAAATTTAGTATGTTTCAAAATATGAAGTAGATTCCCTTATATTTGTTGTTTTCATCATCCATTAGTCATGTGATGAATGAATTTTTGTTTAATTACAAATTTTCTTCTTTATTTCTCTCATTTCTTATAATAGACCATGGGAATATGTGGGCAGTGCATCCAACATCCCTAATATGGCATAATCAGAAGGGATACAGATTTAGTAAATAGTAACTAGAGTTTTAATTTTCTAAAACATGCAAATGAGTCGAGGTTACTGCATTAATGTCTCCTTATGCATGTGATTAAGGTTGGTAATTATTTTATTGAGAGGAATCTAGGAAAGTCATTATATGTTTGATTGTTAGTTGAAAGACATCAATTTCACTAATAGTTGGTCAATAGGCAGAAGTAACTAATCACATCTTTGAGAGATAGGAAGAAGAATGGGAATTCAATATGTTCAGTGAATGTTCATCATATGTTTAATTTATTTCATGGCATCAAATCATTTCAAATATGCTGTCCTGAGCACGTTGTCCCGACGTGTCCCTGACAATCTCAACCATACACACACCACATTATTTTTTTAGGGGTGGGTTTTTGGATAAATGTGTGCTAAGGATTTTTTGGGACACAACCAGGACAGCAAGTTCGGTACAACAGATTTGGAGGCGCATCAAATATGTTTCCTTGCTTTAATAACTTGAAATGAATTTTTGAGACTAGCTTAGTAATTTAGAATATAAATAAATCATCTTAAATCATTGAAGCAATTGAATTGATTAGTTTTTTATATGCATTGGTTTCAAATGGGACGACCTTAAGTGATACTACATGGCAACTCAAGATGTTGTTGCCTTCAAGCATGTGTTACTAAAGTTTTATTATAGATTGCATGCAAACTTGATTGTGAATGCATAAATAATCATAATGGTTATTGGCATCTATATTTCTAATCAGACTAAGTTTGTGATGACATGAGGTTTTGTCCTGACTAAAGGTCGTTGTAAAGTTTGAACTGTCCAATTAGTCAATATCGACCAAAGGGTAGTGGCGGAGTTAGAGTCAAATGTGGGTGAGGCAGGGGACTACTTCCTTCTTGAAAAAATAGTAGTGCATGAATTTGAGATCGTCCAATTTTAGTTGCATTATTATATGTGGAGGTGTTACTACAATTGGGCTAAAATTACCCAATTTTCAGTATGTTTGAAAAGTTTATCTATATCCGGCAAGTAACTTAGTCAACCACTTGTGTCGGCCTACATATTTTTTATTCACTCACAAAGAAAACATGCTTTGTTGAAGTTTTACGTTCTAAGATAACTTAGCAACAATTGACAACATCCTAGTATGTGAACGTAACATCCATCCAACCGGTGTATTGAAAACCCACTACCCTATATAATAAGGGCAAAACGCATGTGTTTTTATTTAGGAAATTTTGGAATTCCGTTTAAAATAAGTTAGAAGTTTAGCTGGTTCTGGATATTGTACTACATTTTATGTAGGAGTCAACGACGAGAAGTATTTCAAATCCTCAGTTTGAACTTGGTCGTCGTCTGATAGTAAACACTTACGAAAACAAATAAATAACAAAATGGTGGTCAATTAAGCATGGTCTTAAAGTACCAAATAGAAGTGGCATAGTAATAGCATCATTACTATGTTACTAGGAATGATAGTGATGCAGATGTGGTGTAGTTATTGGTGAAACTATAACCTCATACACCGTAATGGCACCATATAAACTTTATAACTATCGTATGCACCATGATTTCCACGACTGACAATGATATATGCACCATGAAAAACCCGTAGTTTACCTCACCGCACCACATCACGTCCCACCCCGGCACTTCGTCTCCTCCATCGGCCTCCAGGGCACTCCCCACAGCCCTGTCACGCAGGTCCGTCTTTCAAAAGACCCACACGTCTCCGATCACATCAACCAAAACATCCGCTCCCTCGCCCTCACATCTAGGGCCCTTTCGATCATCTGGCAGTTGCACACCCTCCCAAAACATCATGAGGACGGGAGGAATCATAGCGACTCTATGTACTAAGAGAAAACGGAAAGGGCACACCCTGCTTCATCTTGCCTCGCCCGCTTCTCATCATTCCAGCCGAATCAAAAATCTTCAGAACTCCTCTAGTTCCCCCGTCCGCCCTTCAACTATGGCCGCCCCGCCACAAAAGGCCTTCTACGAATATTCATCCCTAGAATCACTAGACATCGTCATCACACCAGAAACCCTAAAAGAGCTGATTATTCCTCATGACTGGTGATACCTTAATGGGAAACGCTTTCGGTAGGGAACCATCACTCTGCAGTTCGGCTGGAACTAAACCACCCTTAAGGTCACAACTGACATTGTCGGCAATTGGTACACCACCAGTGGCTGGGTTGAGTGGGTCAGACTCATAAACCTAGATATCGGACAGAGAATGTTCATCCGTCCCACTGACAGTATGGAGATTGAAGCATGGGTTTTCACCGCCGACTTACGTATTCCCGATGGTTTCCTCTTCTTTATTGTCGCCAGAGAAGAGTTCGAGCGCTCTCTTGAGCTAAGATGCCACACCCCTTCGAATGATGATTCTGACTCTAGTGCTATTTCGAAAGAGACATTCTTCTACATACACTGCCAACCCTACATAGAGGGGGGTTGATTCTGCCCGATCATCATCCCCAACAGCCCCGAAGAAAAACCCCCTGGAAATCCTTCCACACGGTCCTGAGAGAAGGAAGATGATTTCATCTCACATTTGGCGATCCCGGCTGCGGCCACGAAAACCACCTTCCTCCGCAATCAAACTGAAACAATGTCCACGAGACCGAAACTTCTCAGAGATCAGAGAGTCGATCAACTCGCAGGAATCTGAAACCCCTACCAAAAATGCCGCATTGAGGTACGCACCATACATTTTATGGAATCTCATGCTCAGTTTATTCCCAACCATCCTCCCCCCCTACTTTGCATAAGACCGACGCTCAATCTATGATTAAGCGCCCTTCCACCTCCTTAAGAAACTATTCGGCCTCTATCACATCCTACTTTGAACACCTGAGCCCCCTGCCCTCTTCGCCTTTGCCAAAACTGGAACCCTAACCCTTTTCCATGAACCCCTCCACGAATACCCTTGCTAACCCTACCTCACTCGGTCCTCTCAACCCAGCCCCTATACCCTCTCACCCCTCACCGTCATCCCCCCCATCCCCCTGCTACACCATTCTAGACCTGATTTCAACACATCTCAACGAACACATCACATGCCCTGTTCCACCGACCTCCCCATCGCCGCCCATTCCCGTTAACGATTGGATCATACCCAGACGGAAGCACTTCAGGCACATCAAGCCCCGGCCACGGTGTTTCAAATGCCTCGAATTCGGCCACATCCAGCGCTTCTTCCACAAACCACGGGCATGCCTAAGATGTCGTTCCACCTTGCACCTTGCCAGATTATGCGACGTTGGAAATACGCAAATTCCCCCAACTCATAATCATTTCCACCCTCTTAGACATCTCGAGCTTTTTACCTTTTCATCGTGTATCCCCTCTCCTACCAAGCTGACCTCTTCTGATGAGGCCCCCTAGACCTTTAGCGCTATCCGAAAATCACAGCTTTCCCGACCCTAGAAACCTCCCCCTGTTGTTCCTCGCCCCCCCACCTCTCTACAAAGCCAATCTGCGGTTCCATCCTCCTATTCGCAGACACCTCTGGCTCAACCATGCACACCTGCCTCACCGACATGCCAACCTCGACATGTTTTCCCCATGCCATGCACTGCCTTCACCCTCCGGGAACATTGTATGCTTAGCTACGCCTCTCACGAGTCCACCCAGGTTCGCACATCCCACATCCCTCAGGTCTCACATAAGTAACCCCTTGATCCTCCATGCATTGTACCTTGCACCCCCCCATCACATGGGGGGGGGGGGGGACGCCCCACCCTGGCGCTTCGTCTCCTCCACTGGTCGTCACGGCCTCCAGGGCACTCCCCACCGCCCTATTACGCAGGTTCATCTTTTAAAAGACCTACAAGTCTCTGATCACATTATCCAAAACATTTGCCCCCTCGCCCTCACATCTAGGGCCCTTTCGATCATATGGAAATTACACCCCCTCACAAAACATCATGAGGACGGGAGGAATCATAGCGACTCTATGTACTAAGAGAAAAAGGAAAGGGCACACCCTACTTCATCTTGCCTCTCCCGCTGCTCATCATTCCAGCCGAATCAAAAATCTTCAGAACTCCTCTAGTTCCTTCGTCCACCCTTCAACTATGGCTTCCCCGCCCAAAAAGGCCTTCTAAGAATACTCACCCCTGGAATCACTAGACATCGTCGTCACACCAGAAACCCTAAAAGAGGTGATTATTCCTCATGACTGACGATACCTTGATGGGAAACGCTTTCGGCAGGGAACCATCACTCTGCAGTTCGGCTGGAACTACACCACCCTTAAGGTCACAACTGACATCGCCGGAAACTGGTACACCACCAGTGGCTGGGTTGAGTGGGTCAGACTCGTAAACCTAGATATCAGCCAGAGACTGTTCATCCGTTCCACTGACAGTATGGAGATCGAAGCATGGGTTTTCACTGCCAACTTCCGTATTCCCGACGGTTTCCTCTTCTTTACTGTCGCCAGAGAAGAGTTTGAGTGCTCTCTTGAGCTAAGATGCCACACCCCTTCAAACGATGATTCTGACTCTAGTGCTATGTCGGAAGAGACATTCTTCCACATACACTGCCAACCCTACATAGAAGGGGGGCGATTCCGCCTGATCATCATCCCCAGCAGCCCCGAATAAAACCCCTGGAAATCCTTCCACATGGTCCTAAGAGAAGGAAGATGATTTCATCTCACATTTGGCGATCCTGGCTGCGGCCACGAAAACCACCTTCCACCGCAATCAAACTGAAGCAATGTCGACAAGACCAAAACTACTCGGAGATCAGAGAGTCGATCAACTCGCAGGAATCTGAAACCCCTGCCTAAAACGTCGTGTTGAGGTACACACCATACATTTTATGGAATCTCATGCTTAGTTTATTCCCAACCATCCTCCCCCTTGCTTTGCATAAGATCGACGCTCAATCGATGGTTAAGCGCCCTTCCACCTCCTTAAGAAACTGCTCGGCCTCTATCACATCCTGCTTTGAACACCTGAGCCCCCCGCCTCCTTCTCCTTTGCCAAAACCGGAACCCACACCCTTTTCCATGAACCCCTCCATGAATACCCTTGCTAACCCTACCTCGCTCAGTCCTCTCAACCCAGCCCATGTACCCTCTCACCCCTCACCATCATCCCCCCATCCCCCTGCTACACTAGTCTAGACCTCATTTCAACACATCTCAACGAACACCTCACATGCCCTGTTCCACCGACCTCCCCATCGCCACCCATTCCCGTTAACGACGGGATCATACCCAGACGGAAGCACTTCAGGCACATCCAGCCCCGGCCACGGTGTTTCAATTGCCTCGAAGTCGGCCACATCCAGCCCTTCTGCCACAAACCACGGGCATGCCTAAGATGTCATTCCACCTTGCACCTTGCCAAATTCTACGACGTTGAAAACACGCAAACGCCCCCAACTCATAATTGTTTCCACCCTCTTGGACATCTCGAGCTTTTTACCTTTTCATCGTGTATCCCCTCTCCTACCAAGTTGACCTCTTCTTATGAGGCCCCCTAGACCTTTAGCGCTATCCTAAAATTGCAACTTTCCCGGCCCCGGAAACCTCCCCCTATTGTTCCTCGCCCCCCCCCCCCACCTCTCTGCAAAGCCAATCTGCGGTTCCATCCTCCTGTTCGCAGACACCTCTGGCTCAACCATGCACACCTGCCTCACCAACATGCCAACCTCGACGTGTTTTCCCCATGCCATGCACTTCCTTCACCCTCCGGGAACACTTTATGCTTAGCCACACCTCTCACGAGTCCACCCAAGTTCGCACATCCCACATCTCTCAGGTCTCACATAAGTACCCCCTTGATCCTCCATGCACTGTACCTTGCACCCTCCCCCCCATCACATGGGGGGGACGCCCCCCTCATCACGCCCCACCCTGGCGCTTCGTCTCCTCCACCGGCCGTCACGGCCGCCAGGGCACTCCCCACCGCCCTGTCACGTAGGTCCGTCTTTCAAAAGACCTACACGTCTCTGATCACATCAACCAAAACATTCGCTCCCTCGCCCTCACATCTAGGGCCCTTTCTATCATCTAGCAGTTACACCCCGTCCCAAAATATCATGAGGATGGGAGGATTCATAGCGACTCTATGTACTAAGAGAAAATGGAAAGGGCACACCCTGCTTCATCTTGCCTCGCCCGCTGCTCATCATTCCAGCCGAATCAAAAATCTTCAGAACTCCTCTAGTTCCTCCATCCACCCTTCAACTATGGTCATCCCGCCCAAAAAGGCCTTCTACGAATACTCACCCCTGGAATCACTAGACATCGTCGTCACACTAGAAACCCTAAAAGAGCTGATTATTCCTCATGACTGGCAATACCTTGATGGGAAATGCTTTCGGTAGGGAACCATCACTCTGCAGTTCAGATGGAACTACACCACCCTTAAGGTCGCAACCGACATCGCCGGCAACTGGTACACCACCAGTGGCTGGGTTGAGTGGGTCATACTCGTAAACCTAGATATCGTCCAGAGATTGTTCATCTGTCCCACTGATAGTATGGAGATCGAATCATGGGTTGTCACCGTCGACTTTTGTATTCCCGACGGTTTCCTCTTCTTTACTATTTCCAGAGAAGAGTTCGAGCGCTCTCTTGAGCTAAGATGCCACACCCCTTCGAATGATGATTCTGACTCTATTACTATGTCGGAAGAGACATTCTTCCGCATACATTGCGAACCCTACATAGACGGGGGCCAATTCTGCCCGATCATCATCCCCAGCAGCCCCGAAGAAAACCCCTAGAAATCCTTCCACACGGTCCCGAGAAAAGGAAGATGATTTCATCTCACATTTGGCGATCCCGGCTGCGGCCACGAAAACCACCTTCTGTCATAATCAAACTGAAGCAATGTCGATGAGACCAAAACCGCTCGGAGATTAGAGAGTCGATCAACTTGTAGGAATCTGAAACCCCTACCAAAAATGCCGCATTGAGGTACACACCATACGTTTTATGGAATATCATGCTTAGTTTATTCCCAACCATCCTCGCCCCCCCTACTATGCATAAGACTGATGCTCAATCGATGGTTAAGCGCCCTTCCACATCCTTAAGAAATTGCTCAGCCTCTATCACATCCTGCTTTGAACACCTGAGCCCCCCGCCTCCTTTGCCTTTGCCAAAACTAGAACCCTCACCCTTTTCCATGAACCCCTCCACAAATACCCTTGCTAACCGTACCTCGCTTAGTCCTCTCAACCCAGCCCCTGTACCCTCTCACCCCTCACCATCATCCCCCACATCCCCCTGCTACACCAGTCTAGACCTGATTTTGGCACATCTCAACGAACACCTCACATGCCCTATTCCACCGACCTCCCCATCACTGCCCATTCCCATTAACGACTGGATCATACCCAGATGGAAGCACTTCAGGCACATCAAGCCCCGGCCATGGTGTTTCAAATGTCTCGAAGTCTGCCACATCCAGCGCTTCTGCCACAAACCACGGGCATGCCTAAGATTTCATTCCACCTTGCACCTTGCCAGATTATGCAACGTTGGAAACACGCAAACGCCCCCAACTCATAATTGGTTCCACCCTCTTGGACATCTCGAGCTTTTTACCTTTTCATCGTGTATCCCCTCTCCTACCAAGATGACCTCTTCTGATGAGGACCCCTAGACCTTTAGCGCTATCCAAAAATCACATCTTTCCCGGCCCCGGAAACCTCCCCCTGTTGTTCCTTGCCCCCCCCACCTCTCTGCAAAGCCAATCTGTGGTGCCATCCTCATGTTCGCAGACACCTCTGGCTCAACCATGCACACATGTCTCACTGACATGCCAACCTCGACGTGTTTTCCCCATGCCATGCACTGCCTTCACCCTCTGGGAACACTGTATTCTTAGCCATGCCTCTCACGAGTCCACCCAGGTTCGCACATCCCACATCTCTCAGGTCTCATATAAGTACCCCCTTGATCCTCCATGCATTGTACCTTGCACCTCCTTTTCCCCAATCCCTTGTCTCCCCCTACAACAGTGGTCCAATCTCTCCTGACCTTTGCCTAATATGTTCATCACCAACCCGTCCACCTCTGTCACCCTCCCCGTTCACCTCCCTGACAACTCCATGTGGTCATGGAAAGTTTTCCAATTTAGAAGCATCCTTGTCTCCATTATGAATAACATCGATAACAAGCACCTGGACATCTTACACTTTTCTAAAGCCATTGCTGGTCTCCTCCCTGGAGTTATGATTCTCAAACCTAAGATACTCTCCCCTTCCAAGTTGTTGTACACCGTTCCTGAAGGCACAAATCTTCAACCACTTTTCAACCAATCTTTCACCCTACCCTGTGATGACAGTTTTGTGGAGGTGCACCTCACCAAATGGTCGCCCTCAGCCAGTGTAACCACAGCACACGATGGTGGGTCTTCATGGATCTTCATCACTGACCTCCGCCCACATCTATGGGACAGTCACATCTTTCGTGATATTGCTAGAGCGGTTGGAGCCACCTTAACATTTATCTCCCCAAAAACCATCAACCCAACCAACTACATCAAAGCCTTCTGTGTTTTCTCTACAATGGCGCCCACCGAGCTTTCGGCCACTCTCCATCTTTGCCTGGGGGAGACCATTCACCCCCATTCGGCTCAATGTTGAATCCCCCTCCTCCACCCAAACACCTTTCATTAATATGGATAGTCACCCTGCATCATGGCGACATCCATCAAACGTCGTTGATACACCTAAGCCACCCCCCTTTCACCCTGGCGCCCACAGCCCTAGGCGAAATAAGCGCACCAAGACCGGAAGCCATAGCCATATACCCACATCCATCGCACGTCTTCGTTCCATCAGCAAATCCACAAACCAACCTACCACCCCCCAACCCCATGGACTATTACACAGCAACATGCTCCAGCCCCCCTGCAACCTCACAGTCTCTCAATCTTAAAGACCTCTCGGATGTGGCCAGAGCACGGCTAAAATCAGAAATCATCACTGAACTTACTTCCGAGGACAGCCCGCTAAGAAATATCTAGAGGATGCAACCTACAAGCTTTACGGAGGAAAGCTCTACTATCCTCAAAGGTAACACCCCCCCATCCAATGCACCCTACCCTGTTGTTTTTACGTCGCCTTTGTCTACACAGTCACATGGCACGCCAATGAGTAGACCACACAATAGCACTACAACGACCACACACTCGCCAAACCTCACCTGCGAAACCACCCTGAGCCCAACGCAAATCCCCTCCCCAGCCATAGATGACATCAAAAATCTCGCATCTTGGTCAAATATTAGCAAATTCAAGTCCTTTTCAGCACATTTAGGACTAACTTTTGAGTCTGACCTGAATGCACAGCACACGCTCAGCAACATTGAGAGCTTCATGGGGTGTAATAATAGAAGGCCCGAAAAAATTGCCAGGGCCCACCTTGAGAACATGCATATCTAGCCGTTAGGCTACTCTTGACGTCCCCCCTTCCAAATTGTTTCCTTATGTTTCTTGCTACCTGGAATGTAAATGGCGCTGCATGCTCCAAGCACAGGCGTAAAATTAGGAACTTCATCATCGCAAACAATATACAGATTATTATCCTGATTGAGACGAAGACCACACTCACAGATTTCATGCTACACACTATAGGGGTCGTCATATCAACACCTGGCTCCAGGCCCCTCCTACGGGCTTCAAAGGCGGTATCGCGGTCAGTTTAAACAACCAGTTATTCTCCATCCGTCAAAGTACCATTCACCCTCAACACATAACGATTGGCATCAACAATACTTTGAATAATGTTGCTTGGTCGCTCACAGCCACATTCGGACCAACTTCACCCCCCAAAATTGAATACATAGACCTTCTCAAGCTTCTGGCCACCGACCACACCAACACCCCTTGGGTTCTTAGAGGTGATTTCAACCTCACCACCTCCCCGATGGAGAGATTGAACACCCTTAATGATGGACAATTCTTCACACCAGCTGACCGTCATTTCACAGACTTCATTGAACACCACAACCTTATAGACCTATCCACGAACCACTTCACATGGAATCGGAACCATCATTGGGCCAAGCTTAACAGATTCCTCAGCAACGGATCATGCATAACCTGTACCAAAACATTATCACCCATATTGCGCACCGTGCCATCTCCGACCACTTCCCTGTGATCCTAAATACCTGTCCCCCCCCCACAGACCAAAAGCATAAACACATAGAAAACTTCTGGCTACAACACCCGGACTTCTTCCCCTGGTTCTTCTCACGATGGTCCAATATCCCCAACCCTAGCATGCACCTCTCCAACTCATTCAAAATCATGAGAAAAGAGGAATTCCTATGGGAAAAAACCAAATTTGGCAACATCAATTAATCCATTGCAAACAAGGAATCTGAGCTCCTAACACTCGAATCTGATCCGTAGGCTGACCCCACTTGAATACTCTCTCTAAGAGCCAAACTTGACACTCTTTCTGATCAATGGGAACACATTTGGGCCCAGAGGGAAAAATTTCGATGGCTCAGCCTTGGAGATAAAAATTCAAAGTTCTTTCATCAATGATGCAATCAACAAAGGAAGAAAAATCACATGTACTCTTTCACCATCAACAGAATATGCACCACCAATCCATCCACCATCGCGACACACATTGTATTACACTTCTATAACATCTTCAACTCTGGCCACCAACCACATAAGGACAAGCTTTTCACTTGGCAAAACATCTTTCCCCCACATCATATGAATCTTGACAACCTCATCGCACCTTTCTCCCTTGATGAGATCAAACAAGCGGCTTTTGCCCTTGGCACCGACAAAGCTCCCAGACCTGACGGCTTTAATGGCGTTGCTATTCGCTTCACATGGCCTCTGATTGAATGGAATGTTACCCGTATCTTCGAACACCTCTACCAAGACGACTACCCCTCCACTGTCATTCGACCTCTTAATCAAACAAACATCACCCTCATCCCCAAAACCATCCTTCCATCATCCATCAACCAATACCGCCCCATCAGTCCGATAAACACCACATACAAAATTATAGCCAAAGCCCTTAGCGATCGTATTAAACCAACGCTCCAAAGGATCATTCCCCCAAATCAATGTGTGTTCCTCCCCAACCGCACCATCCAAGATGCCTACATCGCCGTCAGTGAGATGATGCACACCTGCCACACATCCCATACTCCTATTCTCGCCCTCAAACTTGACTTCACCAAGGCTTTTGACTATGTCAACTGGGACAGCATCTTATGCTATCTCGTTCAAAAAAACTACCCTCATAAATGGATTAACTGGATCATGTCATGCATCTCCACATGCAAATTCTCTACCATCATCAATGGAACTCCACATGGATATTTTGGTAGCAACAACGGCCTAAGACAAGGTGACCCCCTCTCGCCTTATCTGTTCATCCTTTGCACCTTCATCCTCACCCACATGATGACAATCGCTGCCGAAAACCACTTGATTAGCACCCCAGCAACATGTGATTCTAACATCATACAATATGTCAACGACATAATGATCTTCATTTCTCCCTCAGACAACAACATCATTAACACCATTAGAATACTTGGCATCTTCTCTTTCCTCACTGGACTGAAGATAAACCTTCAGAAATCCACCATCATTGGCATCCATACATCTGATGAGGACATGAATAAATACCATACTCTCCTTGGTTGCAAAAGGGAACTTTTTCCTTTCACCTACCTCGGCCTCCCCATCTCCACCACCTGCATCCCCATCTCTGGATGGACCCCCATCATCAAACGACTTGAGAAAAAACTCTTTGACTGGAAATCAAACTTTCTCAGTCTAGTAGGTCGGCTCACTCTTCTGAACAGCTCACTCACACCAATGATCACATACCACATGAGATGCATTCCAATTCCCTCCACGGTGGTGAAGCATATTGACAAGATCCGTAGAACCTTCCTTTGGGAACATAAGGGAGCCCACTCACATCTGACCAACTGGAAGTCCATAACAGCTATGGTTGATCGGGGGGATGGGGCATCCTCGACATCAAAATACACAATGCATGTCTTTTCCTTAGGATTATCGGACATATATGCCAAAACAGAACATCTGCCTAGTCCAAACACATCCATAAGAAATACTATGACAACCATCCACCTTGGAGACCCGTAACAAAGAAGTCTGCCACCCCTCTCTGGAAGCATCTAAATAGCATCCTCCACCTCATTCTAGCCACCATCCATACGCCACCGCACTGTCACACCAATATGCTCTTTTGGTATGATCCATGGTACAAGCAATAGCCTATTGCCAACTATACTACATCACTCCAGATCCCCCGACCCATCCAGTATATCAACATTAGAAAAGCCCTCGCTCTTTGCAGCAGTCGCAGGCACAACACCTTCAAGTCAACCCTTTCACAACACCTCCCTGTCATTTGCTTATCTGACATCGTAAATACATTAGAATCTGACACAAACTCTCGCATCTCATGGATATGGGGCACTAAATATTCTACCAGACTTGCTTACAAGCACTTCTCATTCAGAGGTTTCACCAACCCCATGACCAAGTATGGCACACCAATATACCTCTCAGATATAAACTCTTTGGTTGGCTGCTCTGCAACGATAAGCTACTCAAAGACCACAACCTTCAACGTTGTGGCATTCCGGCCCCATCTAGATGCTACCTATGCTTCTCGACGTATGAAGATTCCCAACACATCTTCTTCCAATGCCCTTTCATGAATAGAATCATCCCCAACTTTATCGACCTTACACATATTACTCAACCCCTTTACAAGGATATTACCACCTCCTCCTTTGGCTCTAACACATCCTCCAGGTTTGAGATGAACCACGCTTCTATTATTACCATTGTTGCTTGGCACATCTGGAGGGAGAGAAACTACCGCAGATTTCATGCACCACACCCCGATAACATTATAACCTCTGACATTCTTGTTTCTCTTTGGCATACCCGCACTACACAGGTGACAACGACAGGAATAACGGAGTCGCACCATCCCCACTGACAAAGGAGATGAGCTTCCATACCCCGGTCCGAGCATATCTTCTGGAGGAGGCAGACCGTGATGATGATATGGGTTTTTGATGTGGACATTTCTCTGATTCCCTATGTGGGTATGCCCCCACCTTTTTTGTTTTCTCTTCCGTAGGGGCTTGTTATAGGGTGCCCCCCCACGTACATATCTGCATGCTCACAAACACCTCGGGTGTCATGAGCTTTCTACTTTCTTGGTTTTCCCCATATTTGTACCTCCACATGTGGTCATAACATGTTGGAGTCTTTTTATCTATCTATTAATATATCAGCCGTATTGATCAAAAAAAACAATGAGTCATGCGTAGATGCACATTTAACTAAACTAATAAATACTACGGTACAATTTGCGACTGGGTTTATTTTACTAAAACTTTATCTGAAGGGCACCATTGTGGTTTCAAAATGTAGACCCTACATCTGCACCATAACCACTTTATGCATCTAGAAGTGGTGTAGTTAAAAATAGATAATGTTTATTCGTTTACCATTTTCACCGCTATATACTCCACACTAAAGCTCATAAACACTTGAACTATCCATATATAAAATCAAACGTATAAAATTCCTTAAATGAAGCACACACTTTATTTCTTTAGATCATTCGGTTGTGTTCATTGTAGATTTTGTCAAAGCTAAGTGAGGCTTGTGCCTCACCTAGGGCTAGTTGCGGCTTTTTGTTATTTCCCAAGGGGTTTTGTGGGTTTGTACCAACCTTTAGGTAAGTAGACTCGAAAGGTTAGACCAACATCCCAGAGGTCGTCCAACCTTTGATGGGTAGGCAAATTGGCTTGTACCACCAATTTGTGCAGACAAAATTCAGATCAACATTTTAAAGCTTGATCAACTTATTAAGCCAGACAACGGAAATGCAAAATGGAATAAAATGAAAATTTACCCAAACAATGGTTATGTATAATCACTTACGTTCATAACTACCTCAAATCTCCATGTTAGCTACATGAGATTAAAATGATGAAGGTGGGAAACCCTAGACAGAGAGTTGGAAGCTACTCCACTCAAATTTTAGTTGGTTATGTGATTTGGACCTTAGTTCCTACTTTTATATTCATTGGACACTAGGTTCATGCTCACCCTTGCAATGTTTGAATTCAAGGGAGTTATCGTGGTTTCTCCCTCTCTTCTCTTATTATAGCCTGATTACTTTGTGGTTCCAAAGGGACTGAATTCTATGGTACAAACCTAGAAGGTCGTCCATTGGTATTGCACATTAAATGGGTTCCTTACACTAGATGAATTAATCAAATTAATTAGTAAATTGTGGTTTTTTTTCAGTCGATGAACGTGTTAAATTTATGTTAAGTTTAGACCTGCAAGAAAGTTAGGGTTACATTTATAGTTCCACATTTCTTAATTCGACCAAGTTTTGTATCGTAAAGCATAACAGTAAATGGAGTACTTTCCTTGAATGATATTCTACTCTTCTTATTACTCCTAGATTACAGATCTTATGTGACTAACATAGTGGGCAGTCAAAGTAAAAAAGAGATCAAGATGTGACTAGAAATCCCTAAATGAAAAATTGATTAAAATGGAATTAAAAGTTTATTATATAAAAGAATGGGATGAGGCTTAGTGAAGATTTCAAGAATTATTAAATTGGTTTGATACCTAGTGAGGGTGTCATCTTTGAAATTTTTTGTAATCAATGAGCTCAAATGGTCAATTGCTAATGAGAAAACATAATACATGGTGATATCAGTATTTATCAATTCCATAAGTGGAACTCATTGTTCATATTCATGAAATTTAAATTAAGATTGACTAACAAATATCTTCTTGAGTTAAATGATCAAATTATAAGTCTTATTAAATTCAGCAAGATAATAGGGAATCTTGTTAAGGTCTATTCCTATGATAATTGAATCACAAACAATAATCAAATGAGATAATGAGCATCATGGATCTTGCAAGATAATAAACAATGAATAGATTCATTTTGATACTGAATAGAATAAAATTATTTATATTAGACCAAAAGTGTGAAGATATTATCTATATTTCAACATAATGTTTGTCAATATATCAGTTGTACACCATAATAGTTTCACATCAACCTTATTGGAAGTGATCTACGTCTGATTTAAATAAGGTAGTAAAATGTAATCAAATCATAGATATTGTATAAATCTGTTGTGGATGCCTATATTTTGATGGATGAAATGAGCATGTTGATAGGAAAATTCTAGTGCCAAGTTGGAGCATGCCTAGTGGTGTGGGGGGGGGCAATCCAAAGAGAAAAGTCATATAAATAAAAATTGGGGTCTAACAATAATGGACAACCTAATAATACTCAGTAGAACTCAATTTAGTTATTAAGAGCTAGCTATAACTAGCTAGAGAGCCCAATGGTACCTAAATCTTGTCATTTGCTTCTCATTAGACCTTATGGAGTGTCTCGGTCCTCATAGAATCACTACACTTTTATTTTTTAGAATAGAGAGCCTTAAGACGCCTCCTAAATACCCAAAAATGGGAATGTCCAGCTAGTATTTGACCAACTATTTAGTTTTTGAGGTCGGACGTGATGAACCATGTTATAGACCGAGGAGTATCTTAGTAGTCTTAAGATTCTAGGGTTATACATTAAGACTTGTAACGGTGAATCCTTTATCAGTTTAGAGTCTATCTCTTCAAAATCCAAGTGGGTTCAAAAAATACGTAAAGAAAGCAAATTAATAGTTCGGTATGGAAAACAATACAATACAAAAACCAAAACAAGTGAACTACACAATGTAGTGGGTATGCAAAGAAAGATACAAATTTGACAGTTGTCATGTTATGTTTGTTTGAAGTAAATAGTAGGTTATGGTTTATAGTTATGCATTTTCAGAATTCCTTGATGGTTCCTATTGTGTACTAAGTCATTAAAATATGTCATATATTATTTCTCTTAATTTATCATGAAAGGTAGTTATTTAATTATGCATGTTTTATTTTAGAAGTGAGGGGTTTTAGTATAGAATCCCATTCACTGAGCTATCAACTCGCCTCTATGTTGATTAAAATTTTGGTCGACCTAGACCTTTAAAAGAATAATCTCAACCAGAAGAGTTTTATGTAGAGCCGATTCGTATTAGTATAGTAGTCATTTTAATGCCCCATGTCAAATTTAGTCCTCGTTCTCAGTAAAAGAGTTGTAATACAAGTAAATGTGATCATTATAGTTGTTACAATTAATTGTGATACAAATAATTGTTATGTAACTCAATATATAACCATTTTATATATAACATGAGTTATTATACAAAAATGTTATCAAATTCAAAGATAATGTGTGATTTCTCATAAATAGGAAAAAAATAATGAAATTGGTATGCTTTTTGCTTTGCCTTTTTAAATTTCCTCAAGGTGTGTGATTAGCTCAATAAAGATCCCATCAGCAAACCCAAATTCCTAGCCCGAAGACGGAGTTTGGGTCTAACTATAGAAATCCAATATCGAGCATGCCTAATAAAGATAAGCCTACAATACATGGGAGGATGTTATAAGGTCGAGAGGTTTGTAGCAAGTGAATCTGAGTGCAATTTATTTGCATAGGAATTATTGGTGATCTAGACATTCAGGTGAGGGGAAGAAAAAAAATTTATCTAGGAATTAAAGTGAGTGACACGGAGATGTAAAATTCAATTTCCATTGAGACTTGAGTTTGATAGTTTGTCACACGGATCAAAGTTTCTATGAAAGGATTATGAATAGTTGGTTGTAAGTTGATGATGAAGTGATATCATCCCATTTAGATTTACTTGCATCTAATGAAGAGAGAGGGTTTAGGGAAAGGGTGTCAAATATATGAATGTGTAAGCCCACAGATGAAGGATGATTGTCAGTCATTCTGTGAGATCTTGTAAGGACTTTTCCACTGATTGTAAATAAAGTAAAAAAATAGAAAATATAGTATTTTCCACACACAAAAGTGGCATCTAAATTTATGTTTCACCAAGAACATCATTCAATCCATTTATCAAAATTAGAGATCGTGTGGCCTAGACGTGGAAAATGTTTGCATGTGCAACTAGGATGCTATTGTATACTAGATGTGTTGGGATTAATTTAGATCAAAATATGATGTGTATGTGTGCATGAGCACATGCACAGGTGTGTGTATGTGCATGTGCACTCGCTCATGTGTGCACACCCGTAAGCATGGGTATGTAGTGGTTGATAAATGTTGCTAAACAAATAACTCCTAGTTAACATAAATTGTATGTTCCTCTATGTGTTTATGTTGATTTTAAATTATGTTTTGGGACATGCTTTTGGGTTTACTATGAATTAGGTTATGAGATCATTATCCTTAACCAATACTTTCTTATATAGGAGACTCATATAATATTAATATATATATATATGAAATTAAGAGAGGCATTGTCTCCCCCTCTCCCACGCCCTTGGCGGAGACCAAACGTCTGGGAGGGTGGTAAATCAAGGCAGCAACTGACATTTGAACATGGGTCCCTTTGTTAGAGACATCGTGCTTGCCACTTGAGCCACTCCTCTTATATATATGTGTGTGCGTGCGTGTGTGTGTGCGCATGTGTATATATGTATATACATATGTATATGTATATATATGTATATATATATATATGTGTGTGTGTGTGTGTGTGTGTGTGTGCACATGTATGTGCCTATGTGTGTGTGGGTGGGTGGGTGGGTGTATGTGTGTGTGTGTGAGCGCTTGTGTGGGGTGGGTGGGTGTGTATGTGTGTGCGTGTAGGTGGGTGGGTGTTTCTATGTGTGTGTGTTAAATAGGTTAAACAGATACTTAATTGGTATAGGATCTACTGAAGTTTATAACACAATAAGGAAAATGCATGTGAGCCTAAGCCCAATAGATAATGTCAACACTCTCCCTCGGCTAAAGAGTAAACGTCATGTAGTCTTAGCTTATGATACATTTGTTGGAATATGGCTAGAGGCAGCTTTTTGTGAAAACATCAGCCACTTGATCATCGGTATTCACATTAGGTGTGATAATCTTTTTTTCTTTAACAAGATTACAATCAAAGTGACAGCCCACCTCGATATGTCATATGTTCGTGAATGAATGGGTTATCAGACATATGAATGGATGATTGGTTATGATAGTGAAGGGTGACAGGAGATTGTGTAGGGGTTCCAAACATAGAAAGGATGGACAAGACCCAATCTAGATCAATGGAGGCATGTGTCATTCCTATATTTGTCTTATGTTCTTGATTTGGAAACCATAGCTTGTTTCTTGCTCCTACTTGCCATTGGGTGTTTGCCAAGTAATATGTAGAAACCAGAAGTGGATTGTCAATCTTGAGTGTTACCTTCCCAATCAGCATCGACATATACAGATATAGATATAGTCATTGTCTAGAGCATTCTTTGAAAAACATCATTATGAACTAAACGCTACTCTAGTGAGATTGTGGGGGGAATTTTAAAAGATGATTGACCACACCAACAACATAGAAGATGATTGTTTTGTGATAGTCAAAGATATTAGCTTACCAATGATGAGCCAATATTGTTCTGGGTTAGGAAATCGCTCCCCCGTTGTTTGATGTTTTTGAATGGTGGTATATAAGTGTATACACATGCTACAAATTGGTCATCCCTATCTCTTGCAGTATATCAAGTACATACCTTCCCTAAGAGAGATTAATCCTAGAGGTGGATCTCAACACTTCTATGCCCAAGAAATATCATATGTTCCCAATATCTTTAGTATGGAAGTCAGATTGTAGGTATTTCTTTAAATTGTATATGCCTAGAGAATCACTCTCAATGATAATTGTCATCAACATATACCACCAAAAGATTGTGCCCCTAAGATCTTTTCTTAGAGAAAAGAGAGTTCTAAGCTTGTTAAACCAAGCCTAAAGAGACTACTTTAGCTTGTAGATTAAGTGGTGAAGATAGAATATGTTAGAGCACTTCCCTTCAACGAAAAATCCCACATATTGCTTGTTGCATCTTCCTCAGATAAATTCCTATAAAGGACGGCATTCTTGATATCGAGATGGTGGAGTAGCATGCCAAATGAGCATTATAAGAAATAGGATGTCAACTGAGGCAATCCGAGTGATAGGGAGGATTGTCTCAAAGACATTGATTCATAAGTTTGTGTGAAACTTTGGTGACCAAACGGGCTTTTAAATGATTGACAGAGCCTTCAGACCGGTTCTTGACAGAGAAGACCCATCGGCAACCAACAATGTTTGTACCATAAGTTGGTGAAACAAGGTCCCACATGTTATTTGTAGAGTCTTCATCTCATCCATATCATGTTTTCCACCCTAGGTGTCGAATTGCTTCTTTACAATTTTTAAATAGAGGTACTATCAAGGGTAGTGTCAGCAGCACAGGTTGTAAAGGTAAGGAGAAAGACAAAAAGTTTGAGACATATGATCTTTAGACATACAAACTCGTTAACATTTATGGTGGATGACTGGCACATCAAATTGGATTGTAACCAAGGATAATGGTGGGGAAATCCCTCAAGGACCAATTATCATTCTCTAGCTACACTCCTTGGGATAGATTTGAGGTGGAAATTAATGGTGGTAGGGATGGTTGGAGTAGGTGGATTTGGGAAGAGATAGATATTGACATATATCGATATGAACTATTGCGGAAGCATGGGGGTCTCCATGGAGAAGTAGATTTTATGTTCACGGAAGGTAACATTGGAAGAGACAAGTAGGAGAATGGTACTAAGATTAAAACACTTGTACCCTTTTTATGCCTATATGTGCCCCAAGATGATAAATTTTAAGGCACAAAGTGAACATTTCCAATCTTCTAATCAAAGTTATACATAAAGGTGATACAACCAATCATGCAGGAACAAGAGGAAAGGGCCAGAGGGTGATGAACATAGAAATGTGTTTTCATGTTAAGAAGAGATGACGGTTGGCCATCTATGAGAAAGCATACGATTAGTACAGCTTCAAACCAGAAGTGTTTTGGTAAGTGAGACTAAATGGTCAAAGACAGATTGGTGTCCACAAGATGTCATTTTACTTTCCATGATATCATTTGTTAACGAAAGTGAGCACATAACGGATGAAGGGTCGTATCAAAGTCGCAACATAAAGAAGATATTACTCCTTGAATATACTCAAGGGCATTGTCAGCTAGAAGGATTTTAATACTTGAATCATATTGAGATCAATTTATGGAAAGCTTTGATGAGATGAAAAACATCTTCTAGAAATTTCAACAAATACAACCAAGTCATGAAGGATGAATCATTAACAAAGGTCAATAATTTATGTATCTGTTATAAGTAGTGTGAAAGGGGTTACAAACATTGTTATGTTATTAAGTCAAAAATGGTTACAAATTGCTTATGAGTTCAAGAAAGAAAAGAGGTGTAATGGTGTTTCACTAAATGACATGCTTCGTGCAAAAGTCTCAATCCCATGTTGCATAGCACATGAACTAGCTTCTCCATCTCAGACTTCTGGAAGTGTGGATACCACTAGAAATGTGGATACTGATTAGGTTAGGCATGCCCCGCATCTAGGAGACGGAGGGAATCATGTGATCATCATCCCTGGGATAAGAACCTCGAGAAAGTACCAAAATGCTCATAAGGAGACCCCCCCCCAGTAACACTCACTGGAAAAAAAAGCCATCTCTCAACCCCCATTTGGATTACCTGCTCGAGTTGCGGGCGGAACTTGAGAAAGGAGGGAAAATGGTGAGGAGAGGGAAGAAATGGAGGGAACTACAACTTTAAGTTTATCTAAAGAATGATGGTCAAAACAATAGTGCTACTATAGAGGTGTGTTGGTAGTAAAGGTAGTAGATTGTGCTAACAAAGGTGTGGAGAGGTAGTAGAGGTCACCAAAGTGAGGCCCCCATCTAATCATCCTCAAATACCTCAATCATGCATGACAAAGCAAGATGGACCAAAAGTGATATCAAAATGAAGGGAATCAACAAGACTTTCCTTTAAAAGAATATTTGAGGAAATTTTGGGACATAATGAGCAAAAGGCAATGTGAAGTGGATGTGAGCATATAATAGAGCCACTTTGTGTAACTATTTAACAAAACCATCTACTAGCATGACGGAGGAGTGATGACCTGGATATTAGAGGTGGTGACAAGGTGATGCATACCACTCAGTTGTTGATTGGCAATGGAGTCTACAATTCAATTGGAGGGGTAGTCATTATGGATGACCCATATTGCCTTGTGTGCGACAACAATATTAGATGAGTATGAATCATGAGATAGATACACTAGAAAATTACCAACAGACTAGTCAGAGTTTGGTATAGTAGGCAAGGTTGGTGTCAAGTGTATGGACATGGAGTGGGAAGACTCACCTTGTTGGGTGGAACATAGGAGGACATGCGAGGGAGAATCAAATATAGTATAGTAAGCAACAGTACTTGATCGTACCTAGGTCAGATGACAAGTACCTCTAAATCAACCAATATCGATTTGGGTTGCCTTCTTGGAGGGACAGTCTTCCTTGATGTGATAGAAGTGTTAATGGTAAGTATAATGGGGGTTTTGTCTACATTTGGGGTCCATGTTTGTGGGCTGCTATAACAAGTGTGGAGTCGGGCTCTAAAGATCTTCCAGTGTGGCATTGGAGGATGACATGTCACACTAGGAGAGACATGCATAGGCTTGCTCCATGGAGGATAATAATGCCCCACCTAAGAGTGATTGGTGAACTGTAGTGTTACAATGATGAAGGTCATTTAGAAGCCAGCCAAAAAGAATCACATCGTGGTCACCCCTGACATCTGCCAATTTGGTGGGAGAGAAGTAATTAAATTGATTTGACAGTGCCTTAATGGCGTCGTATTAGATGTCAAGTGGTTAGTCTTCCCATTGCTTTAAAGACAATTTTGTCCACTGTATTCTACGGGTGAAGACAATTTTGTTCACGAGTGTATAACTCTTTCATTTTGGCCCATGTGTGGTTTGCATTACGATGAAACATGTGTTTCATGGTGGTGATTTTTTTTTTCACTAACTATCAATATAATGGCATTAAATTTCATGGATAACATGGATTATAATACTGAGTCTCATACAAGGAAACAAGCTTAAAGTTCAGTGGTGATTCGAGTCACCTACTACCTCAAAGCTAGTAGAGAATATGGTGGTTGATGGTAGCTTAGGTGATGTCATCCTCCAAGTTCAGTGGTGGAGTGTAGACAATGTATGCGAGCATGTTGTGAGATTCAAGAAAGGTGTAGGCAACAATTATATGCAGCAAGTAACTACTATCATTCAGTTATAAGATTAACATGGTACACAAATCATTATAAATGATTGTAGAGGCTACAACACCTATATTTGGAGACATTTTGGAAAATGAGGATTTATCAAGATGCAACACGGTAAATAGGGAGAACATGTTAGTAGAGTGTAACCACAGTGATAACATATAGAGCAGCATCAGTAGAAGCACAGTACAAGAAGTAGAATATAGTGCTACCTGAAGAGATCATCCGGTAGGAGAAAATCATTGGAGTTATGTGGCATGATGTGAATACATATCTCCCTAATTAGAAAACAAAGCACTCACCCATGTATTTTAGGAGAACTGTATGGGAATGAAAAAGAAACTCATTGCCCCTTTGTTGCTTTAGGTGCTTTATAAGAGTAACAATCGGGTCTTTTGTTGTCCCTTTTGCACCAATCAAAGAAGAGGGTGTATAGAAGAAAAGAAACTGAGAGTAATCACGGGATGGGCTCATAAAAGAAGTTGGAGCAACAATGTAGGGATTGAGGGCTCACAATGAGTGGCGTCGGAGTGGTGGTTGCAACATTGAGAGTTGGGGTGGATGTTATAGTATCCTCACTTAGCATTGTTATAGTACATGGTTATAGTACTATCCCTATGGTACTGCAGACCGCTACGTTTTAAGAGATGCACCACTCTAATGTCATGTGAATTACATTACGAGATAATTCTCAGTAACCAAAACTTATTTATAGGAGGCTTCTATGTATGGGATTATTAGAGCGAAGGACTAAATGAGTACTTACTTGACACATGGATCCACTTAAAAGTATTGCTAAATAAGTAAGGAAAATAGATGTGGCCTTCAGCCCAATACATAATGTCAATTCATGTATGTTAATCTCGTCCAATTTAGCATTAAACTCGTATTTTTTATACTTCCAATTAGATTTCATTTTACATTTTTCCCTGTGAGTGTATTTAAGTATCAATAACTTTTAACTTCCAAATATTTACATCCAAGTATTTACAGTATTGTGAGCTGCATATGCAACCACATACATGTGTATCTATTTGGTGCCCTATTCCAATGCATAATTTAATAACCTTTTGGAGTATCACTTTTCAACTACTTCACCCCATTTTCATGTGGGCATAATTATGTGTGATGGAGCACCATTAACGTGCAACATTTGGAATTTTAAGGTACTTCACTTATTCATTTTATTGTACTATAATTCCGTTAGCATCATCCAGTTATTTGAATTGTTAATAGTTCATTATTAGAGATTTGTTTGCTAAATGTCATGCCTACCTGTGATTTGGTAATTAATAGTATATAATCAAAAAATAATTTTTTATCTAGCTAAATGTTGACTGAAATGCATATATATCACTCAGTAACATATGAGACTTTAGGTTAAAAGATTTGATACACTGTAGTTGTAATGTTTCAGGATTTGAGGCATCGATAAAATGATCTTAAAAGAACTAATTGAACTACTCAAATCACCAAGGTGCATCTCCTTTTCAGAAAGCCGTGAACTAAAGAACTATGTAGTTAAACGTGCTCAATCCAAAGTAGCACTGGGATGAGTGACCAGTCGAAAAGTTTATCCTAACTTGCATATGAGTGAGGACAAAACATGCAGTTAAGGCTAGTAGTGATCTGTGAGGCCAGTCGTCATACCTAAAACTCTACTAGAGCAAGGGCAGTGGGTCGGGGTGTTACAAATGGTATCAGAGCCAATTCCTCTCCAGTTGGTGAGACCTATATGGACAAGTAGCATGCCAGTCTTAAGTCGTGCAGTCCAGGCAAGTTGGAAAGGATTCTGTGTTGACACAAGATAGAACTGTGAGATAGAGTCACCTTTATCGGTAGCTGTGGATGTGCTGGGTGTCCATGGACCATTCTGAGTCTAAATTGTAATATAAAAGAGATTATGAGATTGTATAGTTGAACTTTGACCAGGACGTCAAGAGTCTATGTGGGGGAGATTGTAACGTCTCAAGATTTGAGACCTCGGATTAAATGATCTTAACAAAATTAATTGGACTACCAAATCACCAAAGTGCACCTCCTTTTCAAAAAGTATATCACTAAAGAATTATGTTGTTAAGCATGCTCAACCCAGAATACTATTGGGATGGGTGACCAGTCAGGAAATTTATCTCGACTTGTGCATGAGTGAAGACAAAGCATGTGGTTAAGGCTAGTAGTGGTTTGTGGGGTCAGTCGTCATTTTTGAAATTGTACTAGAGCCATAGGCAGTGAGCCTGGACGTTACAAGAGCATTCCATCAATTCAAGTATATAATCAATTGAGTAAGAACATAATACAACAAGTTATTAACTAAGATTGAAGATCAACAAAAGGGACCTCTTAGTAATTAAAAACACAATGAGGAATGTCCCCAATGGACCTGCCAAAATTGTCAAATAAAATCCAAAATTATCATTGGTTTGAAACTAAAATCCAGCCATGTATGTGAATCTGTATCTATGATCTGAAGAACCCAATTTTCGATCGGTGACCTAAAATGACCCAAACTGTCTTTTGGTTGACTTTATCAAAATACATCAAATATTGATGTGTCAGTGTTTTTTACACGTCTTATAAAGAATGTTAAGATCAAATATGTCATAATTTTCCACATTGTGTATACTTTATAGTACAAAACCAATCAGAATCAAAACCCTAAATACACTCCACGGGTTAGAACCCGATCAGAACCAACCGGATTACCAGCCCTCCAACATGTGCTTAGCTGTTTAATTAATTGTTCGGCTGACAGATAGTGTAGCTATTAACCAACCCGTTAAGTAACATCTTGTTTATATGATCCCTACACCATGCCATGCCTTTGGATCAAGGAGGGATCTGAACATGACCTGTTAGTTGCTAGTTTACAAAATTGCGGCGCAGGTTCCAGTACCCGTAAGGCATGTAAATTGTAGTACCCTCAGTTCTACTTACGTGTGGATCTTAGTTCACTGATGGTGCTCTCTTTGTATGAAGAACATCTGTTTCCTAATTAAGAGTCACGTGTTGGGAGGATTCTAGCCATTGCTTCGTTCTCTTTGTTACAATAGCAGGTGCTACTAAACAAAGATGTCAGCAAGCAAGTTGGCCAGCGATTAGCGTCCACAAATCTAGCATGCAAACATTTACTGTAGCTAGTGAGCGAGCCCACAAGTTTAACAAGGAAGATTTATTGAGTAATTCAAACAACTTTTTGTCCATGAAGAGTATCATGTGCATACAACAACAATGTCTAGGGAAAAGCTTTTAAATAAAAATAATTAATTACTATTATCATTTTTATTATTGCTAGTGGTGGTGGTTATCAAAACAAAATCGTTTAGAATAACATTATTTGTATTGAAAGTTCATATTAGAAGTGATTGAACTACATATAAAAGTAATACAAAATATGTTGTTTGTATTGAATGGAATCGTTTCATACTAAAAGTAACTAAACTATATACAAAAGTAGGATTGGGTAGAAAACCAAACCAAACTATTAAACTCAACCAAACCAAACCAAACCGATCAGTTCGGTTTGGTCTTAAAAGGGGTGAAAGGTTTGGTTTGGTTCCAAAAATTTGCAAACCATTAAATGATGGTTCAGTTTAGACTGAGGCAGCAGTTTAACCAAGCCAAACCAATATATATTTCTACATATTAGTATGGTACATACTTATTGTAAATGGGAATTAGAAAAGAGATCTCCTTAGGTTAAGGATTACATGATTGTATTATATTTATGAGTACCAATGTTAAGAGGATACAATTATGCGTATATATGGATCCCTCATTTAAGCGTACCATGAACATAATAGAAAGATACGACTATAGAGAGCACATGCCCAAAAATCACTATACTAACACTGTGAAAATACTTATCTTAGCTAAATTATATGATAATAAGTTTGTGTAATTTACTGTGTAAAATTGTTATAAATAAAAGAAACCAAGACTTACAAATCTTAACAATATGCTATACAGCATACTTATTTGAAGTTAGTTGACCAATGTGTACTTATAGTATATATGTGTGTTCTTGTGCTATCCATTGGTGAACATTTTTTTAATATTGATTGTCAAGCTAGATGGATTCATAAAGATCATGAAAGCTGGTTTGATTTTCAATGAAAAACATAGTATAAAATGAGATGATAGTTTGAAACCAAACCAAACTACAAATAAACAGTTTACTTTGATTTAGTTTCAGACTAGTTAATGGTTCAGTTTGATTTGATAAACTTTCAAACTGATATGTATGGCTTGGTTTATAGTTTTAGTAGTAAATCGAACCAAACGACCTATGCCCACCCCTATACAAAAGTAACTATTCTATACATAATGTAATGTATGTAAGCTGACGGTAATATATAAAACTATCGTGTCTATATAATAATAAGAATTATATGTATGTATGTAAATGTAAAGTGATACAACCATGCATCAAAATGTTATACAAAAACGGATACAAGAGATTTTGGGAAGTATATACAAACATAGTAGTAGTGATAGATGATGTTTAACACACATCTTAACTGATAATGCATCAAGTGCATAATACATTCTTAGATCAGCGCCATGCAAATGGAGAAATACATTTGTAATTGAATTCATACTGTATGATAGATATCTTCTTCATTATGTATTAATTATACATAATGTACCATTTCACATTAAAGGTAATTATATTGCATATGAGAGTAATAGCAGTTTAAGAGTGATAATTTTACACTTTATGGGATCGTTCATGAAAGTAACAAATAAATTGTAAAAATATGAATGAATGAGACATACCTAACATAAAAGTACAACTCTTATACATTAAATATGAGTTATGCGCATAGATAGAGTAATACAAAATTTAAGTGGATAGAATTAAATATGTAACTAATACAAAAAGGGAATAAAAGATTACAAAGTCAATTCTGAACATTGATAAAAATCACAAAAGAAAACATGACGAAATGAATTTATTTGAAATAAAAGTAACTAAAAAAATAAATTTTGAAAAGAAAAATAAAATATTCTCATAAAAAGTGCAACTATTATGCAAAAGTGTATGAGGACCAAAATAATTTCATATGATTGACCTATGATAACATCATATCTCATAACAGAATATGAAACACGTGTCAACATTATTTGACTGATAGATGCAAGTACACAGAATCATTAAACAAACTACCTTTTGATTTCGATGGTATACATTTATATAAAGATCGATAAAATATATTATATAATACATACACAGAACAATATCAAAAGTACACAAACATAATTGTCATTGTCCGTTAGTAGACTATTATTAGATAATTGATCATATTGATTTTAGGATGTGTTTATTTCAATGTAACTATTTTTTCTTTAACCTTCTCCGCATAGTTTGACGCACGCATGACTTGTCCAACCTGGGAAAACTGGGAAAACTTCTATTCTACCGGGCTCTTCCGAGTGGGGTGTTCTGTGATGCCAAACCAGTTGATGAATTATCATCTTTCAGAGTTGGAATTATTTTAATAGAATTATAAGCAGATTGCTCGCAATCCACAATCGAAGTATAAAAATCCAGACCCCACGAGGACCACGAATTGGTCGAAATTGGCAAAGGTTGGGAAGCACCCAGGCAGCAAGAATCCTCTGGAACAAGTCAGTTATAACCATCCTTGCAAAGATCTTGAATATGTCCATCCTTCATACCAAATACTCCCACGTTCTTACTCATGGGATCAGTAGTACACACAGTCTCCCTACCCAACCTATCTTTACACCGCAAACCCTAACTTGTGTCAACAAACAGCACATTCCCATCAATGTGAAGGACTCCACTGCCTGCGATGTACCGAGCCCGTATGCTCAACTGACAGCCACAAGATCATCATCCGTCGAGAGCCCAACCATGTGCCTTGGAACCTCCTGAACATCAGGCATTTTTTTGCCATTGACATTCTTCTAAGCAGACAGGCGATCGCATCGTCAATCACATGGAGGGAGTTGTCATCGACGGCACACAACCACGGGGGCAGGTAACCGTGAACCCTTGGTGCAACAGGGGAAGAACGTTGTTAAGAGGAACAAACAAAAGAAAGTTTCCTGACAGACTGCAGGGGGAGGAGACGTCCCTAATCGTGTGGACCAGCTGGTTAAACTTAATTCATGTGTGGGTATATCAGATTAGCCCCTTTTCAGGACAATTTTCATGTTCTTATGCTCCTTTTCAGTTAAGATATTGTAGTGATGTTTTATGTGTCGTGCGCTTTACCTTGACCTGACAGAATTTCAGGCAGTCTTTATTTGCTATTTCACAGTAAACTAAATTCCCCATTGTTAACAATTTGAATAGATTCTGGATTTATTCAAAAAGATGTAAATACATTGCAGTGTAAATGGAAATAGAATGTCAAATGCAGTGTAAATGAAAAAAGAATATTAAAACAGACTTCAGAATGCAAGGCACGCTTTCTACTAACACTTCATAAAGAATACCTGATGGCAAACGGCCAAGCAAAAAGGATATTGAGGCTATATTGGTTACAGGAACTGGTTGGGAATTGCGTACAAAAAATTATACAGATGCAGAAAAGGAACGGACTACACATACAATTACTATCTATTATGGAGAACTATTTACTTCCTCAAAGATAATTGAATTCTCATTCGAGAAAGCTACTTGCATTTTGACAGATGAAACTGTATTGATGGTTATCAGTCTGGGTATGGACCACTTAAAGCAAGCAACCAAGCTTTGTTGACCTTAAAGTCAGTGCGAACTCTGATTATCTACAAGTGGCATGATCTTATCTTCCCTAATGTCAGTAATAGAACACAGGAAAAGCAAAAAAGAAAAAGATACATACAAAGCGAATCAACACCCAATTGGAAGCCCAGCCTCATATACCACCTACATCAGGCAACAGACATGTAAGAAAGCAATCATCTTAGCTAATTAAATATATAAATGGGAAATAGTAACCTCACCCACTATGGTAAGTGATGATATATAGCATAGTTTCGGTCATGACCTCATGAAGGCCGATGTGTGTCAGCATTAGCTAGAGCTTTTTGTTAACTTCTTAGATCGCAGTTTTGGCGCTTTGTTAGTATGAACTTTCCTCTGACTGAGGTGAGATGAAACACCAATATGTGAAGGCTGGTTTGCAGTCCTGATTGCCGCCTTCTGTTTAGACTTTAAGGACGTAGATCTGGATGAACAAGGATCCATTTGTACTGGATAACCTCTACAAGGATCATTTAAACTGGATGAGCTGCCTACTCTGCGGTTCTTTGAGGCATCCATTTTGGGTATTAGATCGCTGCCACACTGTTGAAGAGCTTTGTTAGTATGAACTTCCCTCTGACTGCGATGAGATGAAACACCAATATATGAAGGCTGGTTTGCAGTCCTAATTGCCGCTTTCTGTTTAGACTTCAAGGACGTGGATCTCGATGAACAAGGAACCATTTGTACTGGATAACCTCTAGAAGGGTCATTAAAACCGGATGAGCTACCTACTCTATGGTTCTTTAAAGCATCCATTTTGAGTACTAGATTGCTGCGACGCTGTTGAAGAGCTGCCAAATGCTGAATACGGATGCTCGATGAGTGTTTAAGAAAACATTGTTCAATGAGCTTCACTAAATAATCAGTTAAAATAGATATACATCATATCATGTTTTTCATGGTAGCAAGCTTATATGCACCAACGTGCATCTTGGGCTCTAGAGGGACGCCTATTGCCTAACCAAAAAAAATTAATGTTGCTTTTAACTAGTTATAGTGGCTACGATAACCATCATTATTGGCTGCTTTTTATATGACACTACTTACACTCAATGAAATGAGCACAATATGTAGAGTTCGTACTTTAAGTATATAAGAAGGCAAAATTCGGAACATTTCAACCCAAAAAACACAATTCATCATGTGCATTTTCCCAAACATCAGAATAGATAAATAAAACCACTACACAAACTGTTGCAGCATATCAAAATATTTGGGACGAGAAAATAATAACCCTGGTGTTTGTACTAGGAATGATAAATATGTGGGTACGAGCAACCATTACCCATACCCATTTATGTTTGCCTAAGCCATACCCACCGCATTATAAAAGAACCACATAAACTCATAACTATCCCCATATGATGGGGCTCTAGTCACTTAATGATATTCTCTCAGTCAACATAATTACAACTTCAGGCCACACAATATCATACAATCACTTAAGAAATATAACTGAGAGAACCATCGATCTAGGATAGTCTCAGAACATCACAATAACAAGTGTTGTACTGAAGTTAGTCAACTTGTCATTCAGATAAAACTTAATAGTGTATAAAAGTTGCCATGAATTTGCTATAATACTTAATAGTGTATAAAAGTTGCCATGAATTTGCTACAATACATTATACGCATTAACATTGAGCACCTGTAGGCACGTCCAGACTATGACAAATAGGGGTGACCATTGGTCTAGAATTAGACCAGACCAAACCGAGGACCAAATTAACAAAAACCTTCAAGATGAGGATCCAGGGGGGAGAAAGGAGATGACGATCTGAATGATGAAGACGACGATCTGGATGATGAAAATGACAATCCGGGTGGTGGAGATGATTTCCACCACTATGGAGACGATGATTTGATGATGCAGGAGACGACAGACTAGGGTGGTGGAGATGACTTCCACCACTATGGAGATAACTATCTAAACGATTCAGGTGATGGAGATGACTTCCACCACTATGAAGATAACAAATAGGATGGTGGAGATGACTTCGACCTTTGAGAAGAAGAGAGGACGATGACGGAGATGCTCGATGGAGATAATGTCAACGTCGTTGATGATGGTAGTTATTGCCTGGCTTTCTCTCAGGGAATCAGGGAACTGCTTGCTCTGATACCATGTTGGAAGTATAAGTCATATCATATATGGGCCAGAGTATGTAGGTCCATATAGAGTCTAGTCAGGTCTGGACATGACTTTAGAGACTTCCATACCTAATTAGACTCTATATGGGCTTACACACTCCGACCCATATATGATGACTTCCAATTCTGACGGAAACAATAGATGAAATGTCATGTTGAGGTAGTGGGGCAATAGTTGGGGCAAAGTAGGTGACACGTGTGATCATACCTGCTATGGTGGCAAGGTAACAAGGCGTCATGCTCCTAGGTGCTTTTAGGAAATTAATTTTTTGCACAATTTTACCTATATGTGTGTGTTATATGTTACCTATATCTATACATGTTAAGATTTTTATAACATTTTCCCTACACATATATGTTATGTTTCATATATATCTGTAGGTGAATCCATAAAGTTATGGTTTATCCACCCATGCATGTGTTTTATGGGAAGAGAACATAACCAACTACAATTCTAATAACAATTATTAATATTGCCAAAACCAGAAAAATAATACTAAATAATGTAAGAGATCGCCCCTATAGATATCACTATTTAGGACGTTGAAGAGTAATACTAAAATGATAGGCCTAAGCAGTTTTTTTTATGTGTTTTGACATTTTCTCTAAATATACTTGATGTCTATAATGTATTTCCCCTATCGTATACATACAGTTTTATTGTTTTATACAAAAATATATACATATTAAACACAAACTTGGATGTATTCAACTATGTCCCCTACTGTATACATACAGTTTTATTGTTTTATACAAATATATATACATATTAAACACAAACTTGGATGTATTCAACTTTGTTGTTGCATAAATAGATGTGTACATATTTTAATAGTTATACATGGATGCATAGACGCATTTTGTGGTAATATGGGTAATTGGGTTTTCAGTAATATAAAATACTTTTATGGGAGTTCTGTAATCCGTTATATATCAGTTTTACACTCGAGTAAGGGATTAATGACAGCAGTGCTTTACATAGCATCAGTAGATAATTTTCATTTCAGCAGATAATTTTCATTACTTAGGGTAATTTTCAGCTTATACAAATACAGTTTGCAACTAATATGTTTAGGGCTGTAAATGGGTACGGGTAGACCCGTGGACCCGCAAATCCGGACCCTTAAAAAACCTGTCACGGGTCTAGATTTCTAGACCCACATACCCGCATATCCGTATTATTGCGGGTCCACTAATGGGTATAGCTATACCCGTACCCGCTATACACGTGTACCCGTATTAGTATATAAATAAATATAATTATATATATGTATGTATGTATGTATATTCGTCATAATCTAATGGCTGAAAAACTACCCAAATATAATTTGACGGTCCATGTTTCTTTCACATGCTCACAGCCTTCCAGCGGTTCTTTCTTCACACAATCCCACTACTTGTGTGCCGTTCCGGTTCACGATTCTCTCCTCTCTCACAGTCGCGACTCTACTCCAGAAAGCGACGAAGAACTGAACCGAGAAGGCTAGAACTAGGGTTCCCGTTCCAACGGCGCAGGCCCGCAGCAGCGCAGCCATCGCGACTCAGAAGCAGCCGCCAACCGGGCTTCCATCTCCAAGCCGGCCAGGCGGCCACTTTCTCCTCTGGACCTCACCCGCGCTCGGCTGCCTTCCGCGACTCCGCCAGTCCCAGCGGGAAGTGCCAGCGCCGCTGCACCAGCACACACCCAGAATCCCAGCGGGAAGTGCCAACGGCCCAACGCCTGGACTCCTTCCTCGTGACCTCGTCCCACGATCCTGCGGGAACGACAAGGGAGTCAACCTCTCTGGCCTCTTCGGCTTACTGAAGAAATTGACTCGGCAACCCCTCTTCGACTCTCCCTCAAATTCGACCGATCAGGTCTTTTCCGACACTCCAGTGGGCTGCGACCACCAGTCACCGACCAGCACAGCACAGTCGTCACCAGCTTCGGGCCGCCGACACACACTCTGAATCCCAACCGCAGATGTGCTCCAGATTCCTCTACTGCTCGATTCTATATACCTGCGTCTTCTTCGTCACCTGCTGCTCGATTCTACATACCCGATACCTTCCTCTGTTGTTGTTGTTGCTGGACCTGACTCTTGAAATCCGCCAATCGGTCTTCTTCACCTACCTGCGTGTGTGGTGATCTACATACTAGAGAAAGGTATGTTAGTGAAATTTAATCTTTGATTCATTGTCGTATTGGTTGCTTCCATGTTGCCGTTAGTTCTATTTTTGTTTCCTGGAATGTGATTCTTTGATTGCCTTTTTTGTGTCCTTATCCATGTTTGTATATCAAATTTGATTCCCTGTAATGCATTTTGTGGTCTGTGTGTTGCACAACTTATCTTAAAAATACACTAAGATTATGTTTTTTTGTTAGGTATCATGTCCAATGCTTAAGAAGCAATAGGAGGCACTAGTGGTACTGATTCCACACATAATGTGACATCTAGCACTCAAATGAGTGCTGATAGGATCGATGTTGATCTTAATAGCGAATCTGAACCTAAAATTGATGAATGTCGACCAACTAAAAAAAGGGGTAGACAATCTACATCTGATGCATATGCCGTGTCAGATAAGGACTCGGTGTGTGGCACAACGGAATAGCTATATCTTCACCATGGCAAGATAGGGATTTGATTATCCCCATGGTTATCAAAAGCGAACCAAGCCAAACCAGCGGAACCGGACACAACAGCAGTTCGGTCATTTGATTATCCCCATGGTTATCAAAAGCGAACCAAGCCAAACCAGCGGAACCGGACACAACAGCAGTTCGGTCAGCCTCGAAACCGGGAATAGCCATTAAACAGTGCAATAACCACTGAACCGACCGCTTCAACCGGTCAACTGGTGAACCGGTCCGGTTACTTACCAACCGGTTGAGTTTAAATTCTTGCCCACTTAACAAACAAATGACTTCCCATGAGCCTGAGGAGAGAAAACCCCCCGATCTCCATGGTCCCCTGATACCCGCCTTCCCCCTTTCCTTTGCTGCTATTGCTAGACCCCTAGGCTCCATGCCGTCATGCATCTGCAGTGGTTGCTGCTGCACTATGAAGCTTCCGCCATCTTCTTTTGGCCCTGCCATTGTCATCTCCTTGAACACCCACCGCCGCAGGCCTCTCAGGGTGCCGCCACCGCCCAACACGTATGATGCTGCCACCGCTGCCGCCAAGCAGTTATGTTGTTGCTGTTGCCCTCAAGTAGCTATGCCACTGTTGCAACCCACAAGGTCCTTCACAGCCGCTCCCTCTCTTCCTCTTCCTTTTCATCTATCTTCTTCCTCTACTAATCACTCCATTTCCTCTCTACTTGCCTCTCACAGCCAGACAATTTTTAACTGTCTCCTCCCCTTCTTTCTCTTCTTCATTCTTTTCTGATTACCTCCTTCTGTATCTACTTACCCATTCATACAAGGACATCTGTTGCCGCTTCCCCTCGCATTGCTATGCTGCTCCTTAGCTTCTCTTGGTCAACTGCTCCAGCTGCTGCAAAGTACTCCTCCAATTATCAGTAAAGTTCAGAACTCTTCTATAACCCAATATTCATCTATATTCAAAATCATTGATGCCTTAATTAGTTTAGATGATTGTATTGTTCAGTAGTTTGTTAACTATTGATGACCCAATTCATTTAGATGATTGTTTTGTTCAGTAGTTTGTTATTTCTCCTCCTTTTTGTTCATTAGATTAAACGACAATGGATGGTTATTACGCAAAGCTGTGCACTTACCATTTCAATGATATATTCTCATTCTCCTTTATATGTTTACTTTCCCTGAATCTATTATATTCAGGGAATTTTAAATATATTTTATGTCATGCTGACATCCCCGTTGAACCGCTCTGACCACCGGTTAAACCAGCAAATAGAGAACTGACGGCCTCACCGGTTTGCTTACCAGTTCGGTTTTGACAACCCTGAGTATCCCCAATAGCAGTACAAAAGCATATCCTTTGTCATATGATTTGGCAAAAAAAAGGAATAGAAGGTGAGGATGGCATTCGATCTTGAGGTGTTTACAACAATTCTCCTCCTTTTTATTCATTAGATTAAAAGAGAATGGAATGGATGGTTATTATGCAAAGCCGTGCACTTACCATTTCAATGATAAATTCTCATATCTCCTTTATATGTTTACTTTCCCTGAATTTATTATATATTCAGGGAATTTTAAATATATTTTATGTCATGCTGACGTCCCCGTTGAACCGGTCTGACCACCGGTTGAACCAGCAAATAGAAAACCAAAGGCCTCATTGGTTTGCTTACCGTTTCGGTTCTGACAACTCTGATTATCCACAATAGCAGCACAAAAGCAGATCCTTTGTCATATGATTCGGCCACAAGAAAAGAAGCCAAAAAAGGAATACAAGGGTAGGATGGCATTGGATCATGAGGTGTTTACAACATAAATGATGACATCAGCATATATGGTGGCGGTGACAGCAACATGACAGCAGTATCAATAGGTGATGTAGGTGGGGTGGGGGAGGCGATAGCAAGTAGTATAACGTACAACTTGGACTTTGAGATGGAGATGCTCTAAAAAGAAGCATGGGCTGTGCATTACTACATGCAGCAAGCACCACCAAGGGGTAGAGGCCACTGCCTACAAGGGACTCTCTCCCTCTTTCTCTCATGGTTAGGGTTGGAATACCGCTCTTTATGGTTGGAACACCGCTCTGAAATCATATCAGAAAACGAGATAATGAGAAGATCCCTTGTGTTTTTGTTGTTAGACGCATAGTCACAAATTCGGTATTCGGGATATGCTCGGTTGAGTTGAAAAATTCAGAATTTGGCAATTATGCGGGAAATTCGGATTAAAATCAGTCAATGTACGGTAAAAGTACGGTCAGCTAGTCAGGGAAAAGTTGGGAAAATCGGAGGATATATACATGTATTGCATACAGATATATGTATATATATGTTATGCACATATAAATATACATATATATATATAAATATATAAATATATAAAAATATACATACATATACATATATATGTTATGCACATATAAATATACATACATACATACATATATATATACACTAGTGAACGCACACGTGCACATGCACGTGACATATAAAATTTATTGGAAATGTGTGGGGAGATGACTCATCCGTGAAAGAGTCCCTACGGTAAAAGATATTTGTGTTGGTTGTTTGAAAGGAGAGAATCAAGGAACCGTTTCCGTGCGATGGAGAGAGAAATACAGAATTAAAGATAATAAAAGTTAATAGGAGAGTGTGAGAATAAATATTTGTAGGAGCAAAATTCCTAGAAAGAAAGGAGAGAAGAGAGTGAATCAAGGAGAGCGCATCATCAAACTCGCTCTTTTTATAGTAGTATAGATATATACAGAGTCAGGCTAGAATACACTCGAGTGTACATATCGCATGAATACACTCAAGTGTGTGTGCATATCAAGACTATTTTTTGCAAAATGTAAACCATTGATCTTCACCGTCATACTATAACTAGGCCACATACAAATTTTGAGCCCATTTGGATGAGTGTAAGTCACTCATCCAAGGGCAACAAAATCGACGCGCGAAACTAATTTGAAATGCATAATTTTTGCGGTCTTTATAACATGACCTATAAATGTCCAAATGTGCTCAAATTTTGCGTATGAGCTATTCACAAGATGTTTAAGAAGATCAACGGATTAGATTTTTGAAAAAAATATTGCATCATGAAAAACTACTTGAGTGAATTCTGCTTCGAATACACTCGAGTGTATTCTAGCCTGACTCCATATATATATATATGACTATTACTTACATATACATACATGTATTACATACATAGACAGATATATGCATGTACATATACACATATATGCACTAAAAGTCTCAAACTAAGTTGGGGTCTTAATCAGTATAATACAGGAAAAGAACGTATAGAACGTGAAAAAAACATTAAACGTGATTAGTTCGGGAATAATACGAGAAATAAACGTAATACTCGGGGATTGGGATTTATTCGGAAGTTTCATACATCTAGGGAAAAAATCGTGTTTCAAACGCAATTTTTCAAAAAGTTGGGAGTATATTGAGACTATGGTTAGACGGGCAAACCCCTTTTTTGTATATAGGAGAAGAGGCAAGTACAAGACACTAGACAGGCCTTGATGCATTGTGAGTTCAAAGACTAATGGGACAAACAAATTTATACCCAAATACAAAACAAAGTAAAGCACTTCTATACCCTAGCATGTGTTTTGTTGTACATGTAGATGATATTGTCATTACAAACAGTGATACTCATGAGCACACTAGTGCTAAAATATCTCAACTACCAGTTGCATACTAAAACCTGGGATAAATTCGCTACTTCCTAGGTATTAAAGTTCTCAGATTTTATAGTTAAAACTTATCACTCGACACAAATATGATCTCATATTGTTTAAAAAAATGGGAATGAGTCAGTCTAAGTCAGTCGCCTCCCCTATGGACTATCATATGAAATCTTTTCTGAGGGGAAGTATTCCTGATGTAGAAATGCATGGCAACTTAAAATGAAGAGGGCCTAGAAAAGGGCACTCATACAAACGTCCACCCAATAAAGAAATCATTGTTACAAGGTATGATGATATATATTGGGAAGGAAACACAATTGACTGATGGTCTAATTCTAGCTTGTGCATCTTTCTAGAAGATGATCTTGTCAGTTGGAGAAGCAAGAAGTAATCTATAGTGGCTCGTTTACCATTGAAGCAGAGTATTGAGCCATGGCATAAGTGTGTTGTGCCATCCGATGGGTGCTCTCAATTATCCATGATATTGGGATTTTCAATCAAGACAACAACGGTAGTAAATTGGGACAATCAAGTTGCAATCCATAAAGCCAACAATCAAGTTGCAATCCATAAAGCCAACAATCAAATTATTTATGAGCGTACAATCATCCATAAATAGGCATTCCCTGCTATTAGTACAACATGAGTTAGGAGTTCCCTTAAATGTGTTTCTCTACATGGCATCAGAGCGACTCCAAGGATCCCATTGAGAAGGAGAACTAATCATCCTACTTCAAGGAAGTTGATGCTTTCTAGGTCCGCCTAGTCACCCTCCAGGATCTCATCTCTAGGATCACATCCAGAAGTCATTGTCTCCACAATCAAGAGGAGACGCCTCTCTCTCTCTCTTGCAGTCGTCGTCGTTGCCCAACAGATAGCGTCGTCATTACGGCCACTGCTCAAAGGATAGCCACAACCACATCACACCCTGTGCGTTGTTGCAGCATCGTCGCTGCCTAAAGGACGGACGTTGCCGCCACAAGGGTCTCTCACATCATGCACTAGGATAAGGCCTCAGTTGCCCTTGCCCTAACCAAAGTATGGCCAATACATGATTAAGATGTGGTTAATACAAAGCAAGCCCTAGATTTGATTAATATATTACTCAAATCAATAAATACGAGTATTTTGTGATATTGTTGAATATAATATGAATCCAAGATGATAATGATATTGATGATGGATAATTAGGGTTTCTAGGTCAATAATCATATACATATGGAATCAGGGTGATTAATGTAAGTAAACCCTCCTCATCAATGAAGAATATGTTAAATAAATTGAATACGGTACTTTCCTGATCATAATATGATTTTGAGAAATAAATGATCTTCTAAGATCTCAATCAGATTTAGTTAATAATGTTGATCTCTTATGCTTTCTAATGCATTAATAAAGATGATTAGAGTTTTCCCCTAATGCTCAATTAGGGTTTATAACCCTTAAGAATCATGATACGATAGAATTACGGTTTATACCCATATTCGTATTCCAAACCTGATATAATAGTAGACCCTAGTCTAAGACCTAGGTTAGGTCTGATTAGCATGTTATGAATGTATGGTGACACTTTAGGATTGTATGCAATTACAGATCATGTTGATTGATTGGATGTGCCTTTGCTTGCTTCAATACACTTTATGATTGGATTACATAAAGTATTGGAAGTGTATACTACATGTCTTCTACATGACAAAGGTACGTGGTTACGCTTATGAATACTCGATGTATCAACTTCCGCCTTTGCCGAGGTTTCTTGAAGATTGAATGAATGATAACTGTTGGATGTTTATTTATTTCATGCAAACTATAAAGCCCCTATGAGTATCACACAAATATATACAATATTATGAACCCTTGGGTTCACCCATCAGGGGGTAATGCACATAAGTCCAATGACGGACAGTGATTACACCCGAGAGGGCATACCAAAAATGGGTTAGAATATGAAACAAAATACAAGTTCATGTGTTGTTAAATAATTGTTGAATATATGTATATATGATGTTTTAGATGAACCCACATACCAATATAGCAATATGCTAACCGCATTTTGTTTGTCAGCGTTTTAGGTAGTTGATACTCACGATAAAGGACATGAAGATAAAGATTGAAAGCTCTTGAAGATATTAAAGATAAAGCAAGGAGGATTATAAAGTTTCGTATTTCTTCTCAAGTATATATAAATTAGTTCTTGAAATATTCATGTAACACCTTTGAGGTGTATAATTCAATATATGTATTCAATCAAGTTCAAATTATTGGAAATTACTTACTATTCTTTATTAATTGTTAAATCTGACCCTGGAAATCCAAAGTAATGATCCTCGACGTTAAGGTCTCTCTTAACCGAGTGACACTCAAAAATGGGGGTCGTGACAAGAAGCTTCTACTTTTATTGTAATGGGAAAAAATTTAGCTTAACCACTTTATATGAAAAGGAGTGTAGGCTATCTTGAACAACTTTGGCTAGGTTAAGCCATAGTCCATGTCTTAACCCCTCTCATGTTGTCTTCTAAGTGTGCTATACAAATTTTTCTCCTTGATGATGAGCATGTCTAGACGACAACCCCATCATTGGATATAAATTTATGATACCCCTTTAACTAGTTTTTTTAGAATTAACTCCATTATCTTTAAGCAAGCCTTGCCTTTAACATGGACTTGTCCCAATCAAGATAGTATAAACCCCATTTGCCATGGTGATTGGTCATCATTCCCCCTAGGTAGTGGATTTCTCATACATTAGGTCTAGTTTAGGAATGTCGTAGAATATCTTTTATAGAACCTTTGGAATCTGTTAAGTTATCTTTATGTTTATGGGCTTGGGAGATGGCCCATTTATTTACTGTTTTATGTTTTGTTATTTGTGTTATATGGATCTTAGAGGTGGGTCCATTTGACACTTTTTATCTGTATATTGTAACATCTCCCCCTATTTTCATTGAGACAAAAAGAGGAAGAAAGAAACCCTAGCCGTCATAGGCTTAAGATCATGGTGCAGGACTTCGACTTCGTGTCGACTTTGCCATTTGTGGAAGTGGAAGTTTGTAGAAACTTCGAGGAAGTTCCGAGGAAGTTTAGACACAAGTTTCGACAAACTTCGATGTTGTTTTTTTGAAGAAAAGGATGTGAATTTGAAATAAACTTTGATTGAAAACTTCTAATTAGGTTATGCCTTTATCTTATAAATGTTAATTTAACACAAAAACACAATTCACGACTCTCTATCCCTAGGTAGGTTGATAATACAATGTGTTGCTTGCAAGGGTCAAATGTGCAATACACATACAGATACAGTTTACCATATGTATTTTACACAATATACATTCAACTAGTAGTTACAACACCCTCTCTAGGAAAGAATGATAGCAACAAACATAGGAGTTGATATTAGAAGTTGTGAAGAGCGTTGGAAACGACACTTATGCATATATGGCCTTTAAGGTACTAGTTAGGATTAATATTCTGGGTCATCTCAACTTCGCTTCAACTTCGTCAACTTTGAGGAAACTTCGACAACTTCAGAGAAGTTGAGACAAAAATACACACAAAAAAGTCAACTTTGTCGACATCAGTGAAACTTCGCCCCGGAGTTTGGACGAGGCGGAAGTATTTGGTATTCAACTTCGCCTATGGTAGAAGTTCCAAAGTTTTGACAAAATTTTGCCAAAATTCGTCGAAGTTATGTTCCATGCTTAAGATAATCCCCTCCCGTGGTTTCTCCCTTCCTCTAGAAGGGTTTTTCACGTAAATCATGTCTTCATGTGGTGTTTGATCTTATAGCTCCACTTATCATGGTAGCATAGTTGTAAGGTTCATGTTTTCAGTTTATGTCGAGTTGCTACAGTACTGTTTTGTACTAATGTCGATTTTATGGAGACATTTGTCGCTTGCTTTGCAAGGATCAGCTCTATCCAACATCTCCCCTGCCTTTCTCTTGGTTCTAGCGACCAACAGCTACGGAACAGAGCAATCCTTGGCCTTGAAAGGGGATTATTGCATTTGTTTTTCCAGATCCATCAACTGCCCATTCTGCCCCATCGTCAAACAGCCCTAAGTGGCAATGGGGGGCCTTTCTCTCCTTGTAAACTTGTCCCTGGAGATCGTTCCTAACCCTACACCCTTCCCCTAAAGGTGTTCTACAAGAGGAAGTGTGAGGTGGGGTCTGCATTCATTTATCTGGAGGGATGTATAGCCAGTTTTACTATAGCACTTGCAGTCCTGCACAGTAGAATTTTTTTTTTACTACTGCATTTTTTTGGCTTCTACCATTCATTTTGGCCCATCCTCATTCTCTAGGCTTTTTCTTCTCGTATTCATCATGGCTGAAGAAAATAAATCGCTGGATCTTCTAAAATATCAGCGAAGTTAAATAGATCCAACTACCTTCTTTGGGTTGTTTTTGCAGAGATGGCTATAGCTGGACGTGGACGAATTGGTTACATAAGTGGAACCAAAAAGCCACCAGCACAAACGGAAAATAACTTGGGATACTTGGTATCTTGAAGAAAGTCGAGTAAAGTCCTAGATGTTAACTCTGTTTTTGTATATCTCCAACCATTAATTATTCGTAAGAGGACAACCCATGATATGTGGGAGATGTTGAGGAACGTGTTTAAACAGAAGAAGACCGACATTCATATCTATCAATTAACCAAAGAAATTTGCAATCTTCAACAAGGAAAGATGTTTGCAACTGAATATTATGGTACTCTCCAGTCTAAGTGGGAAGACTTGGATATTTATGCCGATGATACATGGTCATGTTCAGCCGATCAAAAGCTATATTGGGTAGAGAATGGAAGAGTCAGACTTTTATCTTTCTTGGGGGTCTGAATCCAGAATTTGAAAATCTCAGGAGCCAAATCTTAAATAGTGTATCTATCCCTGGGAATGGAGACATACTTCCAAGTGGATGTTGAAGAAACTAGACGATATTATTGTTTGCACAAGTCGCTCTATGGTCTTAAGCAGTCACCCATAGCCTATTTTGGTAAGTTCGTAGTCCTTTGCTGAATTTTGGTCTACACAAGTGCAGTGTGGACCATTCTGATTTCTACAGGCGCAGTATAACTGGTTGTTGTTTCTAGTGGTCTATGTAGATGATATTGTCATCACATATGATTCTGAACATGGTATTTCAAAACGTTTTCATCAATTTTAGATTAAGGATCTAGCTTAGTTGTATGGGCGCCCGCCTGGGCATCGTAGGCACGCCTGGGTGGCCAAGGCGCTGCCCCAACCTACAAACTCCAGGCGCCCAACTTCATTAGGCATCTAGGTGGCCTGGGTGGCTTGCAACCTGCCTAGGTAGATGAGAGATTTGGGCGGCCCGCCTGGGCGCTAAATGGGTCTGGCCTACTGGGCTTTGTACATAAAGTTATGTATTAAATAAACAAAAAAGACTTAAAATCTATCATCTACCTCATGGACCCTGCAACTCCCCCCGCGAGACTTCGCCTACGACGCAGCACTATTTGTCCTTCTCCCCCGCCTACTCTTCCTTCCCCCTCCTCTTCCTCTCATATAGCAAGCACATGGCAGCAATTGTATGTGTACTCACCGCAGTAGGAAGATGACGAAGGTTGGTTTCTTGTTTCTTCTTTGTTTACTATTTACTACCAACTCCGCCTCCTCTTCCTCCTTGGGTCCTCCCATGCCTCCTCTTCCCCCTTCCCCCTCCTCTTTGTTCTCCTTCCCACATTACAACAACTTTTTTTCTTTTTCTACTCATGTTGTCGTCCTCCTCTCATGCCTCCTCTCTTATGACAGCAACCAGACCAGACATTTCCTATGCTACTAATGTAGTGAGTCAATTTATTAGGAAGTCGTGTTAAGGTAACTATGGAGGCGGTTATTTGTTTACTGAGATATTTGAAGAGGACTCCTGGCAAAGATATTCTATATCAAAGGACTGGTCACTTGAAGGTCTAAGCCTATTCAGAGATGTCGATTGGGCAGGCCAGTAGAGGTAGGAGGTCCATCACTGCTTATTGTGTATTTGTTGATGGTAATCTTATTTCATAGAGAAGTAAGAAGATAGTGATTGCCAGGTAAAGTGTTGAGTCTAATTACAAGGCTATGGCGCAGGCTACATGTGAGCTCTTGTGAGTCGGGATTTTCTTAGAGAGCTTGGTTGTCCAATCAGTGAGTTAATGGAGATGATATGAGATAATAAGGATGTTGTTCATAATGCTTCCAGCCCTATTTTTCATGAATGGACCAAGCACATTGAAATTTATTGTCACTTTATTAAAGAAGTCCAGGACCGGATGATCCAGCTTCAACAAGTCAAGTCTAGCTAATTTATTTACCAAGTTGTTAAATGGATGATGTGTTCAACTTTTGTAAAACAAGCTCGGTGTTATGACACACCTGTGTCAGTTTAAGAGGGAGCATTAAGAGTCGTAAATACATACAATATAGGGTCAAGTCTATAAATAGTTGGGTACTAGTCCCACCTTGTGTAATTGGGTATCACATGCCACCCAAAGCACCGATAAATAGGTGTCTCATGTCATTAGTAAAAGATAAGTCAAGAGTTCCCCTAATTGTGTTTCTCTACATGGTCAAAGTAAAGACGATTATCACACCTCGTACAAAGACAGAACAAACAGTCGACAATTTCAGCAAACTCGGCCACCATCTCTTATTTCAAAATCTACAACATGACGGGATAATATGCTGTGTACTCTCCAATGTGATGGGAGGTCTCTTAGATAATAGATGTTGTTGGAACTATACAGGCCGAATTATATAGATTATCTTACTCTGCTTGTGCTCCACCATACCCATGTACTACTTGTATGTAAGGAGCAATTGTGTATCCAAAGCATGATTAATGAAAATCTTTTTTTTCTAAATTATTATCACAATCACATTAGAATTATTACAAGAGATAAAGTGAGGATGGCCAGAATTTAAGGACAAACTGGAATAGAGTTGTGTTGGATAGTTGGACATGTGCATCACACCTACAAATGCACTAGTTTTTAGAAGGATGCTATTGAGTTAAAAAGAAGTTAAAAGGGCAAGAAGTAGATAGTAGACCTAAAAGTAACATGGGATGAGCTAAGAAGGAAAATCTGGATTATTGCATCATAGGAAGCACATATATGTTTCTAGGAACCAACATAGACAATGGTGCAAAGACAGGATACATCAATTTCTGAAATTATAGAATATGGACACAACATCAAAACAAAAGATGTTGATCTCGAAATTTATAGGTGGATATGAATATACATGTGTTGTTTTCATAATTTTATTAAAATATGGTTATACAAACGGACCCTGTTAACTCTAATGTAAACGCTCAGCTCGTATATCTTTTAGAAAAAAATTGATGGATAAGACTCGAAACTGCATTATGTGAAAAAAAAAAGCAGAAAAAGCTCATATAGCAAGCCAGATCAGGAGCAAAGTGGCAAATTGCATGAAGGGGACAAGTTGTTATCCTTAATTTGTGATTCAACCTAATAGCATTCTTATCATATACACAACTGAGATATCTTAACTCGAGTAGCATCAACATTTTATATGCATGAAGTAAGCTCACACATTCGTTTTTGTTGGTATCAAGGCCCTATAACATTAATAAAAGAAATTGCTAAATAGCAAGAAGTACCATAGTCACAAATTCTTTGAATTTTTTTTAATTTTATGAGTAATTCACAATATATTCATGTGACAAATGCTACGTCCGACTTTACAAGAAATACGTACTAGTCCCAAATTTCACGAATTATTTCTGAACTTCATGATTTGTTATTTATGAAATAAGAACATAATATACGATTCGGTATGAATAGAGAATTAATAAGTATATAATGTGTATGTGCATATAATTATAAATCCATGTGTATCATGCGCAGTGCTTTAAAAAAGGGGAAGCGGAAGGCGTGACGTGAGGACAACACCTTGTGGCCACATGAGCACTAGGCGGGCGCTGAAGTGGACGCTTTTTCAAAAAGCGGTTGTTTATTTTGTATGTGATTTTGTATAAAATTACACACATTCGTATATAAATTATCATTATATAGGAACCCTTAACATATCTGAAACACATGATAAATGTAAACACCCTACACAACTATGTAACTAGTTTATAACATACCTATATTACAAAAAAAATTAAAACAATTACAAATATGTGAGTATTGTAGTAACTGTCATGAATAGTAAATAGCCTGAATCGTGATACTTATATAGTTATACACTAAATGACTAATTTCGTATACACTGCAGTAGCCAGCACATTATACATAATTATACACGTGGACCGAGGACCGTATATGTGCAAAAGTATGGATTGTAGATCGGACCGTTTCGAAGTTGGACCGAACCGGGACCAGACCATTTCAAAGTAGGACTGGACCGAGACCGGATTGTTTGGACCGTAATCAGATTTTTTTTTGCATTCCATAGCTTGTTTATTAGTAAAACTTTGACAATTTTAATTAGTTCTAACAATTATTTAACAGTAGTAGCAAACATTTACACCACTAGTGTTTCAATATGTGATTTGTTTGTACATTAGAAAAAATTAAACTTCGTATTTAAAGGCATTTTACATATAAAATGGTCCACGGTCTGACCGGTTTTAGACTGGAACCGAACCGAACTCAAAACGTCCTAGACCTGACCGGACCAAACTTACCAATCGGGTCCAATTTTACGGTCTGGACCATGATTTGCTCACCCCAAATAAAATGGATCCAAAAATTATATAGCATAGCAATATTTGTCAAATGTCCCTTCTATTGTACATCCTAACTATGAAATGGGTGAGCTGTTCTGTTACATTTTTCTCTTAAACCTAGTCAAGATGGAATATTAATCAAAAATGTTGCAAGACCAACACATTTTTCACATTTTGTCATTGTCCAAAATGTAGGATATATCTAGACACAAGATAGAACACGAAATGTGAGTTCAAATACATGTACCCCAGGTTTATTCATGTCCAACACAAATAAAGGAGCTCTAGAAAGTTTTAACGCTTCCTAGATTACATGTCGATGAAATATGACCCAAACCAAAACTAATTGCAAAAGAGGTATGCATGTAACTAGACCCAAAAGCTAGCATGGATGGTTACATAGAAACAATAAATTCCATTCATTGGATATCGCGTCTATATGTACTACTATAGAAGGTGAGAATACTAGGAGTGACAGATGCGCCATTGTGTTAAACTATGATTACACTTTATGTTACGTTTCATGCAAACAGGAATACTATAGTAGTTTTTGTGTTCATAAAACCTTGACATAAACATTAACATGAACCCATTTTCTGTATCCATGTGACAAGCAAATTAAAATTCTATGCAATGAAACATGTGTTCACATATTGTTCAGGAAAACAAAAACCAATTCTAGCACCAAGTCAAAACAAAAGGCTATTCCAAGAACATGGATAACAAAAAAGGGGCATACCTCATTTCGTATAGGCTCACAGTCTAATAGCTCCTCCTCAGAGTCATCCATCTCCTCATACTCAAACTCCACGTGCTCAGTGTCATCCTCTGAATCGCTCAGCTCTTCTTGTTCCATCACAATGTCAGCTAAAAATTTATCTGATGTATTATTCTCTCTGTCTAACTGAGCTGAATCTCTTTGCAAACGTATCCCAATGTGTCCACCTGCATATTCTCTGTTACTGACAATATTCTTTTCTGACATGATCACAGCGTCATTATGTTTTCTTGTGAAGGAAGGAGCCATCCGGGTCCGTGAATCAGTTCTCTCATGATGTAGTACAGCAAGGCTTCTGGATCTGGAGCGAGAATGATGGTGGGATAGGGTGGCACTGGTTCTGATGTTCTTATCCACAGTAGAGGACAAATGGATGTCCAAGTCAATGTCGTTCTCCTTCTCATAAGGGCTAGTAGAAGGCACTGCATTGATGAGACAGTAAGCTGTCATGGTGAGTTGTATTGCATAATAAATCATATAAGGATGGTGCAGTGTAACTGCATTAAAAAGATTTTGAAGTACCAGATCTGTTATTGCTATTTGGGAATACATTGCAAGCAGCACCATCTTTAGATCTTTGCAGTATGGGATGAAAGTCAATTGTCTGTAAACTTGTTGGTTCTTTCTGATGTCCTGTTGAGCGCAACACATAATCAGTACATTCAGACATAGGATGGTTATGGCTATATTGAGAAGTGTGCTGTGAAATTTTGAATACTTGAGATATTGCCACAGCTGCTTGGGTAACCGGAGGTAGAACCTTTTTCAGGACCGCGTGATGATGGATGTGTTAGTAAATCAGATCCCAAATGACCATCATTGGCAGAAAGATGATCAGCTTTGTTGCTTGAAACCAGCACAGAACCATTTCTGTGGCAGTTCTTGGATGGGACATCACTTGAACTTTTAGGCTCCTTTAGACTATTTCCTATTTTAATATTGCCAAGATTAACTGCAGGTGGCAGTGATACACCGTGATAGCTCTGGAAAGCTGATTGAGAAATCACACGAACAGAAGGCGGAAGGTTCACTGGAGGCAGGTCAGGAGCCAACTTTATTACTTTCTGAGCACCAGCATTGTAAACCTGATATGGCACTATGCCAGTTTGACTTGTCATTGTCCTGGAAATGCAGTTAATGTCGAAAGCAGATTGTGATTTGATGAAATTTTATATGCATTCAAACACGTGTTAAGGCATTCATAGAAAGAAAAGCATACTGTGTGGCTTTAGCATCTCTAGGATTCGACTCCACCAAAAGTGCCTCATGAGCCTCATCATCTTCATTGATGCTATCATGCGCAGAAGTAGAACTATCATCAACCTGCAAGCCAACCAATCATTAAATCAGCCTATTAAGCTCAGCTATCCAATGTAATTTCATTAATCAAACAGATAATACAAACATGCCTCTTTTCCACAAATGATTTGTTTACATTCTATGCTTTTAAGTTTTCTTCTCTTTGATTCATAAAGTCTTCGTTTTTCCTTTACAGAATCACTTTTTTTGTACGATTTCTGCTCTCCACATGCAGTTCTCCATTGTCGTGGCAGCAAGGATGGATCTCGATGTGGGACAAGGAATTTGCACACGGCATTCAAATCGTTTTTAAAAATTTGCAGCCCCTAAGTGGAGTGACCCAGTAAGTTCAGATTGCATACACGTGGACTAGATAAGTTCATTGGAAATGTCAGTTACCTTATTGATAAGTGTCATCTCATTTGCGGTCAGGGGAGATATCTTCATATGACGAACAGTCTGCATTATTTTGAGTCAAAAAGAATTATCTGGTCAGAATATCTTAACCAGAAACAGCATGAGCTTTTTCAAAAAAAAAAAACATGAGATGCAGCAATATTAAGGGTTAATAAACATGAGCTGTGCATAAATCCATGAGCACGCTACTTTAAACAAAGTAATAACGTATGAATTAGCTTTAAGATCCAAAAGATGTAGGCTATTTGGCCCACGTTCATGTTCCCATGTATTCCATTTAGACTGAATGTACGTGAGAGCACAGTTAAAATAGCACGTACAGAATTGGTGCTCTACCATGAATAACAACAACGACGGAACCTAAAAAGATTGGAATAAATTTAACAGTTTATAAAAAAACTTTGGAAAATTGAAGAGCTCGCATTCAGCACATAACATAAATATGGTTCGGCCTCTAGCTACATGACAGGTACATGGTTTACAAGTGACAAACTGTGCACGCAATACATGTGAATGTTAAATCCAAGGCTGCAACATGCAGAACAAAAAAGAAGCCAATATACATGCACCATTTGTTTGCAGAATAAATAGAAAATACAAGCAATTAAATATGACAAACCCGCAAACAACATCTCATAATATATTCGACCTATGCATACCTTGATTGGATTTTCAGGTGCTTTCGATGAGCTCCTATTTTTTTGTCTGACAAAAATCTACAGGAAAAAAAAACAAAGTAAAACTCACATGCTGATTGTAACAGTTGAAAACAGTTATTGGCTCTAATCAAACGAATACAATCCCACCAACATTCACCAACCAACGATGCTATGCTAAGAGACCAACAACAGAAAGTTTATGGTGTAACATCAAAATTGATTTAAAAAAATAGAAAATCACACAAGAAACTCCCAAGGCATGTGATCAAAACCAGCATAAAAGGACGTAGAAGCCCAAAAAAGTGATATCTTGAATTCTTGACAACTGATAGATGGGCATGCTGGAGAGAAGAAATTGAACAGTCCCCATTAAGATAGAGAAAGAGGGAGATGACAGAAACTCATTTTTGGATGCATTTCTACCCAAACCTACCTGAGGAGAAGTTGAGGAGGTTTTCCCATTGACATGGAAATTCGTCAATGGATTAACAAATTCAATTAGATCCATCAATTCTTTTTTGGGCTGACCATTACGTAAAAGGAGTTTGACCAGCCAGAATCCAAAATTCCACATGTTGAGGGATTCCTGAGGAATTGTTTACCAAAGATCAATTTGACCCACTATGGAACTGGTGCTCAGCTACGAATCAATCGGTTGCATTACATTAAGATTCATTAGGTTTACTAAGACGACCTTGAGAAGGTTCTTCAGTTGACATGGAAATACATCAACGGATCAACAAATTCAATTAGATCCATCAGTTTTTTTCTGACTGACCATTTAGAAATGGGAGTTTGACCAACCAGAATCCCGCATTCCACATATTAAGGATTCCTGAGGAAGTGTTTACCAAAGATCAATTTGACCCACTATGGAACTGGTACTCAACTATGGCCTAGTCGGTTGCATTACATTAATATGTGTAGATTCATTAAGTTTACTAAGACGGCCGTTGGAAACTGGAGTTCAGAGATATTTTAAATCATTTAAGATAATATTTATCGCACTGCAATAGGCCCACATAGGCTAGGTGTGCAGACCGCAGTTCAAATTCAATCGGTGAAATGCACTTCAACCTGATCAGTAATTGACCAAATTAACCAGCATGCAATTGATTCTATATTTTCCTTCAAATGCAACTAAATCGTATAATCTACAAACATTCTGGGTGTGTGGATTAGCCCTCAAATATCAATATTAAGTTCATACATTCTCTGCTTGAGTATTCCCTTTGAAATCTGGATCAATATTGCAAAACTTTTAATCTTGATAATTGAAGACTAGAACAAGTGAAATCTAATACTGTTTTGTTGAAATAGTGGGCCAAAGCCAGCAACATTCTAACCAAAACCACCACATACAAACTAGTACAGTGGTGGAAAAGGTGTCCAACCGCCTGGTGTTTCTGGTTAAGCACAAGGTCGCCGAACGCCTGTCACAACCTATGACTTTTTTATTATTTTGGATGATATAGTTATGTATATATTGAATGTCCGAAACCATAAAAATCAGGCAAGGGTCAAGTAGAAACCCAACAGCGCATGATAACCCCTTTACACGTGTCAAATACAAGGAATGAGGTATATGATTTCGATGCCGTTTCGACAGCATGGAAACCGAAATTTATTGAAACTCCTACAGAAATTTCGATAAATGCAACTGTGCCCGTTTCGATGCCAAAATGATTGAATTAAGTCATGAAATTTCACAGGCATGAGCTCTACACCTATATGCATCGATTTATGAAATAAAATTACATATGGGGATTGGTAGGGGGTCCTTCATGTGGGAGATAAGTAAACTTTACTGTTTCCTGGAAAAATTTTGAAATTGAGCAAAATGTTCCGCTACTTTCTACACAGCGGTAGCCGGTACATTCGCATGATTTCGTTGCAGATCTTGGCGAAATCAAAAAAAATCTCGAAATTTCGACGATTTTGTCAAAACCTCATTCTTTGGTCAAATACCACACGAAAAAAGTCCCAGGCAACCTCAACATAGGTAACTTGAGTGTCCATATGTGACCACCAATTGCATCCTGGTGTTATTCTCAAGGTGGAGGGCTTTTTTCTCTCGCAAAAGAACATTAAGGTAGAGGGCTTGTTGTTCCCATTGGGCACGTTGGCGGAGCCATAACAACCATGACTAGCACACAGTACATGTTTTATCACCCTTATACATAAACGATATGGATGCAAACATGGTGCTATGTACATTTAAGAATTATTCGCCGCTAAACATCCAGTGTATACCAGCCTATATTGATAATGATAGCCAAATATAGTGCCCATGGTGTGGATCCTTCTTTGAACTCTTCTTGCAAGGTCTCACTAATACACCAAACAGAATACTTCAGATATGTATAACAAAAAACTAAATCTGCCGATGAGGAAGTATACCTGATGCCTGGATTTACAGGGAAGAAATCGTTGCTGAATTGCTGTCCAGTCATTGTTGTATTCTAATATCCCCATTGCCAATAATCTGCATTATGGTGCAAAATGCTGATATGTCACACATGTCTTGAAGTAACTTATCATCCATAAGAATCTTCATAAGCAAAATACATACTTAAGCTAAAAATTCAATAGCGAATTCTAGGTAGTCTTAGATAGCATCAAATCCAATTTACCCGTCTCGTTCAAAGCAAGGTTTCGACACGATTAGGGATATCATAGTTCTTTGAAGGAGGCAGACTTCTTCAATTCTATTAGAAAACTGTCAGATAAGAAAAGACGGCTAGTTGTTGTATTAGAAGAGAAACCCTACTATAAATAGGAGAACAAGGAAGCGTACAGGACATAAGACAACCGTAATGGGCCAAGACGTACTTGGGCCCATAATACAAAACACTTCACAACATAAATAAACAGTCTCTCTAACAAAAACAACATAAAGATCATAAAAGTTTTCTTAGAACAAAATCATAGTCCAAATTTGTCAGCCACACATAAGGTGCTGAAACATTTTAGGTTCCCACCAACTTCCAGCAATTAAACCCGTGGAGACAAGACTGAGATGTTCAATTATCATGCAACATAGAAACTATATTGGTTTTTTATATACAAAACAAAATCGATCCTTGCATGCAAAAGTGCACAAGCGGACTTAGGAACAGTTTGGAATAAAAATGGAAATTGGATATGCGCAGAGTAGCGCACAATGCCAATAGGAAGTCCAAAAAAACATTGGAGAGAAAAGGTCTACTGTCACAGAGAGAGAGGGAGGTCTGAGCAATTTTTCTTGAAGTATCATCAAATAAGAACAACTAATGGATGGAGAAATTGAACTTTGGTCACCACTGTATTGAGCCATACAACAAGCTTTAAGGTGAAGATTGTCAGCTGAAATTACTCCTTATTTCTTACCACAATATCATTTGTTAAGATAGTTATTTTATATCTTATTTTATTTCATTATGTATTTTCTCCAATCTGCTGAACCTCCATGTAATTGTTCCTGTTCTATCCTTAATAAAAGGAAGGGCTCTTCACGCTGCAATTGTGGCTCTCACATGGTATTAGAGCAAGTTCCATCCTAGGAAATTGTGCCCTAATCTCTCTCTCATAGTTATCAAGGTGAGCACCTAAGCGTCCTAGGCGCTCCACAGGTTCCTCAAATCTAGGCGCCCAGGGGGCATAGCTTAGCTGGGCAAACTAGGCGGGCTGGGCGGGTTAGGCGGCCACCTAGACAGCCAAGGCGGACAGCCTAGGTGCTTCTAATGCAAGTATGCAACTGTTGCAAACTAGTCAGTCCTTATGTTGTTGTTTCTTTTATTGTTTTGTATTTCCTCGTGTCTTCTATTAATTCTTCTTTTATGTTCAGTTTCTAAAATTTCTCCTGCATTTCCTGTTTTCGCTACTGCTGCATTTTAATATTTTGTGACTCCCTCCTATGTCCCTTTTTACTGTTATCTCCATGCTTCTTATTTCAGAAATTCAGACTGTCCTATGTCTCCTGCTCCCACATCTACTAGAGTACTAGTACTACTTCTATTCTCATATTTTTTTCTTCTTTTCTGACTTATTCTTGCTCCAACAGCTACTGCTGTTTGCATGTATGCATCAGACTTTCCTGATCTCTTCTTCCTCCCCGTAGGTCTCCTCCAACATCTTTTTTACTGTTTTTCTTTTTATCTCTAACTTCTTCTTCCTCCTTCACGTCTCCACTAACGATGTTGTGTGATTGTTTTTCCGACTTCTGCACGTCACTTGCATTTTTCTTTTTCTTTTTCCTGCTTTATTTCTCCTTCAATTCCTACTTATCTTCTTCCTGTTGATTCTGTTTTCTTCCTCTTAATTCTCATTCCTCAGATCCTCCCAAAATTTTCAATACAAGTTAGGCATATGAAAACATTTAATGAACAAATGGTTACAAATTTGCTTGTAGTACCATAAGTATAAATAAGCAAACATGTAACAGAAAATAAATATAAAAACAAAAACGCCCAGAAAAGCCTAGGCAGCCTAGGCACCCATTAGGTGAAACCCACCGCCTAGCTGCCATGGCAACTTAGCTCTCTCTCCCTCTCCCACGCAAGTTGACCACCGTCGGCTAGCAGCGCCGCCGGCGGCGAGAGCGAACAGCAGCCGCCCGCAACAGCAACTAGCCACAGCCGCCGGTCAGGAACAGCGGCCCCCGGCGTCATGGCTCAGCAGTAGCAGCGGGGACCCAGTCGGCCTCTCATGACGGGGTTCTAGTCTTCACGTCGGAAGGTCAGCGGTTACATTTGCTTCTTCATGATCACACCTCCCCCATGTGTGATCAAGGAACTCTCTGTTGGGGGTTGTGGATGCGTGAGATACGCATCTCTGGTTTAGATCAATGACGTGTATTTCTCCGTCACTCTGTCTTCCTCATGACGTGTATCTCTTTGTCACCTCTCTCATCTTATATAGGCGTATATCTCGATCGTCTAGATCAGCCCAATATCACATCCTAAATCATGGAGGACACTAAGGCATCAGTTGTCTACAACGAGGTATCACTAATGCCTTCCATCAAGTCGAACGGCAAGAATTATTTACTGTAGATGAATGTTGTTCATAAAGTATTGGAGTCTCGTGACAAGGCAAAGCATGTCGATTCTGATCCTCCTACAGTCACTAACAAAGGCTATTCAGAATGGAAGCTTCATAACAGTCTGGTGAAGACATGGTTGTGGGGAAGCATAGAACCTGGAATTGTTGCTAGGTTCATGTTCTACACCATTGCTAATGAAATATGGGATGTAGTTCAGAAGCATTATCCTCCTGAAAAGAACGTTGTTCGTCAGTTCAAGACATATGACCGCTTGTTTGCAGAACCACATGGAGACAAACCATTGGAAGAGTACTTTGGGGTGATCCAAGCTATTGCTCAAGAACTGAGTTTTTATCATCCCGTGACCATCCAAGACCAAATCAAGGATAGGGATGATTTAGTCACAACAAAGTTCTTATCCGACCTAAGTTCTTCATTCAGTTCAGCCTGTAGTGTTATCTTGACTACAGACAAACTTCCCAGCTTGGAGGAAGCTTATTCAAAAATTATGCATTCAAACTTTGAGCTTGTTAATCCTACAGTTGTTCCTTCTTTTGGAGAATCCCATGCATTCGTTGTTGTTGTAGTTAGAGGGGGGTCGTATAGGTACAGGCCGAAGAGGTAGCACATGACCTAAGTGCACTTTCTGTGGCCGTATGGGACACATTATGGAGAAATGTTGGAAGAAGCATGGTAGACCTTCTGTGCCACCAGTGGGGACAATCAATTTTAGTGGTAGTACTGAGTCCTCTGAGCCCCCTGCTTCGAGTTCAGGCATCACTCTTACCAAGGAGGAATATGATAGATTCATTTTGGCTACCAAACACCTCGGTACGGGCTCTTCTTCTTCAGCCAACTTGGCGTCTACTACTGGTAATCATGCTACTTCTTTACTGGCTTCCAGTTCCTCTCCTTCATGGGTGGTTGAATCTGGAGCTTCACAACATATGAGGACAGTGCTTGATTCCATTGACTCACATATTCCACACCAGTATGTGACATTAGTAGATGGATCAATAGTGTTTAGCCAGTAAATCTGTTTCCTTGACTCCTAATATTGACCTTCAATCTATAAATTATGTGCCTACATTTCCATTTATCTTCTTTATGTTGCCAAATTGATTGATATCGTAAAATGTACAGTGAAATTTGGTCCTTCTTGCTTTGTTTTACAAGTTCTCAAGAGTTTGAGGGCGATTTCTAGGGGCCTAGGAAAGGTGATCTCTATCTCTTTCATGGTGCAGGTCTACCTTGTCAAGTATTTATTGCCCCTATTGTCCGAGTGGTTCTCCCTTATTGTGGCACTACACATATGGTCATCCTTCTTTGGAGAGTCTGCGGAAGTTAGAGCCTATGTAATCACAGGTGTCTACCTTAGAATATTACTCATGTCAGTTGGGCAAACATCACAGGATGCCATACCCTAGGCGTGTCAATAAAAGGGTCTTGCGCCCCTTGATTTGGTTCACAGTGATGTCTGGGGTCCTGTAAAGGAAAGTTGTTACAATGGATATTGATATTTTATTACCTTTGTGGATGATTTTTCTCGTATGACATAGGTGTGTATGTTGAAGAGTAGAGAGTTCGTGTTGTCTATTGTTAAACATTTTCATCAAGAAATAAAGGTTAAACTTGAATGCAATATTAAAGTTTTTCAATCTGAAAATGCCTTGGAATATGTTCAACATGCTACGGCTGATTTTTGTAGTTCTGCGGGAATGGTGCATCGTACGTCTTGTCCTCACACCCCACAACAAAATAGGGTGGCTGAGAGGAAAATTCATCATCTCCTTGATATTGTCAGGACAATTATGTTCCAATTTAATGTCCCTAAGAAGTTTTGGTCTTATGCTTTACTCACTGCATGCTTTCTTATTAATAGACAGCCTTCCTCTGTCCTTTAAGGAAGCACTCCCTTCTCTATTTTGCGCCCTAATGATGAGTCGTTTCTTGTTCCTTTTAGAGTGTTTGGTTGTACCTCTTTTGTTCACAATTTTGATCCCAAGGCCAATAAATTATCTCCTCTGTTAGTTAAGACTATTTTTCTTGGGTACTCTTAACACCAGTAAGGGTTACAAGTGCTACTACCATAGCAATCATCGTATGTTTGTGTATAGGGATGTCACCTTCCACAAGTCAACTCCATATTTCCCAAGTATTCACAGTAAGGGGGAGCAATTGTGTGAGAGTGACACCACAAATAAGTGAGAGAGTGCCATCTGTTATACTTGAAGATACTATAATTTAGGAAGAACCATCTGGAAATGTTCCATCCTCTACTCCTTTGATTAACCAATACTCACATGTGTATCATAGACAAGGATGACAAGACCATGATGAGGTAGTGACTTGAGCCTTCATTATCTTCCACTACTCAAGAGATTCTTGAAGATCCATCTGATCTTAATGTTCCCATTGTTGTTCGCAAAGGTATTCATTCTTGTACTATTCGTCATCCTATTACAGGTGTTTGTTGTCTATCCAACTTATTGAAGCAGGTTAGCTCCTTTGCTCTTGGGATTGATATTGTGATTATTCCAAAGAACCATATGGATGCAATGAAGGACAGTGGATGGCTATAGGCTATGAACTCTGAAATGTATGCGCTTCTACAAAATGATAAACGGGAACTTACCGATTTTCCCTCAAATAACAATGTTGCGGGTTGCAGGTGGATCTTCACTGTCAAGCATAATCCAGATGGATCGGAAGAAAGATTGAAAGCTAGATTGGTGGCAAAAGGATAAACTCAGACATATGGGGTTGATTTTTTTTAAGCCTTCTCACATGTAGCTTGTCTTAATTATGTGCAGATAATTATTTCTCTTGCAACCACATTGAATTGGCCATTATTTCAACTCGATGTCAAAAATGCCTTTCTACATGGTGATCTACAGGAATAGGTGAACATGGAGCAACCTCTTGGGTTTGTTACTCAGGGGGAATGTCAGAAGGTGTGTAGAGTGAAGAAAGCCATTTATGGGCTAAAAAATTCCCCTCGGGCTTGGTTTGATAAATTTAGTGATATTATCTTACATATGGGTTTCTCATGTTCAGTGACTGATCACTCCTTGTTTTACTCTAGTACATCCAATGGATCCATTATTATTGTTGTGTATGTTGATCATATTGTTGTTACTGGCAGTGATTCCGTAGGCATATCCAATGTGAAGGATGGACTGCAAAGGCATTTTCATACAAAAGATCTGGGCAAGTTGAGATATTTTTTACGAAATTAAATACTTTGCTCAAATAGAGGTACTAATTTGTCTCAGGGGAAATATGATCTTGACCTCCTTCATGAGACAGGAATGAGTGAGTCAAAACTTGTTTCTACTCCTATGGACTATCATGTGAAGGGAAATGCAGATGATTCTAACTATTCTGATCTAGGATATTATAGGAAGATAGCCAGAATATTGATATATTTGACAGTCACTCGCCCTAATATCTCCTTTGTTGTAGGAGTGGTGAGTCAGCACATGAGTTCACCTAAACAATCACATTGCATAGTTGTTTGTCACATTCTGAGGTATCTAAAAGGAGTACCTGGGAAAGGAATTACATGTTTGAGACGAATCCTAGTTCTACATTTGTTCTTATTGGTTATGCAGAAGTTGACTGGGCTGGAGATCATAGTGATAGGCGATCTACATCTGGATTCTGCACTTTTTGGGAAATCATCTTATCACCTGGAAAAGCAAGAAGCAAAAATGTTGTGGCTCGTTCTAGCACAGAAGTTGAGTATAGAGCAATGCCTCATGCTTGTTGTGAATTGCAATGGGTTCAGTCTATTCTTTCTGAATTAAAAATTCTTATGGCACCCCCTATAGAGCTCAGATGTGATAATCAGGATGCTATTTATATTGCCAAGAATCAAGTCTTTCATGAACGCACTAAACATAAAGAAGTGGATTGTCATTTCATCAGAGATCAAATCTAGAGCAAAAAAACTCATGACCCCTCATGCCAAATCTGGAGATCAACTTGCTGATATCCTTGCCAAGCCATTGGACCCAACAGTGTTTCAGAATCTTAGCAAAAGCTCGGCATACATGATATGTACGCTCCAGCTTGAGGGGAAGTATTAAGGTAGTTATTTTATATATTGTTTTATTTCATTATGTATTTTCTCTATTCTGTTAGACCTCAATGCAATGATTTCTATTTTATTCTTAATAAAAGGAAGGGAAGCATGTTGCTTCTCTTCACACTGCAATTGTGGCGCTCACATCATTGAACACATCCATTAGGTGTCACGTAGGAGATCCGAGCGTGGAGACCATTTTTCTAACAAGGAGAAGATAGAGGAAGAAACGAGTATAAAGGGCACAAAATAAGCTTCATATTGCTTTAAGCAGAGCATACGACCAAACACTAAGAGAAGCACTCAAAATAAAGGATCTAACTAAAAGTTTGATATCACAATTCTCAAACTAGTGTTTGGGTTACAGAGGGAGGAAACAAATATTGTTACCCAGTTAGCAAACACTACAAATGAGCAAGTTCCAAAACTATTTGATGCAAACTCAATTTGCAAAACATAATTCATTCTCAAGCTAGTGTTAGGGTTACAGAGGGAGGAAACAAATATTGTTACCCAGTTAGCAAACATTACAAATGAGCAAGTTCCAAAACTATGTGATGCAAACTCAATTTGCAAAACATAATTCATTCATATAATTCAACATTGTTGGACAATAACCCGGGCATGGGTATTTATTAATAATGTGTGAGAAGCCCTAATTGGCTTAATTCTGCTCATGATCCTATTGAATACAGAAACAAATATTAATTAATTGAGAACTTTCATACAAGTCTCCAACTATTAAATCTAACTCCTAATATTGATATATTTGCCAATAAAAGCGTACACGAGAAATAATCTGCAAATTATTGGACACACAATATAAAGACGACTCTGACACGCTCTAACCAAGATGCGCCAAACCCTAGCCAGGGTTTAGAATAAAAAATTTAGACTTTGGGTAATCGGGTACGCACAAATTGCATTGTTGTCAAATGAAGATTTGTAATTTCAAGGTATCGTTGAAGACTCTCAAAGTTGTAAAGAGGCTTGGCAAAGAACATAATGACCCAATACTCAAAAAGAGGTTGATATGGGACCAAGTTAGCCCAGGGGCAGAAGGCTGCAGTATTGGTGGCTCCTGTCCAGCTACTGTGGAGCTCCTTTGACCTAGCAGGATGCGCTATTGTTCACGGGGCCTTGGGGAACGTTGAGAGGGGTCTTCGGCACTCCTTTTGGGACCACTATCTTAGTGGTGTTTGGTGTGGCGTTTGGGGCCCGCTTCGTTGGCCAGGTCACCCAGCAGCAACGTAGTGACATAGATGTGTGCCAACAAGAGGGCCCCAAGGGATCAGTTGGCCTTTGTGATGCAGTTGGAGGGTGCCAGGAGGGTGAGGAAGGGTTCCCGAACAGGGTTTTGGATGGCAATTGTCATATGGGGGGGGGTGTTGACCCTTATCATAGACGACACTTTTCGTATGAGGCGGCACGGTGTTGTTGTGCTATGTGCAAGAGAGAAACAAAAAAAGGAAGAAAAGGAAAGCAGAGACAAGGGTCTGAGGTGGTAGGGACTAGTAGAAAAGGGGAGACGTTTGAAGGAAGAAGGTGACCTGCGGGGAGGAGGAACTTTGGAAGGACGTAGACGTAGGCTTTAGATCTCATGCTCTAATACCAACTTAAGCAAATCCAATTTGCAAAATAAAATTCATTCATATAATTCAACTCAGTCGGACAATACCCCCCTTGGCATGTAATGTATAGATAATGTGTGGGAAGCCCTAGTTGGCTAATTTCCACTCATGACCGTATTGAATCAAGAAGCAATAAATGAATTAATTAATAACTTTCAAATAAGTCCCCAGCTATTATATCCAACTCCTAATATTGAAAAATTACAAATAAAACCCTAAACAATAAATTAATTAATTAATAGCTTTCAAATAAGTCCCCAGCTATTATTCTAACTCCTAATATTGAAAAATTACAAATAAAACCCTAAAGGGATAATAAAACACAAATAATTTAAGGACAAATACAAATAAATGACAACTATGACGCACTCTGACCAAGAAATACTAAACCCCAGCCACGCTCTGGATGAGCAGTGTATCCTACATCATCGTGATAATCCTTATGTATTGGGTTACTGTCCTGAGTGAAACTAGAGAAGGAGAGTCGATTCACAAACTAAAATGATAGAAAAAGAATAAGAATATGTGGCATAAATAATCTACAAAGTACATACAAAGTGGAGCATTAAGTCAAGCTATTGGCTCGTTTTGAAAGCAAGCTTCATGTGTTCAATGTAGGCATATGTATGTAGGACCAAGTAGTTATATGCATGGCTATCAGAACCGAACGGAACCAGCCGGTTGAACTGGGAATTGGTCTCTCTACTAGTTCAGTTCCCTCCCAAAGCCAGAAATGAAGTCTGACCGGCATCAAACAGGTGAACCGATCCGGTTTTATCCCAATCGGTCGGTTCTCTCACTTAGCAAATAAATGTATTGTTGCTACTTTTTTTGTTATTTTATTTGAATACTACATAAATATTAGTATATGTAAGTCCCAAGAATAGAAAAATATTTGCTATGTGGTTTGTTTATCAAGTTCATGTGAGAATTATTGCTATTATTCATGTTTCATAACTTTTGCAGGGATATTTTCCATGAGTATCAAAAACATTTATATATTTTTAAACTATTAGTGACGTCATGATGACATCGCCGGTTAAACCGGTCAGACCACTGGTTGAACCAGAGAACTGAGAACCAGAGGCATCACCGATTTGCTGACCAGTTCAGTTCTGACAACCTTGGTTATATGGGTTGCAATGGATAATGGTCAAGATTCCCAAACATCCCATCCATGAAGCCATAGTCATCACAATATCTCTGAATTATTTATGTATGATAACAAACTTTTTATGTAACAAATGATGCGTCTGGATTTCACAAGAAACCAGTACATTTCACAAATTCCACCAAATATTCACAAATTTTACAAATTATGCTTAAATTTCATAAATTATTCTCGAAACTCACAAATTGTTAGACGGTCAATAAGCAAATCATGAGTATGTGTACATGTATATACATCAATCTGCTTATGATGTGTGTATATATGTAACATTTTATGCATATATACACGTATTGTATTGTTTGAATTTTATCTAATTTTTCCATTTTATGCATATATACACGTATTGTATTGTTTGAATTTTATCTAATTTTTCCCGAATATTTGACCGATTTTTACCAAATCCTGCTCAAATTTTATCAAATTTTCCACATAATTGTTAAATGTTGAATGAATCCTGAATCACAAAACTTTGACTATGCAGGTAAGTAAGGAGCTTTGGCACCTTTAATAATTTTTTTCTTCAGACTTTATCAATAACTATACATGTACCCTTCAATTATATAAGTCTAAATATGGTGGTGCAAAGAAAAACATGTAATGTTGACTTTAGCACACTTGCATATTGCAAAAGTGCATCCTCCAACTTGGACGCTCATCTGTCTATGTCTATGAATGTTGTGCACTTTGTTTCATGCCTAATTGTGTACAAGTACTCTCTGACATTTTTTGTATATGGACTAGCACTCTCTAAACTAGAGTGATTTTAGAGATTGGGGTGATTTTTATTGCACATGTCTACTTGTATGTTCAATATGTGTTCTCTAACTTATTTAAGAGGCTCTTCCATGCACGCACACACAAAGAAATACATATGTGTCGCATACCAACTTTGTATCTAAAAATTGTCCAACAACATTGGTCATGCGCCTACCACTGCAACTAGGCAAGGCATTGCCTCCACAACTATGGTGTAGCAGTAGGGTTTGTAAGGCTCATGAGTTGCAAGGATACAAAGGCATCAAGTTCAACGGTGTGGGTGGTTGAGGGTCGAGAGTGTCGTATTCTTGTAAAGTAGTTAATATCAAAAATAGAGCAAGTTGATCCTTACTATCTACTTTAAAAGTCTATGTTTAGGCTTGAATGTGGTTGTTTTATTCTTTATTATAGTGCATCATCAAAGGCCTCACTTTAACCAATGATAATATAAATTTTAGCTTTAATCTTTGTTTTGTGGACATCATTAAATTCTTTGTATATGCGCAATATGTTGTGTTTGATGTCATTTCCATAAGCTATATCTTTAGGTTTGCTAGATCACATGTTTGTGTCCTTAGTTTATAAGTTGTATTTTGTGTCAGTGTTGGCGTAGGCCTAGACATTATTACATTAGCACTATAATGTCTAGTCGAGTATTAAAGATTTCCTTCACCTAATGTATAGATTGTTAGGGTTTACAATAGTTTTCCAGACATGGTTTCTTTGTTCTTTTGTTCATGAAGTCCATATGTGGTGTTTTCAAGAAGAAAGTAAACAGTTCCCTTAATACGAGGGAACAACTTGAGTCGATAAAACTGTATCAATTTGAAGAAGAATTCTCTTTTAGAAAAAAATTGATGGATAAGACTCGAAACTGCATTATGTGAAAAAAAAAGCAGAAAAAGCTCATATAGCAAGCCAGATCAGGAGCAAAGTGGCAAATTGCATGAAGGGGACAAGTTGTTATCCTTAATTTGTGATTCAACCTAATAGCATTCTTATCATATACACAACTGAGATATCTTAACTCGAGTAGCATCAACATTTTATATGCATGAAGTAAGCTCACACATTCGTTTTTGTTGGTATCAAGGCCCTATAACATTAATAAAAGAAATTGCTAAATAGCAAGAAGTACCATAGTCACAAATTCTTTGAATTTTTTTTAATTTTATGAGTAATTCACAATATATTCATGTGACATGCTACGTCCGACTTTACAAGAAATACGTACTAGTCCCGAATTTCACGAATTATTTCTGAACTTCATGATTTGTTATTTATGAAATAAGAACATAATATACGATTCGGTATGAATAGAGAATTAATAAGTATATAATGTGTACGTGCATATAATTATAAATCCATGTGTATCATGTGCAGTGCTTTAAAAAAGGGGAAGCGGAAGGCGTGACGTGAGGACAACACCTTGTGGCCACATGAGCACTAGGCGGGCGCTGAAGTGGACGCTTTTTCAAAAAGCGGTTGTTTATTTTGTATGTGATTTTGTATAAAATTACACACATTCGTATATAAATTATCATTATATAGGAACCTTTAACATATCTGAAACACATGATAAATGTAAACACCCTACACAACTATGTAACTAGTTTATAACATACCTATATTACAAAAAAAATTAAAACAATTATAAATATGTGAGTATTGTAGTAACTGTCATGAATAGTAAATAGCCTGAATCGTGATACTTATATAGTTATACACTAAATGACTAATTTCGTATACACTGCAGTAGCCAGCACATTATACATAATTATACACGTGGACCGAGGACCGTATATGTGCAAAAGTATGGATTGTAGATCGGACTGTTTCGAAGTTGGACCGAACCGGGACCAGACCATTTCAAAGTAGGACCGGACCGAGACCGGATTGTTTGGACCGTAATCAGATTTTTTTTTGCATTCCATAGCTTGTTTATTAGTAAAACTTTGACAATTTTAATTAGTTCTAACAATTATTTAACAGTAGTAGCAAACATTTACACCACTAGTGTTTCAATATGTGATTTGTTTGTACATTAGAAAAAATTAAACTTCGTATTTAAAGGCATTTTACATATAAAATGGTCCACGGTCTGACCGGTTTTAGACCGGAACCGAACCGAACTCAAAACGTCCTAGACCTGACCGGACCAAACTGACCAATCGGGTCCAATTTTACAGTCTGGACCATGATTTGCTCACCCCAAATAAAATGGATCCAAAAATTATATAGCATAGCAATATTTGTCAAATGTCCCTTCTATTGTACATCCTAACTATGAAATGGGTGAGCTGTTCTGTTACATTTTTCTCTTAAACCTAGTCAAGATGGAATATTAATCAAAAATGTTGCAAGACCAACACATTTTTCACATTTTGTCATTGTCCAAAATGTAGGATATATCTAGACACAAGATAGAACACGAAATGTGAGTTCAAATACATGTACCCCAGGTTTATTCATGTCCAACACAAATAAAGGAGCTCTAGAAAGTTTTAACGCTTCCTAGATTACATGTCGATGAAATATGACCCAAACCAAAACTAATTGCAAAAGAGGTATGCATGTAACTAGACCCAAAAGCTAGCATGGATGGTTACATAGAAACAATAAATTCCATTCATTGGATATCGCGTCTATATGTACTACTATAGAAGGTGAGAATACTAGGAGTGACAGATGCGCCATTGTGTTAAACTATGATTACACTTTATGTCTTCCTAATTTGTTGTATGTGGCCCTTCTCAGTTCTCCTCCTTACTGTCTCTTTGTCGTCATGAAATATGCACACAATGCCTTTTATGGATGACAGCTTGCACGATATCTGGAAGGGCTGCCAGAATTAAGACGGTCAACATTGATGCCAGTGATTTCTTTTCCAATTATCATCCGCACTAGTCATCAATCTCCTCCTCAACCATGATGCCTCCAAGCACCCCAAATGTTAATGCTCACTTGACACCTATTGCACTTTCTTGTTGTCGAATTCCTTATTAGCGTTGCAACCTTAGACTTAATTCCTGCTCCCGACACCTTTCTAATGGTGGGTGTCATTTCGTCGTTGACTTGTGGTAGTCCTCTTTTATTCTCAGACATCGTTGCTTCAAGCATATTTCACCAGCACTGACTTCAAGGTCCTCTACGGTCTGCATCACCTTTATGATGCCTGGCTGTCAACGGCCCAACAGCCATGAAGGTACTCTGTCAAGGCTGGCAGGTGGCACATCTTGATGGGCCACATGACACCCATAGGCTGATAGATTTATGCAGTAGGTGTCTTCTTCCCAAAGTTGGATGCAACACAAGGGTTCAGACGCCACAGATGCCGTGGATACCTATGCCATCTCTCTCACCTATCAGAGGCCATAGTTCCTCCTCGACTCTAGCCTCTACACCGACACCCACATAAGCCTCCCAACCTACTCTGGTAGAATCCCCATCCACTGCTCCATGCTCTCAACCAGATGCCTCTTCTTCCAAGAGTGTTTCAATAGGGAGAAGCTGACATGACATTGGGATGGTGGACCACGCCATGCTTGTCCTTTGATTTATTTGCAACTGTTGATTCAAGCCTCTTCCAAAAGAGGCTTGCTATTGTTATTGTGACGATGATGATGGGCATCCCACATCACCGGCTACTCTACCTTTGACTTCCTACTCCAAGTCCTTTACACTTCCTTCACCTTTCATATCTCCAATCTTTCCCTCCTCTTCCAAACTCCAAAGTCGTCATTTTGATATATTAGACAAGGTGTATCGAGATAGCAATCAACTTTGATCTTAATATCATGAGTTTAGCAAAGGCTCAAACTCGAAAGGTTGTCTAAGAAGATTGTGGACTCTCACATCGTGTTGGCCAAAATTGAACTTCTTCCCTAGTAAGCATGTAAAGAGGATCCACCGAGCTTTTTGTTTATGACAACGTTGAACCGGTGAGGATGTTTTTAAGGAGAAATCTTCCTATGAAATTTATATGTATGCCTTTTATTCAGGGGCTATGTCCCCGATCTCCAACAAGGGGCAGTCTCCCCTCGACTCATACATGTTAAGGGGCAGAAGGACCCTCCCTCGTGAGGGGTAGCGCCCCTCAGCACTACCGCGACCGGTTTGTCGAGTCTCCTTACCATTGTCCACCCACAACCACTCTCTTGTTCTTCATGGTTGATGTGAGGGGAAGATATAGAGAGAAAAAATCACTCAACCGACCATGTTGTCTAGTTCCCGTATATTCATCTGTCATTTATTGCCAACTGTTATAGCGCATCTTTCCTATAGTAGTGTGTCACAAACACGTTGACCACATGCTATAGCACAATACTCCTACAGCAGTGCTCCTATCCCAATTGTTTGTACATCATTCTGGTGTTGGTACTTCTTATGTGGAACTACTTCGACACAAATGGTAACTCTCCACCATCTAATGCTTTGAATGCTCGTTGAAGTTCCAGATGTTTATTCATGATTGCCCGCACTAGTCTGCAAATCATCAATTTAGAGTCTACTCTACTATTACTACTTTAGCATTAATGATATCTTCGTCGGGAGAAAAGACATGCTTGCTACTTGCTACGTGTTATCTTCTTAGGGGAAGCGCTTGAGTACTCAATCGTTGTATTGCAAGATTTACTAGGAGATCAATTTCTTGTAGGGGTTATTGTTATCTTCATTCATATGTATTAAGGTGGACATGTGTTTCACCTGTGCTCCATCTTGAGGGGGGGTGTTAACAGTCATTATTTATTTAGTTAATTATGTAAATTGGCCTAACTGTATTTGGTCCAACAAGTTTGAGTCGAAGCTATAAGTGCCCCCGTTCCTACATATAGGAGCAGGTTTTGTCTAATAGAATCATCTTATTAGCCTTCATCTTTTTTATTCCACACACTATTTCATACATGGTATTCAAACTAACGAACTAGGGTGTGACCCTGCAGCAATCAAAGAGAAACAACAAAGCATGTACAGGAATTTCCTCAACAATCTTTCTTTAATGTCCAACCCAAATTAAAAGCCATGACTAAGGCTCTGGTACCAATTAAACCCAAACCAAGTTTTTTTCAAAACCCCGCCTTGAGGATTTTGAGGCTTATGCCATGGGGTGAGGCTATCCCATTCGCACCTCGAGACTTACACCTCGATGTCCTATAGGTTGGACTAGAACTTCGCCTCGAAATGTCTAAGGATCGCCTTAAAGTACTAATCTTGAAGCTTAACTGAGGCAGAAGCCTCAACTATGAATGATAACATCATATGTTAATCACCATCTAGTCTACTTTTATAAACTATTACACTTTCTTCAAAAGTTTTCAGTTTAAGTCTGTTGTAGTTAGATATCATTCTTTCATTTATGAAAATTTTTATTGTCGTTCTCTAATTTTATTTATCAATCTTCATTGCTAAATATATCTTTGTGCTATCATTTTCGTTCACTATGTCAATAAATTTCATATCATTTTCATCTAATCTCAGTTCCTTGTTCCTACTAATTCCAAATTATGTTTCCCCTCTTTTTGAATTGCATATTTCCATTAATGGTAAAAGCATTGGAATCTCATTACATGATACATACTTATTTTTGTATTAGAGTTGTCTTTATTATTAATTGTGATCATTTTAGTTTACTGTGTCAATGAATTTCATATCTCATTTTTATCTAATCTTGGTTCCTTGTTCCTACTAATTCCAATTATGTTTCCCCTCTTTTTGAATTGCATATTTCCATCTAATGGTAAAAGCATTGGAATCTCATTATGTGATACATACTTATTTTTGTACTATAGTTTCTTTATTATAAATTGTGATCTTAATCCCTTTTATCTTTGTTAACAAGTTTTTTGTACTTAGTTTTAATTTGCTTATTTACACATATATTATACATACATATATATATATGTAACATATGCATGTATATACATACCATTCTTTCACTTATGAAATTTTTTTCTTGTCGTTCTCTAAGTTTGATTAATCAATCTTCATTGCTAAATATATCCCATCCCCGTGCTATCATTTTAGTTTACTATGTGAATGAATTCCATATCTCATTTTTATCTAATCTCGGTTTCTTGTTCCTACTAATTCGAAATTATTTTTTTATTATAGCTGTCTTTATTATTAAATGTGATCTTAATCCCTTTTTATCTTTGTTAACAAGTTATTTGTATATAGTTTTAATTTTCTTATTTACACATATATTATACTACATATATATGTAATATATGCATGTATATACATACATATCGATGTGTATATAGATGTATAGTTTTATTTACTTAATTATGAATGCCTCATACATATTTTGAGGCTTCGCGTCATTAAGACCAAAACACCTCGTTGCACTACATAAACTTTGCAACCTATCAAATCAGAAATTTTTATAGCAATGACATAGCCTTCCAGTTTAATCCCGAGACTGCTAACATGGGACCCCAGGCTGTGCCTCACCCAAAATTTGACTAAAAGTATACATTACCATCACTTTGTAATTAAATCGACAAACAACAATGGTTTTGTTGTCCCGCATATCTTCACGTATACCCAGATTTTCCATCACCCCATTTTAACCAATCGCAGTGCGATTTTTCAATCCATCTCTTCTTGGCAATTCATTGTACTCCATCTGCAGGTCCATCATCATATTGTCAAGTCTGCCGGAGTCGTTTTGTGAAGTCCAAACCGTACCCGGAGATTACGTATGTATCTATTGCTAAAGCCCGATGTGCGTGTATATTTTTGCTGCTCTGTACAACCTGCATATATTACTGACTAGTATATAAAAATATATATAGATAGTAGGTTCAGTTCATTAAAATTACGCACCATTATCTAATATCATTCCTTTTCAGCAGGACATTGAGTTTACAGATTTTGATTTCTAATTGGGAGTTGCACCATGCTTTTACTGGATGGCTATTAGACCACCGATGTTCGACACCCTTGCGCGTAGAAAGTTCTTGTGCCTTATGGCATTGGATATGTTGTTGTTGCTCTGGATCAATTGTTGCTGCCTACGTCCACTGAATTGTTGTTAATCTGTTGTTGCATAGGTCCGCTAGCTCTGCTACAAAACCGCCACAACGATTTCTCTAGACTCGAGTGGCCTTCCTTAAGGTCGGCATATGTACATCTATGTGCTTGCATTCTGAACAAAAGGAGTGACGACAAGGACATAGAGTCTATTGTTGCCACACTTCATTAATAAGAGTGAGTGTACACTATCTCATCCCCTTTGTTGACATAGAACTTCCGGGTATTGGTCCATTTCATTGATGCCAAGATGGCCTTTCATCAGCAGCAATTCTTATGGGTGATCGCAGAGCTAAGGAGGAACATATCATTATGATGGATCTATAATGATGGCTTCCCTTCTTTGTTGCCTACTTGAGGTACCTTGTAAAAAATACAAGTGATAGATTGTTTAGAATTTTGATAATATTTTTCATTTGCATTCAAATTTTTAGCACATGCATATTCACGTTAGTTTGCAAGCGATTTTTTTATATATATAAAAGAGTCACACTCTTTATTTGGTGCCTCACCCTCTTTTAGATCCTGGCTCCGCCACTGACCCCGTACGTTAGACTTATCATTGGCATACCAACTGGAATGTTGTCATACAGTTCGACGTTTCCATCGAGCCTCTTCTAGAAAATTCCAATGTGTACTTGCCCTTACGCCGATTAGGACATCTATTTGTATGTAGTAATATAGCAAGAGTCTTAAAGTAGAACATCTGAAGTATTATATATAGAGATTCAAAAAATAGATCAAAAATTTTCTTACTTGTCCTCTGATTCTGTAAAATAGATGCGTTTTGAGATGGTTGTTGAAGGAGGTTTCCTGGGGAAAAGTGCTGAATTAAACATAGGAAGAAACCTCCGTGCTAAATCTGCAATGCCTTTTGGCACTTGAGCAATGGGTTGCTTCTTTGCGTTTTCTATGAGCTCTGCGGCCAAAGATTTCTTCTGTTTAATCTCAGAAGAAGAAGGCCTATGAACCACAATTTCTCCTGTAGCTCCTCTACCATCATCAGGTGTCATATTAGCAGAGATACAATTCGGAAGAGGGAAAAGAGGTTGTTTTGTCGAGTAGCTTTTGTCTGAATGAGCTTCAATCTGACAACTTCTATACTTTGCCACCACTGTTAAATTAGTCCAGCAAGATAAGCTTCATTAGATATGATATCTACAAAAATAAACCTGCAAAAAAAGTTTGTAACTATGTAGCCAGTACCAACAGAAACGTCAGAAATGTATTCCTTTGCTAGGGACAGTGCTGTGACGTCAAGAATTGACGTGACGGGATTTCTTACTACAGGAACACAAGGACAGCAATCAGAAGCCAGATTGCAAGCAGTTTTTTCCGACAGGTAAACATGCAAATTGTCAAAGCAAGCAGCAGGATGAGCCGTTTCTCTTGCAGATAGTGCACCCTCCCTTTTTTCTGCCAATTCAATTATCATCTTCTTAAATGAGCTTGCTATATGGTGCCAAGAAGGATCTAGAATGCAAAGAGAGAAAAGCTGAATGAGAAGCTGAACATGCTCATGTAGCAAACAGTACAGTTGACCTATTTGGGCAGTACTGAACCCTTGCATTGCATTAATAGGTGTAATCCAAGATGATGTTAGTGATGAAGTACAATGCTGAAAGTTACTAAAAGATGTGGAACATAATCCAACTGATGGAAAAGAAACCGACTGTCTGTCAATAGAAGATGGTAATAATGGACGCAATGGAATGGAAGACCCGTTGACAGGTACTTTTTTGTTCTTCTGGGATCTTTTTTGTCTAGTCTCAGGTACATAACCATTAGACCCAAGATTGTTTTTCTTATATCTATCATTTTCAGTATTTTCATCCACATCACTTTCTAGTGCCTCTTCAATTTCAATTTCAAAGTCAGCATCGTTTTCTTCATCTTCATCAAAATTTTCATCTTCTTGGTCATCCTTTCCATCATTGTCTGACCCTCGCAATACAGCAGTGAGAAACTTTCTATATTCCTCTTCATCATCAATGTTGTGGGCATTGTCATCATCATCAGATTCCTGAAGAAATGTCTCAAGTTCCTCAAGAGTGTAATTTACCAAAGAATGGCGAGCTCTGGTGCGTTTAAAAATGGCATCCTCGTTTTCATTTCTCAGCTTCTCAGTTAAATTGAAAACAGGTGTTAATGGTTGATGTGTATTATTACTACAGACGAAATCCTTAACAGCGGTATCTTCATCATTGCCTTTATCATGTAAAGCACCTGTCTGAGAGTACAATTTGGAATTTTCAGCAGCTATGACCACTGTAGAATTCGAAGCAACAGGTCTCTTTTTGTAAGGCTTAGCTATGACAGAGGCCTCCTCATTGGCTCCTGAAGGCAGTGTAGACTCCAGTTCCATGCCTTGACATTCATTTCCTAAAGTTCTCTTGTGGTTCAGAGTTTTCTTGGCGTCCTTAATCTCAAGATGATTCTTAGTTGCCTCACCAGAGATTTCATCCTCAGAACTCAAGCTAGAAGATGCTCCAGATGGACTTTCAGCTACCAAAAGAGGATTGAAATCAATATCTTCATCCTCCTCTTCGTCATCCATCTTCTCTGTATCAAAATGGATGTCAACACCTCCGGATGAGTTAGCCAAATATGACATATCTCCCTGACATTTCTGAAGCTCAAGGTCTGTATTGTTGAGGTCGCTAACTAAGGACATTGTAGGGAAAGTAATAGTTGCCTTCTCATTCTTATGAGCCAGTACCAAGACATATATCTGATGCACAAGCAGATTTTATAGGCATATCATTGCCATAGGAAAGCCACTATATACATCTTTCACCGAGACCTGCTGGACAAACAACTTCATGAGGTAACAAGACAAATCTCGTACAATTACAAGAGAACAATATAAGAACAAAAATTATTTACAAACATAATTTATTTACAGTTGAAGCTCAGCTTCTGTATGACTGAGATCAACAGCTAGGGACATCAAAGGAAAAGTAACAGATCCTTCACATTATCATGAACCAGTATTGGAGCATACATTCAATGCAAAAGCAATTTTATACGCATGTCATTGCAATACAGAAACCCTTCTATACATCTTTTGCCCAGACAGCAAGACAGACTCCTAAATTAGAGGAGAACATTAGAAAATAAATATACTTGGGACTTCCAAATGTAATGCCACACTTATACGTGATACAACAACGTAATGCTAAAGGTCTATTGCTGATAAAAATGATATAACCAAGACTTAAATTCAGCTGTAAGATGTGAATATCATAATGCCTGGCTGGGAAGGTAGACAATGAATGAATGGAGACCAACAAAGGGAAAAAAAGGCCAACATTTTTCAGTGTGGATAAAATGATCTGACACTGCAAGCACCAACTCCATTGATACCAAGTTAATAAGCAACAGAAAGGACGAGTATATAGTTTAAACAACATAATAAAACGAATGTGAAAAGAAAAGCATGCTTTACAGGTTTAGCCTACACAATATGCTGTAAAGATAGCCCAGCAACTAAAGGCATAGGAGTATTGAGTCAACTAAACATCCATCTTTATAGAATTTCAAAATGAAGTCCGGCCAAGAGCTACATGACTGTCATCTGATCACGCTGTCTCTGCATCTTCAAAATGTCCATAGAAAGAAGTAGATTGCGCAAATCATCTGTCAAGAGAGTCACTTCGCAAAATATTATATAGGAGAAAAAAAAAACAATTTAGCACACTTTCATAAAAATATTTACCAACATAGCACACTTTGCAAAATATTTCCCAAAATAGCACACTTTAGTCTAACAATGCCACCTTATGTGGAGCTTTTTATATCCTAGATCGAAAAACGCCACAATTATTGGCGCTTTTATTTAAAATAAAAAAAATTTCAAAAAAAAAACAAAGAATTGTCAAACACTTTGAGTGGCGCTTTGTACCTGGTGTGTCATTTACTTGTTAATTGAAAGCGCCACCTAAAGTGGCATTTTTTTTCAAATTTTTTATTTTAAAATAAACACGTCAACTATTGTGACGCTTTTCAATCTCGGATACAAAAACGTCATTTTAAGTGGCGGGTTCCATGAAAAGTGGGCTATTTTGGGAAATGTTTTGCAAAGTGTGCTATGTTGGTAAATATTTTTGTGAAAGTGAGCTAAATTGGTTTTTTTTCCTATTATATAAACTACTTATCTCCCCATGTTGCAACCCATGTAGCTCCATTGTCATGTCACACAAAAGGGATATATTGTTGGAGTACATCAATTAGAGATGATCCCACAATGTCTTACACGTCTCAAAGTGATTTGTCATATATTCTATATGCAGTTGTTGTGTTCTGAAAAGCAGTATGTGGTGTATGGGCGAAGGGGGTACTGCACAGAGTATAAGTGGTATGCGGGAGTATATACAGGAGTATATGCCGTTTTGGCTTTTTTCAACAAATTAATTTTGTGTGTGTCTATATATATATATATTATATATATAAATATATATATATATATATATTAAATGATACATTGAGTGTATAAATAATTAATTGTAGATTATGCATTTTAATATTTAAATTAGAGATATTAAATTGCACGATATGTTTATATATGTGTATATTATATATGAAATGTGTGTAATATATGTATGTATATACAAATGTATATCATATTATCATGTACTGATATATGTGTAGAGAATCGGATAAATGTGAATAGACAAATATATACATAAACATAGAAATATGCTAGTGGAATGTGTGTATATGTAGATAAGCGATATATTGGTATATTATGTATGTATCTATAAATACGAATGCATTAAATGGTATACATATAGATGTACATATATGTATTGGAATTATATATAGAGAGAGTCAGGCTAGTGTACACTCGAGTGTACCGGAGGCACCGTACACCTCAGTCATTTTTGAAGATGTAGTAAGTTTTTGAAAAATTTAAACCATTGATCTTCTTAATTATCATAAGAACATACTATATAATAAATTTTAGCTCATTTGGACACTTATAGGTCGTGCATCTAAAGGAGGCAAAAATCATGTATTTCAAATTAGTTTTGTGCGTCGATTTTGTTGTCCTTGGATGAGTGACTTACACTCATCCAAATGAGTTCAAATTTTGTATGTGACATATTATTATTGTAACCATGAAGATCAATGGATTAGATTTTGGAAAACCATGGTCTAGATAGGAAAACGCCATTGGGGTGTACGGCGTGATCTGTACACTCGAGTGTATTCTAGCCTGACTCATGTATTCAGAGCTGAATACACTCAAGTAGTTTTTCATGATGCAATATTTTTTTCAAAAATCTAATCCGTTGATCTTCTTAAACATCTTGTGAATAGCTCATACGCAAAATTTGAGCACATTTGGACATTTATAGGTCATGTTATAAAGACCACAAAAATTATGCATTTCAAATTAGTTTCACGCGTCGATTTTGTTGCCCTTGGATGAGTGACTTACACTCATCCAAATGGGCTCAAAATTTGTATGTAGCCTAGTTATAGTATGACGGTGAAGATCAATGGTTTACATTTTGCAAAAAATAGTCTTGATATGCAAACACACTTGAGTGTATTCGTGCGATATGTACACTCGAGTGTATTCTAGCCTCACTCTCTTTCTCTCTCTCTCTCTCTCTCTCTCTCTATATATATATATATATATATATATATATATATATATAATGTACAATTATATATTTATATATAATGATATGTACTTATCTCTATGTAGATACATATGTAATGTATGGCCATGAGTAGTGAACTTTTCAAAAACCGAAGTTTAATCAACCGCTTAATCGGCCAAGCGGGAGTATATGCAGCCCAAGACCGCTTAGTGGACCGATTAGCAATATGCGGTTTAGTAGGGCGACTGAATAGGTATAAGCGGGAGTATATGCGGCTGTGCGGACCGATTTCCCGAATAACAGCTCCATGTTCAGCATATTGATCCGCATCATGTTGCTCCCATTGCTCCAGTACAATGCATCCTTTGGTGGCCCATAAGCCAGATGTTTCATGTGTCCTTGGCCTTTGAACCAAATCTTAGTAGCACGACTCCATCGAATGCAGTTCTTCTCATTAAGTACCCGAGTAGTAATGATTGGAAAATGAGCAGTGAGGGCATGCTGAACTACGATCTACTGATCTATCAATAAAACAATGGTGCAAAGAGAGAAGTGGAGATGAGAACCCTCTAGAGGTCGTTGGGAATCACCACAATGTTCCCTGGCAAGCTGCTTCCGCAAAGGGCGGGACAACACCTCGGTGGCTACATTAGTCCTCTGCACATTAGTGCCCCCTTGCAGAGCTCTACAGTGAAACTGAAATGAGGCCTATGAGCTTTTGCATCCACCATTCTTTTGCATCCAGGAGGTTCGGATGTTCTCTTTGTGATGAAATATTGTCCAGCTAAATAAGGCCTACATTTCCCACCACAATAACAGACGACCCACAATTCTTTCTCATAGGATAGGTTGATTGCTGGAGCTGCCTTACATTCCAAAGTTCCACCGTAGCACTGCGACAGTAACCACCTACACCAGAACCAGGTGCATTTCTCTGGATGACAAATGGTTGAGAGAATTCTGGGATAGCCACGAGAGGAGCAGCAGTTCGACCCTGCCTTCAGGTCTTCCAAAACCTTGTTGAGTTGTGCAGGACAAACAGAACGAGTCATTTGGAAGTAGCAAGGTAGAGAGTTCAAGGGTGCTTCAATTTGAGCTCCATACCCTGCAGTCCCCAAGAATGCATGTAGTTGTATCATAGGTCCAGGAATTGGCCAATCTAGCATGTCATCAACCTTTGCCTTCTCCATTGGCATGCCATGCTCTAAGACAAACTAAACAAGGCACTGGACACAACCGACGCACTCACTTTGTTTAGCATTGAGTTGATCAGTTGATTCATGAGTAGGTGTGTCCTGAGAAGTGGTATGCAGTGTATGGCAAAGAGGGTACCACATAGAGCATATGTGGTAAGTGGGAGTAGTGGCGGAGCCAGGAAATGCCACAAGGGTGGGCACCGTTCAACATAGTAGCTTAAAGGGAAGATTAACATATGTTTAAGGGGGGCACAAAACAAAATTTCTGCTTAATTATAGGTACTTGCAGTGCATAGTACCATATAAAGGAAAAACCAAGGCAGGGCACATGCCCCCCTGCTTTGTATGTGGCTCCACCACTGAGTGGGAGTATACTCTATTTTGGATTTTGATAAACTTGATAGTGTATATGTATCTGATTACATACATGGATGTGTATCAATTATATATTTAGATTGTACAAGTGAAGTTTTTGACCTTGAAGGTTATTGTAATGCATGATTATGATGCAGTCCTAAGGATGTCAAAATAAGTAAGCAATACAAATGAAATAAACTATGTATATATAGAGACAACTAATGAGAAAAATGTAACTAGATCAGAATTCAATATCAAGGAGGCAGCAATAATAATTATAAATAAACTAACATTGAAGTGAATGGATAATCAAATGTAGCCGTGTACTTGTGATATCAACATGGACAACAATAACAATTGCATAAGTTTGCAAACTCTAAACAATGTACGTATAGAAGCAATCAATTAAACAATTATCATCATCGTCGTCGTCATCATTGTCAACATCATCACTTCATCATCATTGTCGTCATCACCGCCGTCGTTGTCATCATATAAGCCTTATTCCCAACCATGTTGGAATCGACTACATTGATCTTTCTTTTCCATTCAGCTCTATTATGGATCATATTCTATTTAAATCTACATGAATACTCATTTTTTGGTCGGCTACATGAGTACTCATTGTTATAATAAAAAAACATTTATGTAGCTAAATTTTAAAAATAATTAGAAGTTATGGAAGAAAAGGAGGCAGGATATGTGTGGGATAAGGAGATGGAAGAAGAGAAATAGGAAGAAGTAGATTGTAGGAGGAAATGGAATAGGAAGATAGGGAAACAGAGTCATGGAGGATGTAGAAGAAGAGGAAGAGGGGAGGCAATAAAGATATAGGAGGAGAAAAGAGGAATGAGAAGGAGCATGTAGAAGAAGAGAAAGATGGGTAAGTAAACATACGACTGAAGAGGGAAATCATAGTCATAACGGGAGGTGGGAAATTAGTAAGAAGAGGAGGCAACAAATGAGGAAGAAGGATAGATGTAGAAGCCCCATGTGGGGCGCTCTCTATAGTCGTGCTTCTTGACTTGCAATCAAGTTAGAGAGGAGGCAAGACACTTTTCTACCACTACTGCCTGTCCTACTGGGGTCTACTACCCTTACTAGAAGTACATTGGGTCGTCCTCTCCATCAATATCATATGAAATCCCTACTTGATTTTGGATTTCACTGTGGCTGTATTTGGTTGTTATCCAACGACCTCTAGAGGGTTCTCATCTCCACTTCTCTCTTTGCACCATTGTTTTATTGACAGATCAGTAGACCGTAGTTCAACATGCCCTCACTGCTCATTTTCCAATCATTACTACTCGGGAACTTAATGAGAAGAACTGCATCCGATGGAGTCGTACTACTAAGATTTGGTTCAAAGGCCAAGGACACATGAAACATCTGGCTTTTGGGCCACCAAAGGATGCATTGTACTGGAGCAATGAGAGCAGCATGATGCGGATCAATATGTTGAACACAATGTATTAGAAAGCGGGAAGCGGGAGGCGTGCGGACGGCACCCTGTAACCGATTAAGCGGTAGGCGGGCGATTAAGCGGGCGATTTTGAAAAAGCGGGTTTCTAAATTTTATATATCTTTATACAAAATTACATGTATGTGTATATAAAAAATATATTTATAAGGAACTTCTATACATATCTAATCAGCAAATCAGTAATTAACTAAGTATTCACCAATACTTACTATTAATCAGCATCTCTAATCACTAAAATCAGCAAGCAGATCAGTAATTGTATATAACAAACTATGAATTATTGAATTAAAGTAATCACTAAAGTAATACTAACCAGCAGTACCAATCATTAATCACTGAAAGCAGCAAGGAAATCAGTAAAACTAATCATGCATTACTAGTATAATAGAGCAATAGGATATTTACTTAGATGCATTACAGCAGTACCCAATTATTACAGCTTACACACAAAGTATGCATTCTAAATTAGGACTAGCTATATCATAGAACATTTAATGTATACAAGTTTCGTATATTATAGTCAACACTACTTGGCTATGAAATTAATTAATGTTAGATGCTTACATTAGGATTTTTAAACAAAAGCGGGAAAAAAGCGGGAAAAAGCGGGTGAGGCGGGCAAAAAGCGGGCGATTTTGTTCAAAATGATTAAGCAGGCGATTAATGGCAAAATTAAGCCGCTGGGGTTCATGGGAGCTTAAGCGGCCCGCCTGGCCGTTTTTTATTTCTCTGGTTTAACATAAGTACATATCATTATATATAAATATATACAATTGTACATTTTTATATATATATAGAGTCAGGCTAGAATACACTCGAATGTACGGATCGCACGAATACACTCAAGTGTGTTTGTATATCGAGACTATTTTTTGCAAAATGTAAACCATTGATCTTCACCGTCATACTATAACTAGGCTACATACAAATTTTGAGCCCATTTGGATGAGTGTAAGTCACTCATCCGAGGGCAACAAGATCGACGCGCGAAACTAATTTGAAATACATAATTTTTGCGGTCTTCATAACATGAGCTATACATATCCAAATGTGCTCAAATTTTGCGTATGAGTTGTTCACGAGATGTTTAAGAAGATCAACGGATTAGATTTTCAAAAAAAATATTGCATCATGAAAAACTACTTGAGTGTATTCCGCTCTGGATACACTCGAGTGTATTCTAGCCTGCAGTTGTCATATATTCTATATGCAGTTGTTGTGTTCTGAAAAGCAGTATGTGGTGTATGGACGGAGGGGGTACTGCACAAAGTATAAGTGGTATGCGGGAGTATATACAGGAGTATATGCCGTTTTGGCTTTTTTCAACAATTTTTTTGTGTGTATATATATATATATATATATATATATATATATATATTAAATGATACATTGAGTGTATAAATAATTAATTGTAGATTATGCATTCATATATTTAAATTAGAGATATTAAATTCCATGCATGATATGCTTATATATATATATATAATTCCAATACATATATGTACATCTATATGTATACCATTTAATGCATTTGTATTTATAGATACATACATAATATACTAATATATCGCTTATCTACATATACACACATTCCACTAGCATATTTCTATGTTATGTATATATTTGTCTATTCACATTTATCCGATTCTCTACACATATATCAGTACATGATAATATGATATACATTTGTATATACATACATATATTACACACATTCCATATATAATATACACATATATAAGCATATCATGCATGGAATTTAATATCTCTAATTTAAATATATGAATGCATAATCTACAATTAATTATTTATACACTCAATGTATCATTTAATATATATATATATACACACACACACAAAAAAAAAAAAAATTGTTGAAAAAAGCCAAAACGGCACATACTCCTGTATATACTCCCGCATACCACTTATACTTTGTGCAGTACCCCCTCCGCCCATACACCACATACTGCTTTTCAGAACACAACAACTGCATATAGAATATATGACAAATCAGTTTGACACGTGTAAGACATTGTGGGATCATCTCTAATTGATGTACCCCAACAATATATCTCTTATGTGCGACATGACAATGGAGCTACATGGGTTGCAACATGGGGAGATAAGTAGGAAAAAAAAACCAATTTAGCTCACTTTCACAAAAATATTTACCAACATAGCACACTTTGCAAAATATTTCCCAAAATAGCCCACTTTGCATGGAACCCGCCACTTAAAATGGCGTTTTTGTATCTAGATTGAAAAGTGTCACAATAGTTGACGTGTTTATTTTAAAAATAAAAAATTTGAAGAAAAAATGCCACTTTAGGTGGCGCTTCAAATTAACACGTAAATGACACACCAGGTACAAAGCGCCACTCAAAGTGGCGTGTTTGACAATTCTTTATTTTTTTTTTGAAATTTTTTGATTTAAAATAAAAGCGCCAATAATTGTGGCATTTTTCGATCTAGGATATAAAAAGCTCCACATAAGGTGGTGTTTTTAGACTAAAGTGTGTTATTTTAATATTTTGCAAAGTGAGCTATGTTGATAAATATTTTTATGAAAGTGTGCTAAATTGGTTTTTTTCTCCTATATAATATTTTGCGAGGTGACTCTCTTGACAGATGATTTGCGCAATCTACTTTCTTTCTATGGACATTTTGAAGATGCAGAGACAGCGTGATCAGATGACAGTCATGTAGCTCTTGGCCGGACTTCATTTTGAAATTCTATAAGGATGGATGTTTAGTTGACTCAATACTCCTATGCCTTTAGTTGCTGGGCTATCTTTACAGCATATTGTGGCATATTGTGTAGGCTAAACCTGTAAAGCATGCTTTTCTTTTCACATTCGTTTTATTATGTTGTTTAAACTATATACTCGTCCTTTCTGTTGCTTACTAACTTGGTATCAATGGAGTTGGTGCTTGCAGTGTCAGATCATTTTATCCACACTGAAAAGTGTTGGTCTTTTTTTTCCTTTATTGGTCTCCATTCATTCATTGTCTACCTTCCCAGCCAGGCATTATGATATTCACATCTCACAGCTGAATTTAAGTCTTGGTTACATCATTTTTATCAGCAATAGACCTTTAGCATTACGTTGTTGTATCACGTATAAGTGAGGCATTACATTTGGAAGTCCCAAGCATATTTATTTTCTAATGCTCTCCTCTAATTTAGGAGTCTGTCTTGCTGTCTGGGCAAAAGATGTATAGAAAGGTTTCTGTATTGCTCACTCGCAATTGTTCCACACAATCATCATATGTACCATTGTATAATCTATTCAAGTAGCACTTCCTTACATCATCCCAATCAGTAGGAGGATCCCTCACCATAAAAGTGTCATGGTACCATGCTGCCACACTAGTCACAGTCATGCTCATAACACCAACAATGACTTTCTTTCTCTCCTTTTCATTCTCTTTCTCTTCTTCCTCATACATCATTCTCTTTCTACGGAGATGCTCTACTAGATCACTCATTCCTTGTGAAGGCATATCAAACACTAACATATTCATCAAAAATTATTATCAGAATGACAATAAAGAAGATAGAGCAAAGTCAGAACTAGTAATTTTACACAATGAAGGAACCATAAACCTAATCATACAACACAAATAACATAATGTATAGTCCTACACTATACAAATCCACGTACATATAACGTGTCGTATCTATTCCCTTAAATTTATTGTCCTATATAAAAGCATAGTCCCCTGTTCGACTATATAAGACCATAGTAACCAGCAATAAACAAGTGCTATATTCATCACTTTAGGACAGACCATCAGTAAACAAGATAACACATAGCAGTTTACCCACACAATCAACTCAAAACAAACCAACAATAAACAAGATAAAGAAGTAAACAGACCATCATATTCAAAGGTACAAGAAGATCATACCTAGAACAGGAAAATGAACAAGTCAACTAAATGCCCAACTCGTAGAGTCCAAAAAGGCTGCAAGGATTACCAATTGACTGTCAGTGAAAACTTGGTGCAAATAATTTCAATGAACCAAAAATATATAACCGCGCAGTGAAAGGGAAGGCTTATCCGTTCAAGAAACCACTGAGTGGAAGGTAGATGGATGGTGGATTGGGTAAATACATGGATTACAAAGAAGAAGAAATCTACTGAATGTGTAAATGGGAGATGTGAGCTGAAAAGCGCTTCTTGGTCGCTTGGGTATATAGGGATAGTAAACCCACACTGATCAGCAATGATACTAGAGAATAAACCCACACTGATCAGCAATATAGATAAACATGAGCAATTAAATGAGAGCATGCTACAACTTAGAACAGATCAACAATGAATAACACAAAATATGTAGAGGTGCAAGTGAATCATACCAATAAGTCAATGGCTTGTCACGAACACTCTTGTTGCTTCCCTCAAAGCCCAGCTCGTGGAGTCTGAAGAGGCTGTAGAAGCATATAGAGGTACCAAGTGAACAACTGATTTAGCGGGTAAAAACAGAAAATGATAAAAGTACTATAAGCATTACTTCTAGGATAATAATTTCTATACCCAACTGAACGTCATACACCTGCTGTCTCACGACTTATCATATGATAACTATGGCAGGTTAGGATTATGCAATATGGCAATATAATGTACTACTTTGGTGGTTCCAACTCCCGACCTCACCATGGTATTTCACAGCCATATTGCACCTTATAGGACACAATCAAAGCAGAGAAAAGACCAACAATAAATAGTACTACGTGGGTATTAATTTCAGCAAGATGAAAAAGTAGTGAAGGGAAAGAAAAAAAGCCTGCAGGATGAGAAATAAATGGATGAATGATACTGATAACATACAGATGCTGAGTACACACACAACTACTCTGTTACTGCCCACTATGGAATTAAATTTGACTCTAAAAAAGGATAGGCAAAAGCTTGATTCAGGAATCGAACAGGAGCTTAACTACTGGAGTGTGGGCTTAATGGAAAACAGACGGCTGATATGATAAGATCATGCAGATGCAGCAGCTACATACATACCTCAGAAACGTTATGGGATTAGTGTGGTAGAGAGAAGGGGAGCTAAAACGGGATTAGTTTATGGGGGGAGGAGAAGGTGCATTATGTAACCAAGCTGGCCGTATCATGAGTAGCGGTTCAGTGGTAATGCAACACGGCACCCATGATCCATGGGGACGGTGAGCTTATGTAATAATACAAACCATTGAATAAAGAAGACATGACTTGAAGAGTGGGGACAGAGATGACGGAAAGAGTGGGGACAGAGAGCGCAGCAACGCGATGGATTTGGATGGGATACAAAGTCCATGATGATGACGATGACAAAAACAAGTGAAAAATCATTGTCCTTGGACATAGATCGCGCGCGTCTGGGCAAGAGATGCAACCAAGGAGGAAGCAAAATCGTAGTATATAGAAATACAACCAGGAGGAACCAGCGGTTGAACAGGCTGCACCTTACCGATGGTTTGGTGGTGAGGCGGAGGACACCGGTTACCGGCGGGTTCGTAGCCCTCAAAGGATATGGCCGTGAGGGATCAAGAGCGGCGTCGAATCAGGAGCTCCTCTGTAGATCCACCGGCAGCGAGTCGGGGTAGGTGCGGGTTCGTGCAGGTTCGGCCCCAGTCGGCGGTGAGTCGAGGTTCGGCCCCAGTCGGCGGCGAGTTGGGGTAGGTGTCTGCAGCTTTGGGCAGCAGCGAGACGAACCGGCGACAGGGTGATGTTCAGGGATGAGACGAACCGGCGGTGGGTTCTAGTCGAGGGAGGAGGAGATGATGGGAACCAAGTTTGAACGGCCGATTTCATCAAATCACGTGTAGGTATGCAAACGGTGTAATTGCAAATGCTGCAGTTGAAATTCCTCGACCAACTACAATACCGCCCCGAAATACTGCACCCAAACAGCCCCTAAGAGAAGAAAATTATGTCCGGAATTGGTATAGCAGATGAGCGAGAAGTGGATAATGATGAAGATGTAGCAATTAAAGTTTACGACTCGCTGCGTGTGGAATTATTAAGAGAAGAAAATTAGAAGATGGGAGATGATCGGGGAACTTATGTGACGAGAGTCAGCTAATGGAAAACAAAAAAATGGAGGATGAAGACGCCTGGCGGTGCCGGAGGAAGAGGCGGTGGCGGAAGTCTCTTGGAACAGTTCCGTTCGCAAGCAGGAGAGGAATCCGGGACGGCCGATATATTTGTCCCCCACCCAAATAGTAATTTAGGCGATCTGATGGGATTAAGACGAATCCCGAACTTCTTCAATCCCGGTCTCAGTAATTTGCTGACTTCCAAAAATACAGGACCAAAGAGCAATATGTTCGGTCAGCTGCACGTTGTCACTGCTTTTGCCGTGTCGGGACCAACCGTCATGTGCAGATTGACGCGGGTGGCAGCAGTAGTTAACAAAGTTTATCACGCAGGTTTGCTGGAGTGACGGCATCCCTTTTGAGATGGGGATCTTAATCCTGCACGCTCTATATAGGGCACGTTTGTTTTACAGGATTTAACTGGATTGGATTGTACTTTAGGATCCAGCTGTGTAAATATTAGGTTTGATTTGCTGGAGCTGTAAAAGTTGATAAATCCTGCAGTTTCGAAGTATACAGTCAATGATGTATTCACGTTTCCATTTCAAATCTACCGGACGCCGTCGTCCAGCTAATTTGGCTGGTATGTCTTCTTGTCTCTCAAAACGAATTCGTTGCCAGTAGTCACATCTTTAATCGTTTAACGCCGCGCGTTTGTCCGGTTACAGTTGACGTGAGCGTCAATGAACAGGAATGGAAGGCCCACTTTCTCTGTTTTTTATTTGTACTTTGTTGCTGTTCCAAAGCTTTCCCGTCGGAATACAAGAGAACCAAACATAAACTATAACTTTACAGTACTTTTGAGAATCAGAAAATCCATGTACTTGGAATAACGAACTGCTGGATTCCCATTAATCCAGCTAGATCCGGCAAACCAAACATCTCCATAGTGGACAAATGATGGATTTCTCTCATTTTAGAGCTCCGATTAATCAAACATAAATTTTTGGCTGAAGGATTTTATATTGCAATCCAATACAGCAGAACACGGCAAATATATACAAATCAGAGTTCTTGAGTTCCCTCCTAAAAAAAAGCAGAAAATGATATCAAACCATAACATAATATGACAAAACATTGTACACTATAAGCGGCATCATGTAAAATATTTTGAACTACTACTACCATTGTTATTGTGCTCTATAAAATAAAAAAAATATACAAACACAAAAAGTAATCACAACGCATCATATGTCAAAAAAATGTGATTTATCTAACATATTTTTATAGTCATATTTAAATAATATGATGTGAAAAATGATATGAACTATAATAGTATATGAAGAATAAAATAAAAATTGATGTGTATATTTTTAATAATGATGAATCAAAATTTATATTTACAAACACATAAAATATACATATCGTTATAATAGCTTGTAGAGACAAAGTGAAATAAAAATTATAATGTGATTTGAACCATAATATTTTTATAAAAATTATAATTATAGCACATTGAAATATTTTTGAAGGAGCAACATATGCATCATGAGCGCCTATTGAGATTATTGTGGTTAAACTATATTATGGTTAGACAGAAATATGATTCTTTCTTTATTTCTTAGTCATCTTTATTTTTATATATTACATAATAAAATTTGCAACTTTATTTTTTATTTCAATATTTATACTTACGACCAACCAATCACATGGAAGTGAATGGAACTTAAGCTCCAAAAACTGAACTAGAGATCTCAGAAAATGAGTTCCACGTAACTTATGACTTACACCAAACCAATAGAAGCCTCAAACAAACGTTGTATTTCAGTAATTGACCGGATTATAATCATATCCTTCCTGTAATCCCTTGAACCAAACGGGGCCTTTAATTATCCCAACCAAGCATAGGAATTAACTTCTCTCTGGTGAGTATATCCAGTATACCAAACGATGGAGAGCGAAACGGAATGTGCATTCATACTGATACTAATCGCCACAAGAGCACCACATAATGTGTTTGGGTGTTGCCTCCTGCTTTACTATGTTTTATTTCATATTGGTTGCTGATGAAAATTGAGGCAAGGACATATATGTTAATTCACCTTTTTTCATTTTGATAGAACAAAAATAAAATTTTCTTTAAAGACACAAAAAATGTTTTTTTTTCCTTTTCATTCCTCTTTTTTTTCTCTACGTCTTACCTTTCTTCCATTTTTTCTCCTGACGCAGCAAATACAGTATTAGTAACATGTGATTATCTTTTTTAGGATCTAGTCTAATCTAGACATTTTGTGTGTTTCAGTGTAAGCACGTTGAAACTAGATTTTGGATTGTGTCATTCTGGAATCAAACTCTGTTTTGAACTTTTGAGACTAGCCTAGTCTTTATGGAACATTATGTTAGAAAGCCAGATCACATTAGTGGTGGGTTTTTTTTTAAGTCTTACTCTATCAATCAACTTAAAAATGAGAGGAAACAAGGTTTAAAAAGAGCCCTAGGATAGTCCCAAGGTCATTACTACTCACACAATCATTAGCTAAAGTAAGATTTTGTTGTAGTGGCAGAGTCAGGAAGTGGTGGTTGGGGGTGTACCCTGAACGATAAATACCTTAAACACCTTGCCTAAGAAACTTTCATAGGGCAAAAAAGGATAATTGCTTCTATACTTAGTCAGTTTTTATGTATTTTATGTAGATTTTGAAAAGTTAGGTGGGACATGTGCCCCTTACATGTGTATATGTGGCTCTATCGATGTCTATTGGCATGCCAAAGGAAACATAGGAAAATGAGCTAGCTGAAAAAGAAAATCATAAGCTAAGAGCCCAAGGTGGTTATGCTTATTAGTAGGATGTTTAGAGCATTAATCAAATAAAGGGATCTAACTCAAAATGAAGTTTGAGAAAGTCTCATTCTGAAATCTTCCTTGCACATGCCAAAAGAGCCAAGGTCTCACACAACTCAAGGCTGAGTGATGCAAGGGTTTTGAGTCACTTTTATAGGCTAGTTTTATAATTGTTTTGTGTGTATTGGTCATATTTGTGGTTAATATCGCATGATTCATTTTCTTTAGCCTACAATCTCATTATGCATCAAATTTGTCTTATTTCATCTTATTTTGTATAAAAGATAATATTTCTCATATTTGATTGGTGTTCTTCTCTCTATTTCAGGGAATTTGCATATATGAGGTCGTCGATACCATCGACGGTCGTCGATGCCATTGACATGGCCACAACAACCAGCCAGAGAAAGAGCAGAACTAGTCGATACCATCGACAGGACGGTCGATGGTATCGAGCTGCCATTAGAGAGAACGTCAGAAAATCAAGGAGCACTGATACCCTACACGGGTCGATACCATCAACCCACCGTCGATGGTATCGATGTCGTCAGATCAGGAAACTACCCAAATCGATCTAAATCGAACGGTTGTGATGTTTTAGCGGCAGTAAGTGATCCCTATACCTAAAAAAGACGGCCCAAGCCATACTATCATGTCATTAGCCACTACACAAGTCTCGGAAGAGGAGAGGACAAAGAATGGAGACCAGAGCTACGCCCCGGACGTTTCCAGAGCTACATACGGATTTTTCTACCGCCGGAAGGCTGCAGAACGCCCATCCCACACCGAGGATCGTCCGATTCTCCTTCGTTCAGGGGTTACACCATCTCCATCTACGTTTCCCCTATGTTTTCTTCTCCTTTCATCGTGTTTCTCATTGAGATAAACATGCGGGGCTAATCCCCTTTGTCTTTAGGACCGGGAGTAGCCCGGATAATCGTTGTATGACACTTTTTGCATAGTTAATCATAATTTGTCTCTCAAACCCGTGGTATGATATTGTTTTCTCAATTCTATCATTGTGCTTGATCACCATAATGGTAATTTAATACCTTTAATTGCTTTTGACAAAGAATTAACGGTTGAAAAGACGCAATAATTACATTAACCTATAAATCCTTTGGAAAAGGCGATGTACAGTTAATGGTAGAAACTTAGGGATATGTTTTTCATGCATCTAATTTAGGGTATAGGTTACTACCGACGTGGAACTAATCGAAATTAAGATAGTGAATTGTATCGCGGAAGTGAACAATTCTATTCACATGCCACTACCCGGGATAAGAGACGAGTTGTGATAATTATGTAGGAATTAGTACAACGAGAATCCATAGTGAAACTGCAATCCTAAAGATCCCATTTTAATTGATTAAACCAACCATTTAATCGATTGCTTTGTTTTCTTTTATTTTTATTTTCTTTTTCAAAACAACTCTCAAACTTTTATAATCAGTCTAGTTGATTGCAAATAATTAGTAGTAGTTTACCAAAATTATGTTCCCTAAGTTCGACTCAGGTCTCACAAAGGCATATATTATATTGACGTGTGTACTTGTATTTTACGCACGGTTTAATCGTGTCAAGCTTTTGGCGCCGTTGCCGGGGAACAGCAATTTTCGGCACTACGAGTGTTGTGAGCGGCCACACTAGGCCACTTTTTCATATAATTCTTAAAGTTTTAAATTTAATTTCACATCTTTTAATTACTTATTCCTTTTAACATTGTACTGAAATAATTTCCATCTTTTCAGGTGCTAGTTGATGGTAAAGACACGTAGCACAGACTACACATAATTACCAGTAATTTTGCCAGTAGGTGAAGGAGTTGAGTTGATAAATCCACCACCTGAGGAATTTAAACAAGAACCTGAAGAAATGGCTGAAGAAAAGACAGTATGGGAAAAGATCAAGGCTTCTTCCTCATCAGCATCAAAGGGGCCAATCAAAAGGCAGACAATCAACATTCCCACATACAAGATTGATCTGGTACTAATAAACTTGGTCAGCATTTCACGGGTTGAAGAATGAAGATCATGTTGCCCACATCGGCACTTTTGTGGAAAAATGTGATATGATCAAGATTGATAGGTTTCCACAGGAGACACTTTACTTGAAGCTATTTCCCAGCTCTCTAGCAAAAAATGCATGAGAATGGCTATACAACCTTGATGATGAAATCATTGAGACTTGGGATCAAATGATAGAGGTTTTCTTCGAGAGATTCTTTCCACCGGAGAAGACCAATGACCTTGTGAGGAAGATCCATAATTTCAGTCAAAGGACCGGTGAGACTTATTCAGAGACTTGGGAGCGCTTCCAGATAATGCTGAGGAAGTATCCACATCATGGGCTGGATCAGGAAAAATAAGTCAAAATCTTCTACTTTGCTCTCAATGAGCATGACAGAAGCAACCTCGATTCAGCAGGCTCGGGTTTCTTCTTAAACAACACAGGCACAAGGTGTTGGGAGATCTTGAAGAACATGGCCAAGAAACAGTCATGGGGTGATAGAGATGCACCGGAACAAGTTAGAGTTGCAGGGGAATCAAAGGCAATTAAAGAGTTAAATGAGAAGATGGACCTACTAGCTAAGAAGCTCTTAGAGAAGGAGATCAATGGGTCTGATGAGGAAGAATATGTAAAGTTTATGCATCAACAGGGCTATAGGATCAATGACTATGCTTGGAGGAAGGATAATAAATTTTCATGGAAGGATCCAAACAACTTCCTACAAGACCCGGATGCAAAGCCACAACCCGTTGTAGAGGACAAAAGCACTGAAGTGCTCAACCAAGTGGTGAAACAAAATCAAGAGTTGATGAATATGTTCGGCAAGCAGTTACAGTCCCAGTGTGAGATTTTGAATAAATTTGGGCAAACGTTGCAAAGTCATGGAGCACAGATGATGGCACTAGAGACGATTATGGCCCAAATTGCCAATGAAGTGGCGGCCATGAAGCATCAAAATCAATAAAGACCGGCTGGTAATGCAGATACTACTCAATCACATCATCAAGTTAAGTATATATCTATGATTAAGGAGACAGAGCTCCTGGCGGTGGAGGTCTATGAAAAGGGAAAATTGCATTTGACACGGAGGCTAGACCCAGTGTGCCATACCCCTGTAGCTTATATGGACTACCAGGAGGATGTCGCCTGTTCAACAAATCCCACCAAGCCACCATCACAACCGTGCCCACATCTAGGTAAGAGGAGCAGGTGAAAGCCATATTTCGCAGTGGAGCCACTACCACTGAGAAGGATGAGCAGCCACGAGCCTCACAAACCGAGAATGATGTGTCAAAGCCTACGCAAAAGGGTGACATTGAAGCGAGCTTAGGGGAGGAGACCCCAAATAGCCCATATGTGCCACCATAAAAGCGTCGAATAGTCTGAGGCCGAAGAAAGAGCATAGGCACTATAAGAAGTTCTTGAAGATGTTTAGGAAGCTTCACATTAACATTCTGCTAGTGGAGGCGATAGAACGGATTCCTGTATATGGAAGATTTATCAAGGACATCATCACTAAGAAAAGGCGGATAAAAGGCATTGATGTTTGCTTTATGAATGAGACGGTGAGCTCAATAATCCATGGGAGTCTACCAAAGAAGAAGAAAGATCCCGGGAGTTTCTACATACCGTACTCAATTGGCGGCCGTCACTTTCCGCACGCACAGTGCAATTCGGGCGCTAGCATAAACCTTATTCTATTAACCATGTTTCAAAAGCTGGGATTGAAGTCACCAGAGAAGTCTACCATGTTTATTGAGTTAGCGGATGGATCTATAGTGAAGCCACACGGAGTGTGTGAGGATGTACTTGTCAAAGTTGACAGATTTATCTTCCACGTAGATTTCATAGTCATGGACATGCCGCAGCTTAATGGTTGTGAGATGCTACTAGGGAGGCTGTTTCAAGCTACAACTGATGTAATCACTGCCATTGGGCGAGGTTGCTTGACACTTGGGATTGGTGATGATAGGGTTGAATTCAAATTGTCAAATGAATCATTAGCGACAGTCCTTGACAACCCAAGTTAAAGGTATCCTTATGTCTAGCCTAAGACATTAAAGTAGGGCGCTTGTTGGGAGGCAACCCAGCCATTGGTAGACTTCATTTCCATTTACTTTAGTAGTTTTGGTTAATTTCATTTTTAGTGTAAAAATGATACCCTGATACATTTTCTAAGTGTGCAGGTCTGTGTGGATGTCGATACCATCGACCACTGAGTTGATGGTAGCGACGAGGGTGCAAAGCGATAGCTACAGAAAATTTGCTCCATTGATACTATCAACAGCCTCGTCGATAGTATCGACCACCCAAAAGGATAATCGACTCAAATTCTGGAGCAAGTCGCTAGTATTGACCCCTTGGTCGATGCTCGTGATATCTCTAGAGATATTCAGATGAATCTTTGCCAGTAAAGTCGATGCCATCGATTCTAATGTCGATGGTATCGACACAGCTTTGGGGGAATCCACTGCCAAGGCCTCGTGAGGATAATGGATGCATACAGAAGTTGATGCCATCGATGCCATATCGATGGTATCGACGGGCCACATCAATGAGTCGCGAGATGACATCAACAATGTGCACCAAATTTGAAGGTCAATCCGTGGGACGGGTTGATACCATCGACCCTTATCGATGGTATCGACGGGGTACCAGGGACGCCGACCTCAATTATAAAAGGAGGGATTGTATTTCATTGCTCTTCACACCTTTAGAGCTGGAGATGCAAAAATAACCCTTCTACGACCACTGCTGGAGTACATACCACTTTGGAGGCTACCCACAACTGCCACTGATGACCCCATCTGATCCTTCATTTCAAGGGCAATATCCTACATGGGATCCCAGTGGTCAGCAATACCCACAATACACACCACCTGAGAAGTAGCATGGTATCACTATTCCACCTTCTGAGTTTTTTCTTGACTATGAGGCCATAGTCGAATTCAAGCTTGGGGGGTGGGGGATGGAACAATTTCTATCTTAGTTTTATTTCATTTTCTTTCATTTTAGCATTTTTTAGTTTTTTTTGTTGCAATTTTTCTTCTAGTTGCGCAATTTCTTTATTTATAGCTTTCTAGGACCCACTTCTATCTAGTGTAAACAGTGGATGTCTAAATGTAAATTGCATGTCATATCAATGTTTTTCATATGGGGGTAATGGGTGCAATTGTCTGAAATTTGAGCATTAATGAAAATTTTCTAGAAATTTTAAGTTAGACTTGTTTGAAATTGAGCACATAACTTAGGAAAATAATTGGGTAGGTCAACTTTGAAACATATGATCATAATTGTACATCCTTATGGTTCAAGAAATGTGGATGGAATTGGATGTTGAGCCTAAACTGACCAAACGGTAACGAGACTTTAATCATAAGTGAGAGAGAGAAACCCGTTGATTGATTGGTACACATGTCAGTAAGGAGGGAGATCTAATCTTTTCCAATGGTTCTATCAATTAGTCTTGTGATCTATCCACTTCATTTCATTCAAACTCCACCATAAGGACTGGGAGTACATTACAGTTTTCATCTTTTAATTACATGCCATTTAGATAGGACTACATTATAGCTAGATTTTGCATTAAAAAATGAAAAATGAAAAGAGATTTGTAGATTAGTCATGCATGTACACATTCTCAAGTGAATGCCATGGTAGTTGCATAATTACTTTCAGGTAGTTGCATTTTGCATACTCTTAAGCATATAGGACATTATGTGCCTTACTTATTCTGAAAAATAAGAAATGCGGGGAACTTATTCTATACTCTATGAGAAGTGAATTGTAATGCATCAATGGTAGTAGCTATGTGAAAATAAGTCCGAAAAATGTAAAGTATTATAAATTTTTTCTTAGTCAAATTGAAAAGAAAGAATAAAACAAGGACTTGAAAAAAAGGAAGAAAAAATAATAAAGTGAAATCAGAGGAAGAAAAGAACTTGTTTCGCATGCATAAAAGGAAGAATAAGCACATGATGTAGTGTTGTAGACATTCTATCTCACATTGAGATGGAATAGTAGAGCATGCATCATTCCACCCAAAATGTAGGCATTAGGTCATTTTCACACGCATATGCATCATTTAGGTCTTTTTTATTGTTTTTGCATGTTAAACTGTATTGTGCTTCCTCTTCTTCCACAACCATCCATTTCATCCACTTGTTGCTCAAAATGGTAGGCCACCCATGATTATCTCCTCATTCTTTCATAAAAGGAGATCTACTTCCATGCAGATGATAGTTAGGATATGAGCAACGTAGATAGGAGATTACAAGATGCACCAAGCCTGAACCGGAGGAATTTATTATATCAACTGCCTTATTTGATAAGTTTTCATTGGTCTTGGGGTGGGCATCTCTCATGGACGATTATTGTCACCTTTAAGGTAGTTACCGTTCTGTGGTTAGTTAGGGCCGGTATGTGCTTTGCAGGAGGGAATCATTCTAAGATGTCTTTTATGCTAATACGTTCTTTAGTTGACACTCACAATTATATTCTGTAGTTTTGTTGCTCGAGGACGAGCAAAGTTCAATCTTAGGGGAGTTTGATGCAAGGGTTTTGAGTCACTTTTATAGGCTAGTTTTATAATCATTTTGTGCGTGTATTGGTCATATTTGTGGTTAATATCACATGATTCATTTTCTTTAGCCTACAATCTCATTATGCATCAAATTTGTCTTATTTCATCTTATTTTGTATAAAAGATAATATTTCTCGTATTTGATTGGTGTTCTTCTCTCTATTTCAGGGAATTTGCATATCTGAGGCCGTCGATACCATCGACGGCCGTCGATGCCATCAACATGGCCACAACAACCATCCGGAGAAAGAGCAGAACTAGTCGATACCATTGACAGGACGGTCGATGGTATCAAGCTGCCATTAGAGAGAATGCCAGAAAATCAAGGAGCGATGATACCCTACACGGGTCGATACCATCGACCCACCGTCGATGGTATCGACACCATCAGATCAGGAAATCACCCAGATCGATCTAAATCGAACGATTGTGATGTTTTGGCGACCGTAAGTGATCCCTATACCTAGAAAAGATGGCCCAAGCCGTACTATCATGTCATTAGCCACTGCACAAGTCTTGGAAGAGGAGAGGATGAAGAACGGAGACCAGATCTATGCCCCAGACATTTCCAGAGCTACAGACAAAGTTTTCTACCGCCAGAAGGTTGCAGAACGCCCATCCCGCGTTGAGGATCGTCCGGTTCTCCTTCGTTTAGGGGTTACACCATCTCCATCCACGTTTGCCCTATGTTTTCTTCTCCTTTCATCGTGTTTCTCATTGAGATGAACATGCGGGGCTAATCCTCTGTCTTTAGGACTAGGAGTAGCCCGGATAATTGTTGTATGACACTTTTTGCATAGTTAATCATAATTTGTCTATCAAATCCGTGGTATGATATTGTTTTCTCAATTCTATCATTGTGCTTGATCACCATAATGGTAATTTGATACCTTTAATTACTTTTGATGAAGAATTAATGGTTGAAAAGATGCAATAATCACATTAACCTATAAATCCTTTGGAAAAGGCAATGTACGGTTAATGGTGGAAACTTAGGGATATGTTTTTCATGCATCTAATTTAGGGTATAGGTTACTACTGACGTGGAACTGATCTAAATTAAGATAGTGAATTGTATCACAGAAGTGAACAATTCTATTCATAGGCCACTACCCGGGATAAGAGATGATTTGTGATAATTATGTAGGAATTAGTACAACGAGAATCCGTGGTGAAACCGAAATCCTAAAGATCCCATTTTAATTGATTAAACCAACCATTTAATCGATTGCTTTGTTTTCTTTTGTTTTTATTTTCTTTTTCAAAACAACTCTCAAAATTTTATAATCAATCTAGTTGATTGCAAGTACTTAGTAGTAGTTTATCGAAATTACATTCCCTGAGTTTGACTTGGGCCTCACAAAGGCCTATATTACATTGACGTGTGCACTTGCGTTTTACACACGATTTAATTGTTTCACTGAGCAAGCAGTGAAGTATCTGACCCACCACCATACACGCAAGTCCGTCAACTTTGTGTAGAATAGCACCTAGGTCAATCTTCTACTCCTTGCTAGTCGCCACATCATGGTTGATTCATATCATGTTGTGCTTCGGGACCTGTGAGCGTGATGAGTGTGCATTCTTCATCTGATCTGCACCTAAAATAATTCATTGTTTATCAAACAAAAATCTATGATGAAGCAAGTGCAGAATTGGATGAAGTAGCATAATTCATGCTTTAGTCCATTGGAGATGATATTATTTCTATAGAACCATATACCATGCATGTTTGCATTAACTTCACCCAGCTCTGAATCAATCAAGGTGTTGTCGAGCATATAATTAGTGCAAAACTCGGTAAGTCGGCATGAAGCCCCACTACTAGGTTACCAGAATACCAAATGAAGAGCATGGAATCAGAATAATATATAATGATTATGTACAAGATTCCATGATTGATCTCCCACTTGGGGTTACACAAAATCTAAAACTCACACAACTATGTAGAGGGGAGGGTGCTCTACTTCAGGTTTATCTCCCAAATGCCAACTCCACAAAGTAAAGTCTTAGCCACCTTTTCAAATCATCCATGTCCTCCACCTAGGGTTGTAAGGATACCCCACAAGAAGAGACAAAGTGGAAATTGTTAGTATAGAAGTCGGTATGTGCATATAAATAGATATTGAGCAATATTAGGGGGAGGGGGACAACAAACAATATAGCAATTCTTCCTAAACTAAAGAGAGAACATCTACACTGATATCAAAAGGATTCAAGCATAATATCATTTATGCTAAATGAATAAACAAATTATAGTGTTAAGTATTGCCTTTAGGTCTCAAATAGAGAAAAACAAATAAATAACAAGAAGTTATTGCATAAAGGAGGTAATTGTATGAGAGAAGGTAAAAAATTAATCTAAAGTGATGAGGCTCTCAAGAAGACTACTGGTGCATCCACAAGAAACCCTAGCCAATTGACTTGGCTAGACACACCTTAGGCACACAAGGTCTTTCGAATTTATAGGACCAAATGGACACACTTCTAAACAAATCTGCAAGCGCATGGGCTCGAGAGTATCATAGGACTTGTAGGTTCCTAATGTGGAGTCTAGGGTTCAAGGATTTGATGTTGGTTTTGGTTGTTAAACTAATGGTGAACAAGCAATTAAAGGAGAGCAAGAAGCAAACCCCCCTAGACAATTTAAGTCTGATTAACAAGGGAAAGAAGCCAAACAAAGAAAAGAGGCAAACTACACAAATGTAAGTAGGGCAAGATTCTAACACTACACTAAACTAACCAGAGAAATTCTATTTAACAACCTAGAAGACAGAAAATATCTAGACTAGGAAAGAAACTACAATAGACTAGCAAATTAGAAAAAAGGCAATTGTAAGTTGGAATGTTTGAGACGCTCATAGCAGGCCTTCGGTTGCACAACAACGATCAATGCACAAGAGGCAGGAAGAAACTTCGAAGGTGTGAAGAGATTGGAGAAATAACCCTCCCTTTTATAACTAAACCCGGCGGTGCTGTTGCACCGTCGATACCATCGATGCGGGTCGATGGTATCGACACCTGTAGCACAATCTGGGTCTTCGCGAGTATCGACGGTTGTCGATAGCCTGATGTGGGGGCCCGGATCGATGACGCGTCGATGGTATCGACCCATCACATGGATCGACTTCCTTGATGTAGCGACCGCCGTTGATTTCCTCTCGCGGATCGGTGACGTGTCACGTCGATACCATCGACGCGGGTCGATGGTATCGACCCTGTATGGATCAACCACCCCCACGAGGCCTGGGCGCCACTTTCTGACTATAGCTGGGTCGATACCATCGACACGCCCATCGATGGTATTGACTTCACTGAGACAAAATCGTTTATAAATCTTTAGGGATCTCACGAGTATCGACATTCCAGTCGATACTATCGACCCCGATCTGGCTGTTTCTTCAGCGTCACGGATGGTAGGTCGATACCATCGATGAGGCCGTCGATGGTATCGACTCAAAAAAATTTCTGCAGTCGCCTAACTGTACCCATGTCGCTACCATCGACACAATGGTCGATGGTATCGACCCTGCCTCAGCTCTGCACACTGAACAAACGATCAAGGTATCATTTTTACACTAAAAACAAAATTAAACCAAACTAACTTGTAAATGCGAACAAAAATGGACGAACTACAATTTAAAACTACTGATGGTTGGGTTGCCTCCCAACAAGCGCCCTTATTTAACATCTTAGGCTAGACAAAAATCGAGTTCATCAGCTTGGAGCCTCGGGGAGTGTTCATAGGGGATCACTCGGCAGTTTAAACTCCACTCTATCCTGGCCAATCCCTAATGTCAAGGTACCTCTCCCGATAGCTGTGATAACATCTTCCGTCGCTTGAAATGGCCTTCCCAGTAGCATCTCGCAACCATTTAGTTGTGGCATGTCCATGACAATGAAATCCATCGAAAAGATAAACCTGTCGACTTTGACAAGTACATCCTCACACACTCCATATGGCTTCACAATAGACCCATCCGCCAACTCAATAGTCATGGCAGATTTCTTTAGTGTCTTCAATCCAAGCTTTTGAAACGTGGATAGTGGCATAAGATTAATGCTGGCCCCTGAGTCACACTGTGCTTGTGGAAAATGTTGGCCATCTATGGAACATGGGATGTAGAAACCTCCTGGATCTTTCCTCTTCTGTGGTAAACTCCCATGGATAATTGAGCTCACCATCTCATTCACCCGGCAAACATCTGTGTCTTTTATCTGCCTTTTCTTGGTGATGATATCCTTGATAAATTTCCCATATGCGGGAATCTTTTCTATCATTTCTACTAACGGAATATTAATATGGAGCTTCCTAAACATCTCTAAGAACTTCCTATAATGTCTATGCTCTTTCTTCGGCCTCAGACTATCCAGAAAAGACACAACTGCCTCCTTTAGACGCTTGTGAGGTGGCACATATGGGCTTTTCAAGGTCTCCTCCCCTAAGCTTGCTTCAATGTCACCCTCTGTCGTAGGCTTTGGCACATCATTTACAACTGATGTGACTTGTGGCTACTCATCTTTCTCAGTGGTTGTAGCTTCACCACTAAGTATGGCCTTCACCTGCTCTTCTTGCCTAGGTGTGGGCACGACCGTGATGGGTTCTTGGCGGGATTTTCTGAATGGGAAATATCCGCCAGGTAGTCCATATAAACTGCTGGGATATGGTACTCTCGGTGTAGCCTCCGTATCAAAAATCATTTTACCTTTTTCATGGACCTCCACCACCGGGGCTCTGTCTCTTTAATCACAGATATATACTTCACTTGATGATGTGTTTGAACAGACTCTGCATTACCAGCCGACCTTTGTTGATTTGATTGCTTCATGGCCCCCACTTCATTGGCGATTTGAGTCACCGTTGTCTCTAGTGCCCTCATTTGTGCTCCATGACTTTGCAGTGTCTGCCCAAATTTATTGAACGTTTTGCCCTGTGAGTGTAACTGCTTAGCGAACATACTCATCATTTCTTGATTTTGTTGCACCACTTGACTAAGCAACTCGATGCTTTTATCCTCTGCCTTTGATTGTGTCTTTGCATCTAGATCTTGCAGGAAGTTGTTTGGATCCTTCCATGAGAATTTTCTATCCTTCCTCCAAGCATAATCATTGTTCCTATAGCCCTGTTGTTGCATAAACTTGACTTGGGCTTCCTCATCGGATTCCTCCTCTTTCTCCACAAGCTTCTTGGCTATGAGATCTAATTTGTCATTCAGCTCCTTGATGGCCCTGGACTCACGTGCAATTTTAACTTGTTCGGGTGCATCCCTATCACCCCATGACTGCTTTTTGGCCATGTTCTTCAAAATCTCCCAACACCTAGTGCCAGTGTTGTTCAAGAAGAACCCTGAACCTGATGAATCCAGGTTGCTTCTATCATGCTCAAAAAGAGAAAAATAGAAAATCTTAACTTGTTTCTCCTTATCAAGCCCATGATGTGGGCACCTCCTCAGCATTATTTGAAAATGTTCCCAAGTCTCAGAATACGTATCTCCGGCTTTCTTGCTAAAATTGTGGATCTTCTGTACCAGATCATTGGTCTTCTCGGGCGGAAAGAATCTCTCAAAGAACACCTCGATCATTTGATCCCACATTTCAACGGTCTCGCCATCCAGGTTATGCATCCATTCACGTGCATTACCTACAAGAGAGCTGGGAAACAACTTCAAATATAGTGTCTCTTGTGGAAACCTGTCTATCTTAATCATATCGCAATTCTCCACGAACGTGCTGATGTGTGCAACTGGGTCTTCATTCTTCAACCCGTGAAATGCTTGAGACTTGACCAAATTTATCAGTGCTAGATCAATCTTATAAGTTGGAATGTTGACTGCCAGTTTTTTTATTGGTCCCTTTGATGCTGAAGAGGAAGAAGCTTTTATCTTCTCCCATATTGTTTGTTCTTCAGCCATCACTTCTGGTTCAGAATCTGAATCTATATCTTTAGGTTGATCGTGAATATTGTTCTCTTCATCGTCTGGTCCCAACGGTGGAACCTCTGGTGAAGGCCGTGTGTAGTCTGTACTACGCGTCCTCACCATGCACTAGTACCTGCAAAATAATAATTTAGGTTCAGTACCGTGCTAGACGATTGCTAGATATGAGAGATAAACAATAAATTTCAAAAATGATAATAATAAAAATAAAATGTGTGGCCTGGAGTGGCTGCTTGCAGCACTCGTAGTGCCGACAGTTGTCGTGTCCCCAGCAACGGTGCCAAAAACTTGACACGATTTTACCGTGTGTAAAACGCAAGTACACGCGTCAATGTAATATAGGCCCTTGTGAGGCCCGAGTCGAACTCAGGGACACTGAACTATCGGTAGACTACTACTAACTGTTCGCAATCAGCTAGACCGATTAAAAAGGTTTTGAGAGTTGATTAAAAAGAAAAAGAAAATAAAATAAAACAGAGCAGTTGATTAAGTGTTTAGTATAATCAATTCAGGTTGGAATCTTTAGGATTGCGGTTTCACCGCGGGTTTTCATTGTATGAATTTCCATATAGTTAATCAAATCCGTCTCTCATTCCGGGTAGTGGCCTATAGTCAGAATTGTTCACTGTCGTGGTACAATTCACTACCTAATTCTAGGTCGATTCCACCGTCGTAGTAACCTATATCCTAAATTAGGTACATTAGAATTAACCTCTGGGTTTCCACCATTAACCGTACATCACCTTGTTCAAGGAATTTATGAGTCAATGTGAATTTCGTCTCTTTTCAACCGTTAATTCTTCTTTCAAAGCAATTAAAAGCATTAAATTATCATTAGGGTGATCAAGTATAATGATATAATGGAGAAAACGAAATCATACCACGGATTTAAGAGACAAGTTATGCATTACTATGATAAAAATGTCATACAATGATTCCCCGGGCTACTCCCGGTCCTAAAGACAAAGGGGATTAGCTATGTATGTTCATCTCAGAGCAAGACATGGTGGAAGAAAGGGAAAACATGGGGAAAATGTGGATGAAGTGATGTAAACCCCTGAACGAAGAAGATCCAAGCATTCCTTGACGTAGAGTGCACGATCTACAGCCTTTCAGCGGTGGAAAACGTCTTCTTCAGCTCCTGGAACGATCGAGGCGTGCTTCTGGGCTCCGTTCTTCTCTCCACCTCTTCTCGGGACTTGTGCAGTGACTAATGACGTGATAGATGGCTCCTGGCCGCCGTCATTAGGTATAAACACCAAATTAGATCGTCGAAATATCACCACCATTGGATTCAGGCCGATATGGAACAAAAACTAATCTGACGGCGTCGATACCATCGACGTGGGTCGATGGTATCGACCCCTCGTGATATCGACAACTTTCCTTCTTTCTCTGTCATTCAGCCTGATGCAGACTCGATACCATCGACGCGGGTCGATGGTATCGACACCTTTAGGTGTCAGTTTTGTCACCTTTCCGACACTGAAACTGTAGAACGTCGATAGTATTGACTTTTGTGTCGATAGTATCGATCGGCTGATCGCTGGCAACCTAAAGGTAACTCGCTACCATCGACTTCCCAGTCGATGGTATCGACACTGCTTGGCTCCTTGTGGCTGTCTTCCTGTGACTGTGTCGATAGTATCGACCGATGTCGATGGTATCGACAATTGTATATATGCATTTTTCTTAAAATTGCAAGACAAAGCCAAACCAGCCGAGATAAAACCCATTATTATAATCGTTTATGGTCAAAAAGATAAAATATGAGAGATTTGACACTAAAAGAGATTATAGACTAGAGTAAGTGAATTATGTATTATTTACCACCAAAGTGACCAATAAACACATAAAACGCAAGTAAAACAAGTATATAAATGTGACTCAAAATCATCGCATCAGTTTCATTCTACCAATTAATCAAATGTACGATGACATACACATGATGGAGCTCAACATTATGAGTTTGTATGTATTTATTCTTACCTCTTGTTCTCAATGGCACCAGAACCTGTTAACTCCAAATTTGTTGCTTAGTTTATCTGCATGTATTACTTTTGTTTTCTTGATAAGCCACAAACATGTTACATGAAGTAAATGACTGGATGGTGTGCCCCACATATAGAAGATAATGCACAAATAGAAAGGAGGTGCGACATGAGTCCTGATCAAGGTAGTTGCCTAATAATGGGAATTTTCAATAACATAAATATGCCATAATAATATATGAAAGGTAGGCCTTTGGATCTCCTATCAGAAGTTTTTTTTTGTGTTCTCTATTTTCCAACCCCGCATAATCAAACACCATGTGTATGTTTCCACCTTTACAAAGTGACTATGAGTTGGGCATTAGACTTGAAAATTGGAATCATAGCATCAAGGAAGTAAAGAGGAAAGAACAAGATGAAGGGTGTGATTATTATATATCATCTTTTTGCTTAGTTTATTTCCATGTATTACTTTTGTTTTCTTGTATAAGATACAAACACGTTGTACGAAATCAGTGACTGGATGGCATCCACTGCATATAGGAGGCAATACACAAATAGAAAGGAGGTGTGACATAAGGCTCGGTTAAGGCAGTTTACTACTCGTGGGTATTTGCTATTTTTACCTAGCCATTGTCATTAGGATAAATAGGTGATAATGTTTAACTAAAAGGTAGGATGTTAGACCTCATGTGGGGAGTTTGTTGTGTGTGCATTTTTGGTTTTACAACACCAACAAAATGAAACACCATGTGTGTATTTCCATTGTGACATAGCAAGTACAAGTGGGGCTCCTGACTTGACAATTGATATCATAGCATCATGGTGGTGAAGAAGAAAGTACAAGATTAGGGGGGGTGATTGTTAACTCTAATATTGTTGGTTTTTTATTTCTATGCATTACTTTTGTTTCTTAATATAAGACACAAACATGTAGTGAGAAATTAGCAAATAGATACTATGACCTACAATATAGGAGGTAGTGTATAGATAGAAAGTTGGTTTGGCATGTGTTACGACCCACATCAAAGTTAACTAGTAAGTTCAATGATAACAACATCATTAAATTAATTGAGATAAGTTAAGTGCTCAAGATGCGATCAGTGCTTTGATCAAGTGAGACAGTTTAATTAGCATGATTTCATGCCTTCAGGTTGTAGAGGATTTTGTACTTGAAACGTTGCAAAAGAAATCACCTCAATCGGACACTCGAGGCGAGACTTACAACATTTTCTAGAACCTTGGGTTTATGATGCAATTTCTCCATTTATTGGATTTTTATTTCCTTTTTCCCTTCATCCCTTCTCTTCTTCCCGATAGAACAGAGCAACCGCAGAAGCGGCGCCCAATTGAGAGCAACAGAGGGGGGCCGCGCATAGGTGATTTAGGGCTTGGTAGCTTCGTCTCCAGCAGCGCCCAACCTTCTGTCCTCCTTCCTCCTTCCTTCCTTCACCTTTCCCTTGCCCTAGCTCATGCCCTACCTGCTAGGGCGGCGCCCAGCAGCAGAGGCTAGCCAAGTAGCTGCAACAGCGGCCAGGTGCCCGATTGGGCGAGCAAGCACCACCAAACGGCTGCCCCGACTCCGTCCTTCAGGTCTAGACAAGAAAATGCAGCACCCCGCCTCCATTGCGCCACCTGCACCTCAACCTATCAAGGGGCGGCACCCCATCTTGCAAGAGCAGTAACAGCTGCAACAATGGCCAGGAGGCCATTTGGGTGCGAGCAGCAGCACCAAGCAACACCCTTGAGTCCGATTTTGAGGTCCAAGCAAGCTTCTGCAGCCCCCCTAGCCACGAGCAACACCTAGCTGCGTTTGTAACTTCTTCTTTCAACATGTACGTGCGTGAAGCTCCTGGTGTGTGTAGCAGGCTCAATTCCAGAGCAATTTCAAGGTAGATGACAACCTATCGATGCCCGAAAATAGGCTTTGGACATGTTTCCAGAGGAATTCAGACATCCCGAAAGTAGAATCTCACTCCCAAATGCAAGAATAACTCTAATAATTGGACATTTCGGTTGAAATCGGCGCTATTCGCAGATGTTAGCGTTTACCGGGTGTCGGGCAGTGCCAACATCATTTAATTCCTAAATTGTACGTTTTATTTATTTACGTTTGCACGGCGCTAATTATTTGATTGATGTGTATGAATTAGATTAGTGAAATTACACGATTTATCGAAACCTAAGTTGCTCAGTTAAAGGTTGAAAATAGTAGCACACGACCAGTAATCGGATATTTTGGGTATAAACCCAGGCTGTACTGTTTTAGTAATTCAATTGATGCACGATTACAAAGAAATGATGATGACATGAAAACGTTCAAGAAAACCTAGTTGCACGCTCCCTACGATAGTTAATACGAGTAGTTTAATAACTATACAAATTGACATGTTTTCCAAAGAAATTATTTGAAATTCTCAATTAATATTAATAACTCGTGCCATAATAAGAAATTTAACTCTTAATTGAATTATGTGATGCACAACTCTGATCTTGGGTTGATGTGCATGATTTTCAAGGAATTACAGATAATTTACAAGTGCTACTGACAATTACTCATATATCGAGTAATTAACTCTTGTTAGTGCATTACGTTGTTCAATTGTATGATTTCAGCGTATATGTGTCAAGTTGACCTGAATTCTATTTATTTAAGAATTTTAGTCTGCCTGCATGCATACTAATGTTGATTTCTCAGTAAATTATAAGTGGACATGTATTTAGTTTATTTAAGACTTAGAATCTGCCTGCATACTTAATATATTGAATCTCTCAGCATTTGTAATGCTTGAATAAACTACTCTGTTAAATTTAGAATGATATTCATGTCGTGCTGTAAAGTTTAAGTAAATAGACACGGTACCATAGAGATACCAGAGTCGAGTATAAGTAAGAGAAATGTACATTCTAGTAAGAGTTTTCTAGAATAATAATATAATAGATTTAAGGGCCCTGACACCGCAGAATCCCTATGTGAGGTCTGCTCCTTAGGGTTGAAACGACCTACCCTGGCGGTGCGTCCAGTATACGGGGTCTGAACGCACCCACAGAGCGTGCGGCGAGACGAAGCCCTTGAGGAAGTCTCTAAAGAGAAGATAGGTTACCCAACATGAACTGGAAGTCCCAGTGGTAACCTAGAGGTACCCACAGAGCGTACCAAGTTGAGGCCCACAGAGCATCTCAGACCCTCCGCTAGTGTACTCAGCCTAGAGGAGGAGTTCAGTTTACGGCACCGTAGGAGTGCCGAGGCCAGAGAGCCAGTTTTCCTGTTGCAAACTAGGACAGTAGTCAGACTTAGCTATCTTGGGGTGTCAGCTAAGTCTTGTACGGTGGGATCGTAGTTTGCTACAAGTCTTCATATGTAGAGTACACTACATATGATCAGGACATAAGATAAAATATATTCATATAGGATCACAGAGTTTCTACAAGTTAAAGAGTTAAGAAAGATTTGAGTTAATTTCACAGTAGTTGTCCTTTAAATGAAATTTTAGTAATCTCTGTTGTTTAATCGTATCTACAGTTTTGCAGCAATTGTTATCTTAATGAAATGTTGACATCTCCTGTCGTTTAAATTACATTGCTTAGATCTGCTCAGTATCGTATTATCTTGTATTTTATTCCAATTAATAATCATAAAATGATTTATCTGCGATGGTTGGGTGAAATTCTATTCACTGAGCCAGTAGCTCACCGACCTATTGAAACATTTTTTAGGTCAGCGTCAGCACGAGGAAGCTGAAGGATCGTAACACCCAAGTTCTTAAAAGGTAGTTTGTAGTTAGATAGAGGTCTCTTAGTCCTTTCCCCTCTGTCCTTGGGCATGTGATGTGGTAGAGAGAGAATATAATGTAATATGTAGCTTAGATTTCAGTCATCGATTGTGTTTTATATTCCGCATGAAAAATGTAATATGATGTATAAATCTGCTTTATCTACTTAGAAATGTAAATAGTAGTTGTTTCCACAGTTTAGTAAGATTTTAGTTTATTTCAAGTTATAAGACTCTCTTTTAAGTTAATTTTAAGTGATTAAGAAAAGAAAAAGTTAAGGGTGTATTTGTATTAAGTGTAATCCTCATTGTCATGCCCTAATCTCATGATTGGTGGTAAATCGTGGAATCGGGGTGTGAAAACATGAGTCATGGTTAAGGTAGCTGCCTAATCATGGGTATTTTCCCTTGTTAGCTAGCTATTTTCATTAGGATAAATAGAACATAATGCTAAATGAAAGGTAGGCTATTAGACCTCCTACAAGGAGTTTTATTGTGTGTGTGTGTTTTCTATTTTCCAACCCCTACATAATCAAACATCGTGTGTGTGTTTCCATCATGCCAAAGTAAATACAATGGGACTCAGGACCTAACAATTAGTATCAGAACATTAGGGAAGTGAAGAAGAAAGCACAAGATTAAGGGGGTGATTGTGAACTTTGATCTTATTGCATAGTTTTTTCTCCATGTATTACTTTTGTATTCTTGTATATATCTTGTATGGATATCTAATCCATCCCACTTGCTGATCGATAAGATGTATCCTAAAGGACTTGATTCATCACTCCTATGTCTATGGAACTGTAGCTCCCGCTCATTTCCCTTTTCTATCGCATGGCTTTAGACTCGACTAGGACTTCTTTCAGTTGCTTACCCTTGGCAGACCATCATTTAGAAGTAGAAGTGGAATGGAGGAATGATAGCAAGAAAGGAGAAGATCAATAGTTGAGATAAGAGAGATCAAGATTTACTAAGCCACAATCATGTTGCATAAAATAAGTGATTGTATGGCTTGCCTTGCATATAGGGTGTGTGCACAAATGGACAGGAGGTGTGGTATGAATCTTAGTTAAGGAAATTGGGTAATTGTAGGTATTTGTTATTTTTATCTATCCATTGTCATTAAGATAAATACTCGGTAATGCTAAATGAAAAGCAAGTCGTCAGACCTTTTCTCGAGCGTTTGTTGTGTGTGTGTTTACTATTTTCCAACCCTGACATAATGAAACATTGTGTGTTTGTTTCTATCGTGACATAGTGAGTATAAGTGGTGCTCTAAACCTGACAATTGATATCAGAGCATCAAGGTGATAAAGAAGAAAGCACAAGATTAAGGGGGTGATTGTTAATTCTAATTTTGTTGATTTTTTTTGTAGTGCATTACTTTTCTTTTCTTATATATGCCAAAAACATGTTGTGTGAAATAATTGAATCGATGTTGTGCCCTGCAATATAGGAGGTAGCGTACAAGTAGAAAGGTGGTTTGGCACGAGTCCTGTTAAGGCAGTTTCCTAATTGTGGGTGTTTTCTCTTTTTAGCTAGCTATTTTCATTACAATAAAAGGTCATAATGCTAAATGAAAGGCAGGTTGCTAGACCTCCTATAAGGAGTATATTTTGTGTGTGTTTTCTATTTTTCAACCCCTACATAATCAAACATCGTGTGTGTGCTTCTATCATGACAAAGTGAGTACGAGTGGGACTTATAACATAACAATTGGTATGAGAGCATTAGGACAGTGAAGAAGAAATCACAAGATGAAGGGTGTGTTTGTTAACTCTGATCTTATTGCTTAGTTTATTTCCATTTGTTACTTTTGTCTTCTTGTATAAGACACAAACATGTTCCATGAAATAAGTGATTGCAAACTCAATAAGGTTTACATATAAGTAAACATTATTATTCATGAGGGAATACTAGAAATCACATTTTAAATTTTTCGATTACAATATGCAAAATTTTCATGAAGAAAATTATCATGTCAAGTAAACAAGTAACCACTATAAAAAGTAAGGATAGGAATCAAGTTACTATTAAGAAAATAGTCATAATGAGCAATGTCTAAAATAAAGAAAATATCTAATGTGTAACTATTTTGTTTTCACCCTTTAAGGTGATTTTGTCCTCAATATTGTTTTTTCTAGAGAATTTAGTAGGCTAACATTAATGTAGTCTATTATTTTTCAACATTAAAAAAAGTAAAAATTGATCAAAACATGAATACTAACATATCATATCATCTATTAAATAGTGTGAGGCTTGGTTGTTTGATACATTAATATGACTTGCAATCCTAGTAACATTCATAACGAAGGTCAAGCTATAACACTTTCATAAAGCTAATAGTTTCTTCCAAATTTTGTGTAGAATTCTCTACAAGTAGCATGATTTAAAGAACCAACATATAAATGAACAAATAGTATGAAAATTTAAATTTAAATAGTACTACAATTTTCCACCATTCATAACTAGGAGTAGCCAAGGATGATCTACCCATTTTGTTTAACCACTGTGGTGCTCGGCGTGTCATACATATTCCTGATTTCCGATCATATCAAGGATTTGTTATTGCAAATGCACCTTCAAAAGATTCAGAATTGAGTTTCATAATAAGAAGTCTAATATTGTTCGATGAAGATAAACAAAAAAGATTGACTATCATTTAGCGATGAGGTTTCTAGGTCATTAGTACATTAAAAGGGCGTTCTAGGCATATGATCTAGGTTATGCTAATGTTTAGGGTCTACCTGACTAAATTGTTACTATGTTATTTGTGTATTCTAGCTACAATCTAAAAGATATGCATGAGTGTTGACTGGTTATGACTCTGATACCATCTTGTAAAGACCTGATCTTTGGAGATCAAATTTTGACATAATTTTGTTTTAGCACAAAATAAATAATCTTTCAATTCATAAAAATACATAAAGTACATGGGTGTTTTGAGAAAAGAACCTATAGATTGAATCAATAACAAATCACCAATCTAATCTTTATCTTAAACAGAGGGCTCCTCCTACAATTTTCCTCCTATGTCTTCTCTAGATTCTTCCCATATTAGTCCTAAAACATACCTGGTGTGTTCATACATTCCACCAGGGAATATATCATGCATGAACACAAACTCAAGTCACATGTCAGTCTAAAAGACCGGTAGAAAATCTAGTTTATTAAGTTAAATAAATATTCCATATATACTCCTGATTTAATCAAAATGGATGGAAGGAGATACAAAATGTAGGCAAGTAGTTCAAAAGAGAAATATACTTGGGTGGTCTCAAATTTAATCAACATGATATATCAATTTAATAAGATATCCCAAACAATTTATGCACTTGGTATACTATGTATGTGCTTAGGTGACCATGTTCTATCATCATCTAAAACAAGAACAACCATGTTAAGTTGAACTACTAGTCAACTAGGGGATCACAATCCATTAGCTCTATATAGATGTGTGGAAGTGCAATTCCTCTAAATAGCTAGGGTTGGCCTTAAAATTTGACAGTACCAATTGTTGTACCAATTCATCAAGTATCTAATTGCGGGTCTTCATGATATGGATAAAAGTTAAACAAATTGGACTCCCCAATGTTTCTTACATATGCATGATATTCAAGAGGGATGTCAATGTCATTTAAACAAAATAGAAGATTTATCATACCTTGATTAAGTGCAATCAAACAATCAATCAAATAAGATGGTCTTTTACAAAGGTTCAACTAATTTCTAAATGCAAATCAGAACATTTGTCACAATTATAGTCTTGGGCTTGGAATCATTTCTTCACTTTTCTTTTGTGTTACATTCCTTATAGTTGTTAGACTCATATTCCTCACAAATCATTTAATGATACATTTTTTGATATATAAGATGAATGTATGTCACACATTTTACACTTTAAAGTTAAGTTATGAATGGATAATACATTGTTATTGTTCACTATTGTCAATATTATGTAATTATAATGTATCAAATACATCTATACCTAGGTTTTGATTCCATTATTAATGTTACGACCCCATCTGAGCTTAATTGGTAAACTAGGGTTACCAAGATGATTACATGATTAATTGGACTGATCACTCTTGAAATCTAATGAATAATGATAATCCAATGAGAATGTTTTAACTATGATAAGAAGTCTAAATGTTCTTTTGTCTTGAGAATTAGGGTTTGAGAAACATAGACCCTAATCGGCCCCAAAATAGGGTTTTAATGACATATGAATACAGAATTTGATAAGTAGAATGTCTCACTAAATGATTTTTAGTATTTTATGTGTAACTCTGATTTACTTCAAATTTGGATATAATTTGGATATATAAAATGTGAACAACATTGGAAAATATTAGAATTTTTGAAGAATGTTCTGACCTGTTTATCGGTCGAGTATCAAACTCGACCGATCATATTTCCAGATTTATACAGCAGTGTGGTAATTGAATTTTATCTTTTTATTGGTATATCCAATTGATCTAAGATTTTAACTGTTCTTGAAAAACACAGTTTTAGACACTTTGTTAAATTGGTATAATTTTTGGATGACTTTTGATCTCTACAGTGAGGGTGTCGGTCGAGTTCTGTGCAGGGCAAACTCGACCGAATCTGCTGCAGACTGCAATATAGCAGTGCACTGTTCTATTTTTTAATTATTTATTGGTAACTCCAAATGATCTCAAATTTTAACTGAAGCTTTATAGATTAATTATAAACAACGTGCTAATTTCCCATAATTGTTGGAGAAGGTTTGATCTCTGAAATAAACGAATTACAGTAACTTTGTATAACTGAATATTCAGCCAATATAATTAAAGTTGAGTGTTGGGTCAATATGCAATTGACCCAAGCAGCTCAAATTGACTTATATGATCGACCACACACACACACAACTCTCATTCTTCGTCATCCATCCCAGAAAAACGAAAACCTAGAGAGAGAGAGAGTTGTAATTACGATGTGTAATATTGTTCCTCTTTTGATATGTATGCTAATTAGAAAGTTTTATGTGCATAAGGTGTGAGAGACATCATGAATGTTTATACATGTACCTTTACTATTGAAGTCTGATTAGTAAAAGAAATGTTCAGATTCATTTGTTAAGATGTTATGTGGTTCAATGCGGGGAAACAAGAGTTTTAAAGAAAAGTAAAAAAGTTAAGGGGGTTCTTTGTGTTACATATAAGTCCTATCTTATGCCCTAATCTCATGATTTGAGGAAATTGTGAGATCGGGGTGTAACAATTAAGATAAGTACAATATATTGAATATCTTTAGGAATCGATATTAAATATATGAATATATTGGTCAATCATTGAATTGTGGTATCAAACTACTTGTTAATAAGAGTATGCTAGTACGTAAATTAAGATGATAAGTTCCAATGAAATTGATCAAACAATCTATAAATATATTAAAACTATAATTAATATATGGAGAGTTCAAACAAATGTGTTCAAATACAATATGCTCATAATTGAATGGTTATGAAATTAGAAGTTTCCGTATGTGCCTAATGAAAATTCAAACTCAAAATTCTACTATACATTGACCTAGCTACTTATATGTGATTACATATAAATAATTATCATGACATTTTTATAAGTATAAAAAAATAAATAAATATTAAGCTTGCTTGTGTTCGTGCATTGGTAAATGTATGTATGTTTAACATGCATTAATCTTAAGTAGACTTTAATTAACTGTTAGGATGGCTTTGACCTATTAATTTCACCATGTTGTTAACTTGTTATCTACGTTTGCAATTAACATATCTTAACTAACGTAGTTTATGCAACTAGAAAACAGGTGATCGAACAAAGCATATATTACATTAGCTAATGTGTATACATCGTATATAATAACATGTTGTATAATATATACCACATGATTTTAGGTTAGTGATATATCTGGAGCTTTGGTCTAACGTATATTTATGAACAAAGTTCTTAATTAACAAGTGAACTTTTGGAACTGCAATCGCAGATGATATCAATGTACCTTAGGACCTGTTTGGTAAGGTGCAGGTTGTCTGTCATGCTTTTAAATTCACTGCTTAGATTGTGATAATCCATTTGGTAGGACGTAGTCTGATGTAGTTGTGAGAATTGCATTTCTTCTGACTACACCATTCAGCTCAAAAAGCATGAGTTTGTACTGCACATTTTTCCAGTGCGGTCAGGTGTAAAAGCTTTGTCCGATATACAGAATGGCTGGAAGGCATTTATGGCTGACACGTTAGTATCTCGCGTCATGGTGTTGTTGCTTCAGAAAATACCATCAAGTTTGTTAATGATACGATGACTTCTTGACAATGATGGCAACCAGCAGGTTCTAGCATTTTCAGACTACAAACAAAGGAGATTAAATTCCCTAAGTTTAGAAACATCGTACTAAATAAAATACATGTCGTTTAAAAGGTATACATTTGATTTCATGTTTTAAAAAACACAAATTCGCTCCGGCTACACCCTACTAAATAGGGTCTTAGCATATATGCGTGCTATTTTTTTTTGAGGAAAAGTCATGGCATATATTAAATAACACATCGAAGCAAGCAAACACCTACTTATGTGAGTTCCTTACAAGATGTTGAGAAAAACGTAAACTGAAAGAAAAATTTTAACGTTTGAGCCTAGCGGAGATAAAAACAAAGTTCTGATGATGTGGGGGAGGCACCCCTTAACAAGCCTCTAGAAGAAATTAAGAGGATTGACCCAAGTAAGTTGAAAAAGCATCTTCCCGAAAGTGAGATCAAAGTTGTTGCTGGACTATGTTGACACCTGTTTCATCATCAACCATAGCTTTGAGATCACACATAAACTTTGCTTTAGATTCACCTTCATCAGATTCATCAGGTTCACCTTCAACTTGGTTACCTGCATTTTGTTAGAATATGAAGATCTGCATCTATTTGTGATATAATTTTTTGTCTCAATTTTTTGTTGTTGTTGAAGATTCTGTTGTTTCTTTCTTTCCAGAGATTCCAACCGATGGTGGTGAAAATATCACTACTCTTGAAGTTTTTGTAGTATCTATTTGGTGTGATTTTTGAAGGGAAAAATGCTTCCTGGAGATCAGGAAAACAGTTTCGTGTGTAGTGTGAGAGGATGTTTTGTGAAAAGATACACTTGAAGAAGATGTGATCAACTGAGTCAAGGCTTTTTTCACATAGTGAGCATCGGAAAGGACCAATGAAACCCTTTTTAGTAAGGTTTTCACCTGTGAGCAACTTGTTATGTAGTAAAAGCCAAAGGAATGTTTTATATTGTTGGGGCCATTTCTGTTTCTAAAATTTTGTGGTGGATGGGCCAAAACCTCTGTAGGACATGTAGGAGTATGCTTGTTTAACCGAGTAAGTGCTGCCCCATTTCCATGTTATGATGTTTGAGGTATCATTTTCCAAGGAGAATTTTAGGTTTCTGGTTTCGTCTTGACTAAGCTGCATGTGGATGCAGCTTTTAAGAGAATTTGATCTGTTACTGGTGATAAGGAGGAGAGCTTTATCAATTTTCATTTTGAGCAATCTATTTGGGATAATCCAGGTTGGTCGAAGATTGAAGACAGAGTTGTTTTCGAACCAAGGATCGAACCAGAAAGAGATATTTAGGTGAGAGTGAGGGGGGTATTAATGATTTGAGTGATTTTTTGGATATTCTTGTTGATGTATTTCCAAAGAGGGGAAGCTGATTTTTTTGGGACGGGATGCCAGGGAGGGGAATTTTGGTAGTATTTGTGTTTGATGAGTTGTGTCTAAATTTTTGGTTTGTTTTGGAAAAGACTATTGATGATTTTAGTTATAAGACAGAAAGCGTGGGTTTCAATGTTTATGATACCCCAACCTCCCTGGTCTAGAGGAGCTGATATAGTTTTCCAATTAACTAGATGATAGTGTTTCCCAGATTTTTCTGAGTTGTGGAAGTTATTCCAAAGAAAGTTTCTCCTGATTTTGTCTAGAATTGATTTTGTTTTTGAAGGGAGAGGGATGCAGCTCAGGAAGTGTGTAGTAATAGGTGTGATGACACTGTTTAACAGGGTGAGTCGCCCAGAAAGATTGAGGAAGTTATTTGTCCAATTTGAGAGTTTTGTGTTTATTTTTTAAATAATAGGGGTCCATATAGCATTTGTTATGTTGTAGGGTGAGATAGGAAGACCAAGGTACTTGATTGGAAATTCTTCAGTCTTACATCTTAAGAGATCTCTGTATCGCTCCAAAGAAGGTTGATTTATGTGAACCCCAAAGATGGAAGATTTATGCAGGTTTATTTTGAGGCCCGAGATATAAGAAAAAATACCAAGGATTCTGAAAATATTCCGAAGTGATGAGTCTTCCGGGGAGGAGAAGATAATAGTGTCATCAACAAATTGAATGATGTTCTCCTTGCATTCCCCAGGAGAGCTGATAAGACCATTTTGTTTACCCAATTGAATCATGCGGGAGAGTATAGTTGTGATGATGATGAACAGGTAAGGGGAGAGTGGGTCCCCTTGTCTGAGACCATTTGAGTTGTGGAAATAGCCAAAAGGGACACCATTTATGATGGTTGAAAAATGGTTTGTAGAACTGCAAGCCTGAATCCAACTCACCCATTTGTCAGGAAAACCAAAACCCGTGAGAGTTTTTGTTAAGCAATTCCAATTGACAAAATCAAAAGCTTTTTCAAAATCTAATTTGATTGCCAGAAGGGGGGTTTTTGTTTTTGTGGCAGAGATGTATAGTTTCGTTAACCATCAAATAGGCATCTTGGATACTTCTATTTTTGAGGAAGGCAGTTTGATTGAGAGGGATGATATCATCCAAGTGTGGTTTGATTCTGTTTGCTAGTGTTTTTGCTATGATTTTGTATGAAGTATTTATAAGGATGATAGGTCTGAAAAGGGATATGTAATCAGGTTGACTCATCTTTTTTATTAGAGTGATAAAAGTTTTATTTATGAATTTGATGATGTTATGAGGGTTATTACTATCATGGAAAGCAAACAAGAAGGCTATGAAGTCTTTTTTGTAGTGGTCCCAGTTAGCCAGATATAATTCAGCGTTGAGTCCATCTGGACCTGGAGATTTATTAAGACCTAAGCCTGAGATGGCAGCATCCAATTCTTCAAGGGAAAAAAGATTTTATAAGATCTTGTGGGGTTTTTATATTTTTTTGACAAATTGTGGCCCAAGACAAGTCATTAAGGCAGGAGGGGTTGTGATTGTTAGGGCTGTAAATGGGTATGGGTATACCCGTGTACCCGCAAAACCGTACCCGCCAAAACCCGTCATGGGTCCAGTTTTCCAGACCCGCGTACCCGTATTGTCACGGTTCCCATAATGGGTATAGCTGTACCCATACCCGCTAACCCGTGTACCCGCAAAAAAATACATATATATAATTTATTTGTTAGGGTTTAGGGCTATTAGTATTAGTTACTACACTCGGCTCCCCGCTCCCCTCTCGCCTCTCGGCTCCACTCTCCAGCAGAAAGCCGAGAACCTAGGGTTCCAGGTCCAGCGGCGCTGCGGCGGAGAACTAAGGTTCTCGTCAGGCTTTCGACCGGCGATCGTCGTTGCCGTCCATTTCTCGTCCAACCGGCGACCATTTCTAGTCCAACACCACCTCTTCTCATCTCTAAGCCGGCGGCCATTTCTCATCTCCAAGCCAGCGGCCATTTCTCGTCGTCACACTCCGTCGGCTCCGACCTCCTCGGCCTCGGCTCCGAGACCCATCTAATAAACCAGATCCCATCCGCACCACAGGCGACCTTCTCCTCCTCCGCCACAGCCACCACACCTGCCTCGGCTCCTCTACCCCAACGTGTCCTCTCGCAAGCCTTGGCTAGCACAGCCCACCTCGCCAATCTCCTTCCCACAGGCACCCTCTTGGCCTTCCAAGTCCTGACCCCCATCTTCACCAACAACGGCTCCTGTGACGCCGCCACCGGCCCGCTCACGCTGCTGCTCCTGCTGGTCCTGTGTGCCTCATGCTTCCTCGCGTGTTTCACCGATAGTTTCCGGCCCCCGCTGGATGGGAAGATCTACTACGGCATCGCCACTGGCACAGGGATACGGCTGATGCGGCTGTTCGACTACCTGACCTCCGCACCTCCGCCACCGAACATTTCTGCATTCTGGATCCGTGGGGTGGACTGGGTCCACGCCGTGCTGTCAGTACTGGTGTTTGGGTATGTGGCTCTCCGGGATAGAAACGTTGCCAGGTGTTTCTACCCGCAGCCCGGAAAGGAGGTCGGGGAGGTGCTTGATATTGTGCCTCTTGGGGTTGGGTTCTGCTGCAGCTTGTTGTTCGTTGTTTTCCCCATTCGAAGGCATGGAATTGGTTACCCCTACTGAGGTTCCTTAGTTTTTTACTGAATCAAGCTCATACGCGTTTTTTGCTGGACGGATCTGTAGCTAGTCCTTCTTTTTTTACACTTGACATGATACTTTGTATAGTTATTCTTTTTTTTCTCTTCATTTCTCATCCTAGGAAATGTATGCATTATATATAACTCTCTTTACAGATTGCTATGCGTGTGTCTATAAGGATTGTCTATAAGGATCTCTGTGATTATAATCAGAAATGCCTTATTAATCATTCATTGGTTGAAGTTTGGAGTTGTGACCATAATAACATATTGATAAATGGTTACATTTTATTTGCAGGATGCTTATGCTCTTTCTTATGATGTCACCCATGTTTGCTACTTTGATTCACGGTTGATGGAGCGGCGAGTTTGATGGACGACCACTCATTTTCTACTTCATATCATGTTGTTTAATTTTCTCACATTTGACATTGTCATTTGATTATAGAAAACTAATGTGTAACCCCACTTGAGTGTTCTGAATGTTGGTAACTTGGCAAAAGCCAATAGGTCATGAAGAACTAATGCTTTTAACTTTTTGTTATGTTGACTTGACTTTAAGACTCAAGTTGATCATTTAGCAAAGTTGTATTCTATTGTTGGTGGATCTCTTTCTCTTAGTGTCTTTTGTTCCATTGGGATGTTCTAGTGCTTAAACCACATATGTGTATGAGTATGATTTTTCTAGTAGAGTTTTGAGTTTAAAATAGGTACTTGAATGATTTGTAAGCACAAAAAGCCTCCAAATCAGCAGTTTGGTGTTGCTCTAGCAGCCACCACGTTGAAAATTCTCGACAGTAATACATCTATGCACTTTTGGGACAATTTTAATAAATTTATTACTTGACCAACAACAGTTTTTTGTTACTCTAACAACCAAAAATGCAGTGAACTTATACATTTTTTGAGGCAACACTTTGAAAATTCTGGACAGCAGTAAATTTATACTTTTTGGGATAGTTCTAGTCAGTTTATTACTTCACAAAATAGCAAATTTTTATTACACTAGCAGGGATTACGTGTAGAATTACGAACTGCATTGAACTTGTACATTTGTGGGATAATTTTTAATTAATTTGGACCTAAAAGTGTGTCCAAACATCAGTTTTGGCTTTTATAAAACAGATTGCATAGCAGAATCGTATACCCACGGAACCGCACCGCATACCCGCATTCTAAGCGGTTCCGGGTATGGTGCGGGTCTGACTATTGAGTAATGCGGGTCCAGACCCGTACCCGTACCCGTAAAAATAAAAGGGTATGGTTCTGGGTATGGCCATACCCGCACCGTACCCGCACCGTTTACAGCCCTAGTGATTGTTATTGAAGATTTTTTTGAAATGGTTTGTTATGTGAGTTGAGATGGAAAGTTTGTGGGAGGTGAGTCTTCCATTTATTGTTAGATGGGTTATGGCATTTTGTCGAAAATTTTGGTTACACATTTTATGAAAGAATTTTGTGTTTTTGTCGCCTTCCTTTGCCCACGAAATTTTGGCCCTTTGTCTCCATTTAGTTTCAATACAATTATTTATGTAGTCCAGTTCGGCTTTGATGGAAAGAACAAGGGCTGGGTCTGCAGATGGGTCCTTATCCACAAAAAGGAACTGTTCTTTGAGATTTTTTTTGTGTTTCAATTAAATTTTTAGATTTGAGAGCTTCCATTTTTATATGTGTTTTAATATTTTTGGTGTTATTTAGGATGTGTATTCCTAAGTTTTCTATTTGAGAGTCAACAAGTTTCCAATGTTCTAAACATGAGCTGGTGAAGTTGTTTATTGAGAGCCAGTTGTTTTCAAATTTGAAAGGTCTCTGACCCCAAGAGATAGATTTTGTGTCAAGGATTAGAGGGAAGTGGTCCGATATGGTATCGTGGGAGATATGAACCGATGAGAGAGGGTGTTTGTCTTCCCATATGTTTGAGCATATGAAGTGGTCGAGTCTGGCATATGTCTGGTTTCTTGACCAGGTGTAAGATGCATTTGAAGGTTTGATGTCTATCAAAGAATGGTTTGTAAGCATCTTACTGAAGTTTTTATCAGCGGCAGACATAGTATGGGGGGAAGGGGTGGAGTTGAGTCTATCTGAGTTTTGAGTGATCAAGTTGAGATCACCACCCAAAACCCAGGGAGACGAGAAATGTTTTGTAATGAGATGATTTAGTTCAGCTAGATAGGCAGATTTATTGTGCCCTGGTTCCCCATAAATACCAGAGAAAGACCAGAGAAAGCCATCAGAAAGATTTTTGAAATCAATGGTAATGGAGAAGTTAAGGATAGAGGTGTTTTGTGAAGCTAAACATTGATTGTTGAAACCGACTAAGAGGCCTCCATTGAAACCCTCAGGAGGTAATTGGACCCAGTCAGTGATTCTATTACCCCCTATAGTTTTGAGAGCAAAAGGGATCAGACAGGTTTTTGTTTCTTGGATTGTAATCAGGTCAATTTTATTCTTGTAGATGTGTGCACAATTTTTTTTGCGTCTATGAAGGTTTGCAGCTCCACAGACGTTCCAAGATGAGATTATCATAGTTTTATGAATGCCATCCAGAAAGAAAAAACTTGAGAGAATACAATCTAATTTTTATTAGAAGGTCGAAGTTGTTTTCTCAGAAGAAAGGACCCTTCTATTTGACCAGCCCATAAAGGTTTCTATGTTATCTAGTGTTTTATGAGCTTGTTCTTCGTCATCTAGTTTGATGCCTATTTTGTTTGCAAAGATTGTGAAGCTGTTTATGTTTGACCAAGAGGCTATATCTTCAATAGAATCAAAATCTTTATTTTTGTCCTTTGATGGGGTAGTAGAAGATAAAGAAAGAGCGGATGTTAAGTCACTAAGTGATCAGGAAGAGAAGTTTGTAGTAATACCTGACTTTGTCTTATTGACGATGATATTATTTTTGGTTTCTTTTTTATTTGGCTTCATGATCTTCTGGAGGTAGCTAGAAGCAATCCTTTGTTGTGGGCTCTCCTGTTCCGAACTCTGCAAAGAATTGTCATCCTTATGCTGAGAAATGTTTTGGTCTTTTGTAGCTAGTTGTTTTTGGTTTTGTGAGGGGTAACTCTCCTTAGTAGAGGTAGGAGATGGGAAGGTGGAACTTCGAGGTATGTAAGTGTTTTCATGAATAGATGGTTCAGATGACCTGGTTCTTTTTTTGTTTTTGTGGAGGTAAGGGTTGTCGGAAGAGGTGGAGTTTTTTCTGATCCAAACATGATTTCGGTCACTGGAGGATCTGGAATTCAAGATAGTCATTTTGTCTTTGTTTGGGCTAAGCCAAGAGGGGGGATGTTTTGAGAGGTCTGAGAAGGATGTTCTGTTCTCGGTGGGATGTTCAGCAGACAGTTTGATATTATAGATAGATTTACCAATTCTAATATTGATGGTAGGAGGTAATGAAATAGCAGCTTTTACAAAAAAGAGACAAAATGCTTTGATGAAGGGTGCAAGGTTTCAGGACTGATGTATTGAAGTGTAGCTCCGATAGAGTGGGATATTCCTTTGAAGATCTCAATTTCCCAAAGGTGAGGAGGAAGATTTGTAATGGCGACCCAGTCAGAACCACCAGCGGGAGCTGGGTAAGCACCTAAATCAGCAGACCATTTTGATAGTCTGGCCGTAATGAAGCTTGATCCACAAAGGATAGTGAGAACTTGATTGAAAAGGTGATTTATTTTTGTTCCTTCAGGGACAATGTAGATGAGTTGGGTAGGAGAGAAGATTTTTGGTTTTAAGATGGTTTGCCCCGGAATGAGAAGTGCTAAGGTACGAGTGATGTCAAGGACATTGATGGGGTTGTTGTCAAGGTTGTTTTCAATTGAAATGAGAATGCTTCTCAGGGTGAGGACCTTGAGAAGACGCATTGAGTTGGCAGGAAGGTCGAGAGCAATCGCATACTCCAGGTGGTCCGGTGTTTTCATGTTTGAAGTAGCTGATGGGTTGTTTGTGATATGTGTTGGATATGGGTTTGAATGGAAGGGGTTTTGTAGTTGTGGTTTAGGAGTTGATGTTAAACGATTCTTCGATTTGTGGTAGGATTTTGAAATAGGTTGAGACCTAGGGTTTGAGATCAGGGAGTGTGAAGGGGTAGAGTCTGCATGTTCAGGTGGGAGATTTGCGAGGCATTCAAAGGTATTTTTAGAAAGGAAATGATGTGGTGGGGATTGTTTTATGCGTCTGTGATATGAGAAGGACTTTTTTGGGACTATAAAGTTTTTGTGAAAGGGCGAACTTCTATCTGAAGGAGAGTGCATGGAGGAGGAAGCTGGGTCTGCATGGAATCTGCTCTGGTTTGGGGGATGGCGAGCCATGCAGAACCTTTTTATGTGTCCTTTTTGGTGACATCCAAAGCATGTGAGGTGGGAAGCGCATCTAGAAGTCGAGTGGTTGTTTCTGAGGCAAAGAGAACAGTGCAATGCCCGAAAAGGTTTTTTGGGGGGACCAAAGTCCAGGTTTGGGCGGTGGGGTTTTTTCTAGGAGTTTGTTTATGAGGAAAGACGATTTTGCTAGGCCTAAAATAGGAAAGGCAGCGTTTAGGTGATCCAAGTCTTTTGGGATGATATCCTCTACCAGGAGGGGTCGGGGTTTTAGGGTTTTATGAAGAGAGGATAGATTGGGCCGATTTTTTTCCTTAATCAAGGGGGAAGGGAAACGTTTGTACCTTTCTGCGATGAAACTTTGTTGTTTTTGCATTGTGGATGTGTCAGCATCGTCTTCCTCCTATGAACCTGAGGAGACCAAAATGGGCCATGATCTTGAACCCAAAAGGGGTTGATGAACGTCCCGAACGAAGAGTTGGTCCGCAGAGTTTGATGATGAAGAACTAGCTTGGTCATGTCTTTTGTAAAGATATGATAACTCAGGAGGCGTATCGTTGATGAAATCACGCACCCATGCATGAAAAGTATGATTTTCGATCAGTTTGATGAAAATCGACCACTCTAGTTTGAGTTTTAGATCAACAAGCATATCGCTCTAGCCCTCAGAGATGAGAAGGATGGGTTTTTTTTTACCCCAGGGTTGATCAGAGGGGAGGGACCATGTGACGGTCACCTGGAAGGAGCGGTGACCAATGTTGATCATGCAGGTTTCCTGGCGAGATATCGAACTTGTGATAGATCCAAGCTCGTGGTAAGGGAATGCTAGATGAAAAGGAGGGGTTTGAGAGAGGGATTTCTAGAAAGGAGAAGCGGGAGTTCATGTCGGCGAGCGCGGCTGGAGTTCTTGTGCCTATGTCTGTCACCGAGGGTTTTTTTTTCTTTAATGCACGACGGAAAGCAGAAGGCTTACCGCATCTAGGCATGCAAGGTTTTTTTATGCATGAGGCAAGGGAGAGCACGCCTCCTGTACGCATGGTGTTTTCAGAGCAGTTGAAGGATCTTAAATGATATTCTCTGAACCGATAAGAGTTATGATTTGATCTGACAACCGAGAAATACTTGGGGAAAGAGAACTGTAGCCGGAAAAAGAGCATGAATCTTTTTGAAATTTTTGATGCAAGTGTTGAATCTTGCAGAATATCTTTGTAAAGTAACTGGTGAGAAGCAAGAAAAAACCAGCCTTAGGGGATGTGGTAGGCTATATTCAAGTTTGCATCGCTTGCATGTTTCTTAAAACTTTAGGTAAAGCCCAAGATATGTCTCAAAGGTTGTTTAAATCCTCTGAATTTATTGCAGAGGGTTGTGAATGAAAGAGGAGTAAAGAGGGTGATACCTAGATTTTAGAAAATGCCACTTCAACAGATTTCAACAGGCGAAGAGGAAACACCACTTAGTGAAACAGGAAATGAAGCACTTGACAGGGGATCACAACAGAGTCAAAACAAGTTGATGCAATAGTGATTTTTCTCTAGCAAAAACTGGTGTATCCCTTGTGCATGCTGGAAAGCACTGAAGTCAGGCTATGATGAAGCACTCTAGAGGGGGAAGTCAGTTCGCAGAGATGGAAAAGCAGTCACCACTGCCAAAGGACTACGGAAAATAGGCGAGGGGCAAAGAGTGGCTTGAAGAAACCTCTGCTTGATGTTGTATGACTCCGGGAAGGAGAGAGTCAGTCGCGGCCAGATGCTGAGAGGAGGATCATCACCGCTAACGATCGGAGCAAAATCAAGCGGTGTAGAGCAGGAAGAATCACACCGGGAGAAAGCAGATGGAACCGATCAGGGAGAGACGGAAGAGTTGTTTCTAGAGGGAAGTTGGAGCTTTCTCTCACTTACCTACAGTTGCCTAGGGACTATGAGCCTAGAATGTTACAATGTAAAGACACAAATTAGGAAAGGATAGGCTAATATATATTATTTATTTTTTTAGATAATCTTTTCTGAGATTGAAATTGACTTATGCAAACCGCAATAAGGCATTTAGATAACATCTAATTCGATACAAGAGAGAAAAAATACATAATATGCATATTAGGGATTCGATCACTAGGGGTGTATCCCCATGTAATAGTGTTTGTTAATAATGTACATATCATATTCATAATGTGGGTTTCCTCTGATCCACAGAAGTAACACATAGTGAGCTAGCCATGGACTATGTTGACAGGTCTCCAAGCGGTAGGATATGTTGGCATATCTCAATTTTCTCCTATGCCTTCCACCGGGCGGTCTATTAGTGTTCTTGTGATACTGGTCCAGTGATCTGGTTATAGAAGTCCTTATGGATTCTATCTCTGTTGTTGTATCTAGCCATGCAGAAAATGTGTGCTATATTTTATTTATACACATGGTTCCTCTAATCAGCGCGACTCTAATGAGTAGTTTTTTTAACACAGGCCTACAAAATTTTCAAACGTGTTAGATACTGTATAAGTATACATATACTAATCATATGCACATGCATGTATATATACTTTAGGATACAAGATTAGAAGTCGGTTACTGAACAGGCTCATGAACTGATGTTCCTCATCCGGGGCCTGGAAGAGGCTGGTATGAAACTTCCAGAGAAGTTGAAAGTCGATCCTTGAGAAATTTCCTCGGTCGTGGGATGCCTTCGTTCTTGAAACACCGAAAAGGAGCGACACATGATTGACATTGCTATTGAGGAGGAACATAGGAAACAAATGTTGTTCCAGTGGAGTTGATATGATTGAGTATTGTGTTTACTTTACTTTACATATCTATTCATGTTGGGGTTAATTTATGGTTAACTAATATTCTCTTAACTAAGATCTCAAATATTGAAACGCAGTGAGTTCACTGACATTTTTTAAGATAGATATGTCATTTCCCCTCATGGCCTTCACGTTTATTGGATCCGGGCACTAGGCCTAAGATGATCATTTGGAGAACTAATGCCACTGTAGTTGCGATTAATGGTGGAGGTGGCTTGTGAGAGACAGGAGGACAAAAGGTTTCTTCTCCTTTATATCTCAGGAGACTAGGTCGAATCGTTGCTCTTCAATGTGTGATTGTGTAGATAGGAGCGTGTCGACTTAAACATGGTTGATGCTTGCCGGGGTCTGAAGATTTCAGAACAAAATTTTCGGCAGCTAGCGAGGAAGTGATCAATGTGCTGGTTCTTGGATCTTGTGAGATAGTGGCAGAGTCACTCTAAGGCAAGATGAGGTACGTGTCTCACCCTGCATTTCAATTAAAATACAATTATAAGTTAGACTGGTTGTTAATTTGAATAGCGTAGAATGTGCTCCATGTTTTTTGGATTGTAATTTTTCATTTGATCCCGGATAATTTCAGGTAAGGAAAGACTGATAGTTAAACTCAAAATTGTTCCAGATATGAATTTTAATTACGTTGTCGAATTCAAAATTGGCCCAAAATGTTGAATTTAGAAACAGAATCGACCCAGACTCAGATTTTGGTCACTCTGTCCAATTCAAAACCAACCAAAATTGTCAGTTTTAAAACAAAATACATCCATACCCAAATATCGATCAATCTAGAACCGTCCCAAGTTTATTAAAATTGGTACATATAAACTTGGTTTATCAAAATTTCTGTTTAGCATAATTTAAATCTTTTAATAGTCTAACGTGAACGAAGCTGGAGTTGACTTTGTCCAAATTTGGAACTGGCCCAGATTTTGAATCTAGAGCCATAAATGGCATGTACAAAAAATTTCATCAACTTATTTGAACCCAGTGTCGACCCAACTTCTCAAACTTGAACTATAAACATCGGACATGATCTAGTTTATAGGCTCCTCCTTACAATTGATGATCCTACCGAACATAGCAACATTGTGATTTTAAATTTAATTTAATTAGTGCCTCACCCACCCTCAAATTCTGACTCCACGACTGTTGTGACAAAGTGAGTTTTTATAATATTTTCTCTCTCTTAAAAGTTTTATTAACAATTTTTTTGACCAAAATACCCTCATATACTTTCCTCACTCAATTGAACAAAGATGTGTCACAAATTGCAAAAAAAATGCAAACCCTAGTATGCTATGATGATAAAATACATGTGATAATGTATTTAGTAAATGAACATATCAAATAATTGATTTTGGACCCCAAAAATTATACCATAGTTACTCAATAAGGTCATGAAGTTCTCCTCAAAATTTCAATTTAATTGGATTAACCATTTAGGAGATATAAGCAATTGAAATCAATGTATATAATAGCTATTAGATCTTGATGGACCCTGGCCCGGATCCGGATCCGGTGGAAGAGACGACTAAGTCCTCCTCCTCACCCGTTTCTCACGGAACTCGGCCTACTCAGTAGTGCCATTTTTCGAACCCTAGTCTCTCTCTCACCTCTTGATCATATCTCGTCAAAGTTATCTCTTCAGATCTGATTTTTCCTCATCTTTCCAACGAGCCCAAGAAATATCCCTAACGACCAGGGATTCGAAAACACCCAAATGGCAGAACCATGGAGCCGTTGGCCGCTTTAGGGGAGGCAACCCTAGGCCTCGTGGTGCCTATTTAAGGAACTTAGTAGCTCCGCAGCCCTTCCTTTAGCTGCAAAGACCCCTCAATTTCTCGCCACCACTCCCCCTCTTCTCCACCCAACTCCATCTTCTTCGGCCTGAACCACTATGACCTACTTGCACCTCAAAGCTCCTCCCTCCAATCGGTTCCGTTTGTACCATCCTTACACTGAGGCGGAGGCGTCCCAGCACTCACGGAAGGGTGTGTTGGTCCAGAGACTGATATCAACTAGAGCAGTATGCGTCATCACCTGACCAGACTCTGACAACCTCCATAGATCACATTTTGCTTCTGCGCTGAACTCGGGCGCCGTGCGGGACTCCAGGAAGGACCACAGATCTTCTCTCAACCATCAACTAATCAACACTCGAGGTACAACCTGAACTGATTCCTTCTTTGCACTGTTGTAGCTCATGTTCTGTACCTCCATCAGTTTGAACCTGTGCTTCACAGAGTCACAAAGCTTCTACCGAGGCACTATATCCTCACTCACAACTTGCACATACCCCTCTCCTTCTTCCCGTCCAACCTCCCTTGCTCACAGGAGCATTGGTGCAAACAAGGACCAAATCCCCTATTCAGAGCAAACAACTAAAGCCAAGAGTAGCCTCCAGTTGCTCATACCAATCATCGAACACCTTTTCAGCAATCTGCAAGCCATCTGCAAATCCTTGGATCAACCTGAGCCGTAGATCCAGTCGGATCCGACCGTTGATCAAGGTAATTTCCTTTTCTTTTTTTATCTTAATCAACAAAACATTGATTTTCTTAGAAAAATCATAGTAAATACTAAGATTATCAGAAAATATCGAACCTATATACCATTTTGATCAGAAAAATATTCTCTATCCAAATAAAATGTTATCAAAACCTGGATCCATTTTCTATTTCAAAAACAGTTGCCTAAAGCCTAAATGACCTCCTTAATTATAATTAATTATTAATAATGATTTTCCATGATGATATCTGACTTTCTAAAATATATTTAACCCTGGATGAAACCCTATTTTTTAAATAACTCAAAACAATAGTCTAAGTTGATAAATTATGAAATGATTAGAAGAAACCCTAAATCTAGCCTTCTCTCTCTACATGCAATTAAATGTACATCTTTATATCAAATCTAATATTATTGGATGATGGTTAATGATCATGAATGATCCAAAACTCTGATTTGAACCCTGATCTTATGAAATCATTAATATCCTAAGGGTTGATTTCCTTTTTATCTGACCATCCTAGAACCCTAGATTATGAAAATCTTCTATTTAATTAAATTAAATACTATCTTTTAATCAAACTGTTTAATGATGGATCAGATATGTTAATATCTCAAAACCCAATTAAAATATGGAAAATCCCTAATCTAAATAAGATAACATGAAAGGAATAATAACTAAGAACATATGTTAGTCTTGGTCACATCGAACAATAGTAATATTGTACCCTTGCTTTCCTTGTAGGGAGATTTATTTCTTAATTGATTCTAAATCTTTAGATATCTGATCTAAACAAGCATGTACGTGGTCTTATAAGTATAAGACTAGATTTCTGGTTGCCTATGATATATAATATCTTGAATGCTCATAATTGGATATAATTGATTGGTTGAATTAGTATGAGTTATACTTCGCTAAATCTAATAGAACATAAATGATTATGATGGGTTGTAGCTACTAGAGCACATAGCCTGGTGTGGATGTATGTTGCCTAACATGGATGTATGATTCTTTGGCCCATGTTAGATGTATGATGATATTATATTGCCCACACTAGATGTAAGTCAAGTGCAATATGTGTAGTACAACCACATCAAAATGAATGTAATAAAAGGAATGTTTACTTGATTTTTGCCTTAAGAAATGGTTTTATCTCTCTTTCTTCCTTTTCAAATATTTTCCTTTATGCAACCTTATTAGTGTAACTTTTTTACCACATCCCAACTTTGTTTATGTTTTTGTTTCTCGTATTTTCTAGGTGCAAGGAACAATTGACAACAAAGTGAAATGCATGCTCAAAGTACCTGAAGGCATAATTAACAAGCATGGAGGATATATTAGATAAACCTATTCCTCTTATCTCTTTCTTGCTAGATATTAGTTTATTTTTCCTAGTTGATGTTGAGGATGACTGAGATCCTATGTAATAATGTTATCTTTCTCTAGAACAATATTTTCTCTCCTTATGTAATGACTTCATTTTATCCATATGAATGAATGTTTGTGTGGCTTTACGTGATGATGTGGACTTTGATCTTGGCTCAAAATCTAATCTTAGTTGATTACCTTAATCTCTTATATTTTCCTATTTGACATCTATAGATATGAGTGCATGTATATCTGTGAATGTCACTATAGAAAATATATAGAAATTGGGGTTGTCACAGTTGGTATCAGAGCCAATGTTCACACATCAAGTCACATGAACTTCATTCACCCTATTTTGAGTCTAGGGTAGTCCTTGAGTTAGGGATGTGAAGGGTGGAGGTGTTTAGGATAGTATCTACCATGGGTCTGACTAAAATCTCTGAGCCACTTAGCTTGGCAATCATGAGGCTACCTTTATGGCAGTATAAGTCTACCTGGCCGATACCCTAAGTGTCCCCTATTCTTGGGCGTACCTTAATTTAGGAACCTTCTCATCTATAGATTTTCCCTCTCATCCCTTCTATAGGAAAATTTTCCCTGTCATCTATGTTTTAAAATAAATTTTCCCTTTTACCTCTGTTATAAGGTTAGAAGGAGTCTCTCTGTTTAGAAAGTCCTAAGGATCGACTGATAAGGATTTTAGGATATCCTCCATAAATCATAACATTAAAAACATTAATAATTGATAAAGGAGAATAATGAAATATCATGTGATGATAATAATGATAATGATGAGAATAATTATTGAAGTAATGAATCTAATATGTTCAAATTAATTTCAGGATGCCTCCTAAAACTCGCAACTCAAAGGCCTCAGACAAATCGTCCTCTAAAAAGAGAAAAGAGCCTAAAATCCTGATCCCGATGCCGCGACTAAGGAAAGGTGGGAGGAACAGAAGAAAATCCTTCTAGACTTTATGGAAACCCTCGCCACAAAAGGAACCCTTGAACCTAGCTCCTCTAGGAAAAGGAAGTGATGGTGATAGACTTCATTAAGATCAACCCCGATAGCTTTTGGGGGGAAGAGCAACCTGAAGTCATGGACAAGGCTAAGGCTTGGGTCCTTTCTGTAGAGAATGCCTTCCGTACCCTAGAAGTACCCGAGGAAAAGAAGGTCAAATTCGCTACCCATCTGCTTAAGGGAGGGGTAAAGATCTGGTGGGAGAATTATGGTGGGAATCGGGGAGAGGAAGTAGACAACTTGGGGTGGGAAGCCTTCAAGACCCTCTTCACCGATCATTTCATGCCCATAGCTGAGAGGAATAGGAAAGAGAAGATGTACATGGAGCTTAGGCAGGGCGGTCTCTCAGTGGGTGATTATACATGGAAGTTTAGGCTTCTGGAATGCTATGTCCCTATCCAGACTGAGGACCGCCTCACTGAGCATTATGTAGATTGCCTTGCTGCCCATCTGAAAACCCTAGTTATAGCCTCCCGTCCTAGAAGTATAGATGAAGCCCTAGACATTGCCCTTAAGCAGGAAAGGGAGTAGGGATTGCAGAAGCCTTCTAGTATGGGATATTTAGGGTTGACCACCACTGAGGAAGAGAAGTTCAAGAAGTTCCACCCCAACCATAATAAAGGATCAGGAAAAAGAGGAGGTTTAGGGAAGAAAGGACAAAAGAATAGCAAGCTGATGGATTACCGCAACAAATGCAAGACTTGTGGACAAGGACATGATGAACCTTGTCGCTACACCAAGTCGGTCTGCTACAACTGCAAGAAGGAGGGACATTTCCTTGCCAAGTGCCCCAATGCATCTATCCTTGGCAAACCTCCAGTAGGTGCTCCACCCCCTCAGGGACACCGCAATGCTAGAGTGTTCGCAGTAACAATAGAAGAGGCTAGGGCAAACCCGAACCAGCTTGTCAAAGGTAACCTTAAATCTTTTTCATATATCTAATATCTCGTTGAATGCCTTCAATTATTTAAAACTATAATTATCATGTGTAGGCATTGTTTTCTTGAATGGACATCCTGTTAAAGCATTGTTTGACTCTGAATCCACAAATACATTTATCTCTCTAAATTTGTCCTCAGTGTTGCACTCACATATAAAGGACTTGGATTATATTCTGGACGTGTCAACTCCTAGTGGCAAAATATTCACTACATTACAGAAAATTGATGTCCTCCCTCTAAAATTCGAAAATCATGACATGCCCTTTGAATTCATCCTCTTATCTATGGAAGACTTTGATATTATACTTGGTATGGATTGGCTATACAAGTATCATGCTCAGATTGATTGTAGAAATAAGATGGTAGTTCTCTCTCAACCTCATTCTTGTCCTGTGGTGATTCCTAGGGGAAGTAGATTCTGTAATAATGTAATAATTTCCTCTCTTAAAGCTAAAAAGCTCATATCTAAAGGATGTAAAGTCTTCCTCACATTTGTCTCAGAGACCAGTCCTGACAACGGACATGTAGAAAGACTGGAGGTGGTACATGATTTCCTTGACGTATTTTCGGAGGAGCTTCCTGGGCTGCCTCCAAATAGAGACATTGAGTTCTCCATAGACCTTCTTTCTGGAACCACTCCGATTTCTAGGGCACCGTATAGGATGGCACCTGCTGAGCTTATGGAGTTGAAGAAACAATTACAAGAACTTCTTGATAAGGGTTTTATCCACCCTAGCGTTTCCCCTTGGGGTGCACCTATTCTTTTTGTTAAAACGAAAGATGGTTTAATGCGAATGTGTATTGACTATCACATGTTGAACCAAGCTATCATTAAAAACAAGTATCCTCTCCCTCGTATTGATGACTTCTTTGATCAACTTCGTACTGCTAAAGTCTTCTCAAAAATCGATCTTCGTTCTGGCTACCATCAACTTAAGGTCAAGGATTCAGATATATCTAAGACTGCTTTTCGAACTCGTTACAGGCATTACAAATTTCTGGTGATGTCATTCGGGTTGACCAACGCACCTGGCGTATTCATGAACTTGATGAACAAAGACTTCCAACCTTATCTTGATGAGTTTGTGTTCGTCTTCATTGATGATATTCTGATCTATTCTGATTCTATGGAGAAACATCGAGAGCATTTGAAGTCTGTCCTTGAGATTCTTTGAGCCCAGAAATTCTATGGCAAGCTTTCTAAATGTGAATTCTGGATTGACAAAGTCATGTTTCTTGGTCATGTCATCTCTAGGGGTAATATATCTGTCGATCCCGCCAAAGTCTCAGTTGTACTTGATTGGCAACCTCCTTGAAATCCTTCTAAAATCTGGAGTTTCTTGGGTCTGGCCGGATATTATCGCCATTTCATCCCAAACTTTTCCAAAGTCGTACTTCCTCTGACCAAGCTGACTCGGAAGGACGAGCATTTCATCTGGTCTGCTGCTTGTAAGTCTAGCTTCCAAGAGCTCAAGCAGAAGTTGACGTCAACACATGTCCTTGTTCTACCATCTGGCAATGAAGGATTTGTGATATTCATCGATGCTTCCCGACATGGACTAGGGTGTGTCCTACAGTAGAAGGGGAAAGTAGTGGCCTTCACTTCCAGACAGCTGATACCCAATGAGCTGAATTATCCTACACATGATTTGGAGTTATCTTCTATCATCCATGCTCTCAAAATCTAGAGGCACTACTTGTACAGGGCAACGTTTGATATCTTCACCGACCACAAAAGCTTCAAGTACAATCTGACACAAAAGGATCTGAATCTGTGGCAACGACGGTGGATCGAGTACCTGAAGGACTACGACTTCACCATTAGCTATCATCCAGGAAAGGCCAATGTAGTTGCATATGCTCTTAGTAGGAAAAGAGCTATGGGTGCATCTCTATCTGTACCCGAATGGAGGAACATGGAGGACCTAGCAAGCTGGAGACCACAATTCTTGGCTGATCGTATGCATGTCAATAACATCTCTATCACATCCAACCTGCATTCTGAACTTCTGGAGGCACAGAAAGCTAGTCCCGAGCTTGCATAGCTCTCCTCTCTCCTGGCTAAACCTCATACACATCTGTCTGTGGGTCTTGATGGTGGTCTTTGATATAAGAACTGTATATGGGTTCCTGAACAGTCAGCTGAAAATACGAAGATTCTTTCTGAGGCACACGGGTCCAAGTACACCATTCATCCCGATACAATGAAGATGTATAAGGACCTACAACATCAGTTCTGGTGGAGAGGCATGAAGCGTGATATCGCCGATTCCGTGTCCAGATGTCTGACATGCCAGAGAATCAAGGTCGAGCATCAAAGACCAGGTGGTCTACTACAACCCCTCGAGATCTCAGAATGGAAATGGGAACACATCACCATGGATTGCGTGGTAGGATTACCCAGGACCAGGAAAGGATACGATGCTGCATGGGTCATAGTGGATCGTCTCACCAAGTCAACTCATTTCCTCCTTGTGAAAACCACTACGAAAGTGTCTGAGATGGCCGACCTCTACATACGGGAGATTGTACGTCTGCATAGAGTTCCAACATCCATTGTCTCATACCGGGACCCAAGGTTCACTTTAAAGCTGTGGAAAGAGGTTCAAGAAGAATTGGGCACCAAGTTGAACTTTAGTACAACTTATCATCTGCAGATAGATGGACAGTCAGAACGAATAGTGTAGATTCTAGAGGATCTTCTACCAGCTTGTGTGCTTGACTAGGAAGGCTCATGGGACCATTACTTGCCTTCAGCTGAGTTTGCCTATAATAATAGCTATCAGGCGAGTATTGGGATGCCACCATATGAGGCTCTCTATGGCCGACCGTGCAAATCTCCATTACATTGGGACGATGTCAGAGAACACACCTTGATGAAATATGAGGAGATGCAGTTGTATACAGATAAAGTTGCACTGATTAGGTAGAGAATGAAGCAAGCACAGGATAGGAAGAAATCATATGTAGATGCTCACCGATAGGAACGTCAATTCAAAGAAGGTGATCATGTCTTTCTGAAGATCCGACCTATTCGAGCTTTGGCCAAGAATAAGGGAAAACTCAGTCCTCGTTATGTGGGACCCTTTGAGATCCTTGAAAGGGTTGGAGAAAGTGTCTATCATCTTGCTTTACCACCTCAGTACAGTTCCATGCATAATGTCTTTCATGTATCTAATCTGAAGCCTTATGTCAAAGACCCCAGTCACATTCTGAATCATGAGCCTCTCGAGCTGAAAGATGATCTGTCTTATGCCGAGTCACCAGTCAAAATCCTCGATTTAAAGACAAAGGAGCTTTGCAATAATCATCGTATAGATATGGTGAAAGTTCTCTGGAGCCATCATGATCAAACTGATGCTACATGGGAGCTCAAGTCCGAAGTCGAGCAAAAATATCCACATCTCTTTCAGGATGCTTGAATTTTGAGGGCAAAATTCTTAAAAGGAGGGGAGAATGTGACAAAGTGAGTTTTTATAATATTTTCTCTCTCTTAAAAGTTTTATTAATAATTTTTTTGACCAAAATACCCTCATATACTTTCCTCACTCAATTGAACAAAGATGTGTCACAAATTGCAAAAAAATGCAAACCCTAGTATGCTATGATGATAAAATACATGTGATAATGTATTTAGTAAATGAACATATCAAATAATCGATTTTGGACCCCAAAAATTATACCATAGTTACTCAATAAGGTCATGAAGCTCTCCTCAAAATTTCAATTTAATTGGATTAACTGTTTAGGAGATATAAGCAATTGAAATCAATGTATATAATAGCTATTAGATCTTGATGGACCCTGGCCCGGATCCGGATCCGGATCTAGTGGAAGAGACGACTGAGTCATCCTCCTCACCCATTTCTCACGGAACTCAACCTACTCAGTAGTGCCATTTTCAAACCCTCATCTCTCTCTCACCTCTTGATCATATCTCATCAAAGTTATCTCTTCAGATCCGGTTTCTCCTCATCTTTCCAACGAGCCCAAGAAATATCCCTAACAATCAGGGATTCAAAAACACCCAAATGGCGGCACCATGGAGCCATTGGCCACTTTAGGGGAGGCAACCCTAGGCCTCGTGGTGCCTATTTAAGGAACTTAGTAGCTCCACAACCCTTCCTTTAGCTGCAAAGATCCCTCAATTTCTCATCACCACTCCCCCTCTTCCCAACCCAACTTCATCTTCTTCGGCCTGAACCACTACGACCTGCTCGCACCTCAAAGCTCCTCCTTCCAATCGGTTCCGTATGTACCATCCTTGCACTGAGGTGGAGGCATCCCAGCACTCACGGAAGGGTGTGTTGGTCCAGAGACTGATATCGACTAGAGCAGCCCGCGACATCACCCGACCAGACTCTGACCACCTCCACAGATCACATTTTGCTACTGCGCTGAACTCGGGTGCCGTGAGAGACTCCAGGAAGGACCGCAGATCTTCTCTCAACCCTCAGCTAATCAGCACTCGAGGTATAGCCTGAACTGATTCCTTCTTTGCACTGTTGTAGCTCATGTTCTGTACCTCCATCAGTTTGAACCTGTGCTTCACAGAGTCACAAAGCTTCTACCAAGGCAGTATATCCTCACTCGCAACTTGCACATACGCCTCTCCTTCTTCCCGTCCAACCTCCCTTGCTCACGGGAGCATTGGCGCAAACAAGGACCAGATCCCCTATTCAGAGCAAACAACTAAAGCCAAGAGTAGCCTCCAGTTGCTAGGACCAATCATCGAACACCTTTTTAGCAATCTGCAAGCCATATGCAAATCCTTGGATCAACCTAAGCCGTAGATCCAGTCGGATCCGGCCGTTGATCAAGGTAATTTCCTTTTCTTTTTTTATCTTTATCAATAGAACATTGATTTTCTTAGAAAAATCATAGTAAATGCTAAGATTATCACAAAATATAGAACATATATACCATTTTGATCAGAAAAATATTCTCTATCTAAATAAAATGTTATCAGAACCTAGATCCATTTTATATTTCAAAAATAGTTGCCTAAAGCCTAAATAACCTCCTTAATTATAATTAATTATTAATTATGGTTTTCCTTGATGATATCTGACTTTCTAAAATATATTTAACCCTAGATGAAACCCTATTTTCTAAATAACTCGAAACACTAGTCTAAGTTGATAAATGATGAAATGATTAGAAGAAACCCTAAATCTAGCCTTCTCTCTCTCTACATGCAATTAAATATACATCTTTATATAAAATCTAATATTATTGGATGATGATTAATGATCATGAATGGTCCTAAACTCTGATTTGAACCCTGATCTTATGAAATCATTAATATCCTAAGGGTTGCTTTCCTTTTTATTTGACCATCCTAGAACCCCTAGATTATGAAAATCTTCTATATGATTAAATTAAATACTATCTTTTAATCAAACTATTTTATGATGGATCAGATCTGTTAATATCTCAAAACCCAATTAAAATATGGAAAATCCCTATTCTGAATAAGATAACATGAAAGGAATAATAACTAAGAACATATGTTAGTCTTGGTCACATGGACCAATAGTAATGTTGTACCCTTGCTTTCCTTGCAGGGAGATTTATTTCTTGATTGATTCTAAATCTTCGGATATCTGATCTAAACAAGAAGATACACGGTCTTATAAGTATAAGACTAGATTTCTGGTTGCTTATGATATATAATATCTTGAATGCTCATAATTGGATATAATTGCTTGGTTGAATTAGTATGAGTGATACTTCGCTAAATCTAATAGAACATAAATGATTATGATGGGTTGTAGCTACTAGAGCACATAGCCTGGTGTGGATGTATGTTGCCTAACATGGATGTATGATTCCTTGGCCCATGTTAGATGTATGATGATATTATATTGCCCACACTAGATGTAAGTCAAGTGCAATATGTGTAGTATAACCACATCAAAATAAATGTAATAAAAGGAATGTTTACTTGATTTTTGCCTTAAGAAATGGTTTTATCTCTCTTTCTTCCTTTTCAAATATTTTCCTTTATGCAACCTTATTAGTGTAACTTTTTTACCACGTACCTACTTTGTTGATGTTTTTGTTTCTCATATTTTCTAGGTGCAAGGAACAATTGACAACAAAGTGAAATGCATGCTCAAAGTACCTGAAGACATAATTAATAAGCATGGAGGATATATTAGATAGACATATTCCTCTTATCTCTTTCTTGCTAGATATTAGTTTATTTTTCCTAGTTGATGTTGAGGATGACTGAGATCCTATGTAATAATGTTATCTTTCTCTAGAACAATATTTTCTCTCCTTATGTAATGACTTTATTTTATCCATATGAATGAATGTTTGTGTGGCTTTACGTGATGATGTGGACTTTGATCTTGGCTCAAAATCTGATCTTAGTTGATTACCTTAATCTCTTATATTTTCCCTTTTGACATCTATAGATATGAGTGCACTGATATCTGTGAATGTCACTATGGAAAGTATATAGAAATTGGGGTCATCACAACTGTTGTGAAGGATTGAAAGGCATAGACAGAGCAAGGTTTCAAGTTGGGGAATACTAAGCTTCGGTTGCAGATGTGCTATTTGTAATATTAGTTGAGGTTCCATTCTGGAATTGTAGGTTTGTTGTCAACACATATTTGGGTTAGGAGGAGTTATATAGGAGAGGAAGACAAGAATATTAGGGAGAGGCGGGGGCACTGTTACATGCAGTGTAAGACACGAGTAAGCTGAAGATTTGGCAAATTGGATTAAAACAGAGTTCATCGATCTCCAGATCTTTGGTTTTTGTAGTCAGTCATGGTTTATAATTGTTAATTACATGCATGGGGAAAAGACGAAGCAAAGAATGGTGGTTGTTCATACTTCTGTATTATTCCTTTTGGCGGTAACTTGAAGTGTAGCTTTGCTAATGCAGTCCTCATGAAGATGAAGATGATGTAACCGTCGGTGTGCATGAAATGAATACATATATAAGACATGTTGTACCAGATTCCAGATTTGGTCCCCTTGTTGCTGAAACAATAGGAAAACAAAAAGAATCAACTACTAAATATGCCTATTATATAGGGTTGGCGGCTACGATTTGCTCAAAGAAACAACAATCTGGCAACTGATGGGCTGGCCAAGTTTCATCTAAGGAACATGTCTGGTCACTTTCATTACACCAGACCACCGGAGGAAGTTACTGAGTGGTATAATAAAGATCTCTGTAATGGTAGTAGTACTGCCATGTTTAATTCTGCTAGCGTATCCTGTAATCTATCGTTCAATATTTGCCTGCATGAGGAGAGCGTGATGAATAGATGATCTCCTGACTTTGCTATAAAAAAAATAGAGTTCAATCTCGTATTTTCTTATCCTCATGATTAATTGTATCAGACACTCTTGAAGTATCTATTTAACTAAGCATTTAAGGAAGTGAATACGATGTATGTATAAAATCCTAGAGTAGATTCTCTCTTGCATTCACTCAAACCACAAAGTATAACGTGGTCATATCCTTGCCTATTTAGTCTAAACCGAAAGCTTATTTAGACATTCATATCAAATCTGCTAAAAGGACTAGGATTCTCAAACCGATGTATAGTCCTTGGTGACTAATACGACAATCTAAAAATCTATCATCTTCAACAAAGGTTTCTTCGGTCCCATGGGGAAAAGAAAGCACAAATGCTGCTTACCTCTGATGGATAGCACCATCAGAGGAAGGTTGATGAAACCAAACCAGTCGAAAACAAAATTCATAAGAAGGGAAACATAGGGATCGTCGACGAGAGTCTGGGTTTGAGGTAAAAGGGTGAGCATGACAAGCGGTAAGGGAAACGCTAGTTGGGGCAATTAGAAGGTTTGTAACTCACTCTCACAAGCTTAGACCTATGGGAAGGTTTCATTAGTCTCCTCATTAGTTGACTACACTATTCTTCATCAGGTTGTCGGCAATTTGCTCTGCAGCTTCACGCTTAGCTATTAGGAATTCATTGCTCTAGCCCAGTGGGGACGTAGGAGGCGAGTTCAATTTCGATCTCCTATGTTGGGGATGTTGTATTGATACAGCCCCTGATGTGACAAAAATTTATTGTGAAAGTGTTACCGACAAGCGTATAAATCTAAAGAAGAAATACCAAATTTAACGTGAAAAACTCTGCTCAAGACAGAGAGAGAAAAATCATTGGGCAATACCAGTCAACAACCACTATGTAATCAAGATTGAAACTCACACTGCTAAGATTTAATTACCCCTAAATCTAGGTAGCCCTCCCCACACGAGAACAAAGATGAGGAAGGAGAGAATCACACCAACTGTATACAAAACCTATCTCTTTACTTGATCTCCTCACGACGTTGTTGCCATTGTTGGGAACTATTGGATGCCACTGTGATCGCTGACTAGTTCGGACCGTTGCCATTATGGAAACAATGTGTCCATAACCACCAACCGCTACTTTGCTTCAAGGCAAAGTCACTAACTCTCTCTTATCAACCAAGAGAGCTTCTCTGTCAATGCATCTAATGTGTCACTGACTATCATATGCTACTTTTCTTCAAGGTAAATTTGTTGACCCTCTCTTATCAACCAAGAGAGGTCATCCAGTTGTTCTTATTTTTCGACTCTTCTGCCACTCAGAAGACACCAACAAGTAACTAAAGGGATCACATATCAATAGGTGGGATGATATCAATGGTCATCCCCATGTCCTCTATTTACAGGCCTCCATAGCATGTGGTTGCAATTATTAATCCTCATCTGAGTTCTAGTCCAACTCCATGTTGCACGTAGGGAGCCATCTTCTTTTTCTTTTAGATTTGACTCCTACTAATATTGGTAGCACAAGCAACTCCTACTCAAGCCCAAATCCAACTAGGACATGAGAAGGAATCCCTTTCTTTTTCCCAACAATCTTTCCCTCTGACCCATGAGGGAGACATTATCTTCAGTAATCATCTGGAGTAGCCTCTGGACCCCTTCACCACATGTGATGGATCCATTATCTTCAAGAATGTCATCATCCTATCATTTTCTTCCATCTTCTTGAAGTCCCATCCTGACTTCACTTTGTTCCCAAAAAATTGAGAAGAAGTATCCTAGCTTTGTATCTGATAACTTTGATGTTGTCATCTCTCTTCATCCCATAATTCCACTTGGACTTTAGTACTCTTTGACCCTTGGGAAGCATCACAAGCTCATAGATATCATTCTTCTGTAAGAAGACGTCTCCTCCTTCATTGCCTGATGCCACTATGCTATGTCTCTATGAGTCTGTGACTCATGATAAGTCTTTGCCCCCCTAATCAGTAAGGAGAATATATTGAGATGTCAGATATCTGTATAAAGGATGACAGACTCTGTTAGACCTCCTCAACTACTGCCATGAGGACTCTACCTAATGATCTTGATCCCCCTACCTAGAAGTCTCTGACTGTGAGTTTGAATCGCTCATCTATGCATAACATCAACATCCATACCTGGATATGATTACCTTCTTATCAGAACCTGCATGGTTAATACATCTGATAAAGGTAATACAACAATAAGGAATGTACTTCCTACTCTTGCCATAAGAGTTAAATCTTTAATTCAAATCAAATAGAGTTTAATGCTCAAAAGCATGCCATTTCCCTTGAATTAGGGTTTACTATTCACATTACATGTCATCACCCTTGAATTAGGGTTTACTATTCACATCAAGGTGAATTAAACTCATAACATCATCATGTATGAGTAACATCTTCATTGATACTCTTGGATTAGTTAAAGGTTCATCATTTATCATAATTTGGGTTTCTATGATCTCACACAGGTGGATCATACCCTAATTATGCTCATTTCTGTGTATTGGGGATGCTTCAATTGAGTTTCCATTTAAAAAGGGTACTTTCTCTCTCTAGAAGTACTTTCTCTCTCAAGAAGAGTCATTATGACTAAAAACATCATTCTCATGTAATTAGGGTTTGAATTGAGCAAGGTATAACTTAATTGACCCTTCAGGGGTATTTTGGTAATTCACCCCATTGATCATCATCATGGTCAAAAACCTTAGTCAAATAACCCCTTACTATCCTAGATTATCATTAGGGTTTGATTTGGGCAACATTGAACCATTTACATCATCAAATGATTGAATGAGGTCAACCTTGAATCACATTGATTGATTTCAATCATTAATCATCAATTGGGTTGAGATTGGTTGAAAGTGTTGACCGTTTGCCCACTTTGACCCTCCAAGACCGCGAGCCCCCTTAGGCTTCAAGACCGCGAAGCCTCATCAAGGGTTCAAGACCGCGAAGCCTCCCATTGGTTCAAGTTAAAGTTGAGACCGCGAAGACCAATTTGAGTTGAGACCGCGAGGGTCATGAAGACCGTTTGCCCTTCTTTGACCTCAGGACCGCGAGGCCCTTCGCGGTCTTGAGACCACGAGCCTCCTCTCGGTCTTGAGACCGTGAGCCCCCTCACGGTCTTGAGACCGCGAGCCCTCTCATGGTCTTGAGACCGCGAGGCTCTCATGGTCTCAGCCGCTTGGTCCTTCAACAAGGCTCAAAGATGCAACCGATAATGTCAACCCATTTTGAAGCCCTCAAATGGTCAAAGCTATGTTGACCACTTATGGATTTAGTCAATTAAGATTATGCTTGATCACTTGGTCATTCAATTGGCCCATAATGGTTAAAATCGATTCAATTAGGGTCTATCAATGTTCACCCATCAACACTCAACAATGTGCATCAACACAAGGTTGAACCCTTCAATTGAGCTCCAATTGGGCCCAAACGGTCTTGAGGTCATGTGGGTGGACCCCACATGGTCTTAAGACCGTTTGCCCAAGATTTCATCAAAGTCTAAGGTGATTTGATAGGGGTTGAACCATGATTGAACCACAAAACAGAATTTTGATTAAATTGATAACTTATTTGCAATTGGGTCCTCAATTGGTCAAATTACTCAACCCTAGACCTTCAAACGGTCTTGGGTGATTGTCCTCTCGGTCTTGAGACCGTTTGGATGAGTTCCAAACGGTCTTGAGACCGTTTGCTCATCAAAAAATTGGATTCTAGTGCAGATTCATCAAGGTCTGACCCCTTGAGTTGATGATCATGTCAATATTTAATTGCAATGTAATTTGGTGTAACTATACCTTCAATTGGTCAACAAATCTTGACCCCAGACCTCCAAACGGTCTTGGTTGATTGCCCTCGCGGTCTTGAGACCGTTTGGTTACCCCCAAACGGTCTTGAGACCGTTTAGGTCAATCAACCCTAAAAACCCTAGTTAGGTCACCATAATTTCAGTACTGATTTTATCTAGGGTTAGCCCTAGTATTCACCCTTCAACTCTTAGCCCGTTTGGAATTAGACCATCAAACTTGGTGAGTTGTTAATTAACTTAATTTTGAACAGTAATCTCATACGGTCAACGCTTAGTCAACGACTTTACACGGTCTTGAGACCGTTTGCCCAAAAAGGCAATTTCAGACCGTTTGAAAATCAGCAATTAATTCATTTAAAGTAGTGACTTAAAAAGGTCATATATCCCGATTCCTTTAGAGTTAGTCTCCCAAATTTTGAGGGTAATTAGCCTATATAATTATGAACAGATTTCTTATACGGTCCATGCTCGGTCAACGGGGCCAAACGGTCTTGAGACCGTTTGCCCTGTCGCGGTCTCGAGACCGTTTGCTCACCTCGCGGTCTTGAGTCCGAGAGAGCAAACTGTTAGGACCGTTTAAGGAAAAGAAAAGCGGTGGGTTTTTCTTGGAAATCACGCCTTCATCTTCTAGCTCAAGAACAGTACAGATATCCCACGGTTTTGCTTGCAAAATAGCAGGGAAAAGTAGGTAAACACTAAGAGCTATCATCAAAACGCATATAAAGATGCACATAGTAAAGCATGGGTTTAGAGTTATAAAACCCACCTAAAGCTTGCTTCTTGAGCTCCAAGCTTTCAAGCTCCAAGATCTAATGGCGTCCTTGAGTTCCCACAGGTTGGCCAAGGTGAAAACTCCAAGGAAGGATGAAGAGAGATGGCTAGAAAGATAGGGTTTCGAGAATTAGCCATGAAGCTAACCTTGAATTCGAATTCTAACCATGGAATTAGGCAAGAAGAGGGGTTTAAACCTACCTTGCACCCCTTGGTCGTCCTCCTTAGCTCCAAGGCAGTCCTTGGTCGTCTTTGGTGAAATGAAACAGTAAGGGAACGAAGGGTAAGTTCCCTTGCAACTAAGGGAAGGAGAGCTTATATACATGGGGTAGGATCTTCAACATTAGTTCATAAGTTTCCCTTAATTCCAACTAAGTCCTTCCTTTATTACTTGCTCGTCCCTTCCTCTTTATTATAAGGACAAACCTTATCTTAAGTTATAGAAAAGAAGGCAAGGAAGAACAATCTAATAATAAAGTTCATACTTAAAGGGATATTGCACATATACCCTGATTATTCAATCACAAAGCCTGTTTCTTAACTTGATAACTCAATTGAGGTGAATTCCTCATCATTTATTCTCTAAATGATGGTAAGAGTCTAAAAAGATGCTTTATATGACATTCTTTACAAATTGCATCCCATCATTTGGGTAAATTGCATTTTACCCCAAATTAGGGTTTCAAGCCCTGCGATTGCTTCCACAGCTGCACCTTGGTGCTCTAGCTTGGGAAATCCCTCAAACTTTGCCAAAGAGATTCTCATGATGTCTCAACATCAGAGGAACATATCAACATGTGAAAAATTGCAAACTAACCCTTTTTAACTGGGTAAATTGCACATAGGTCCCTGTATATCAAAACAATGCTACAACTTTAAATAAAAAGGAGCAAATACTGAAATATACGTTTCTGAGAAACTTAATTACATGCTCAGAGTTAATCACAAAGATTTAATTACATATTTAGGCAAAACACCTAGGGTTGACTCATAACCTAGGTCAGGTATGTTACAAATTATCCACCCCTTACAAGGATTTCGTCCCCGAAATCGATAAAACATACTAAGAGAAAAGGTCAGGATACTTCCTTCTCATCTCATCCTCTAACTCCCAAGTGGCTTCTTCAATACCACGATGGTTCCAGAGGACTTTCACAAGACTTATATCTTTCTTCTTTAACTTTTTAATTCGTTTATCAAGGATTGACACTGGTCCCTCCTCATAGGATATGTCATCATTCAATTCTACTTCCATAGGTTGTAGAATTGACTCGGTGTCTGGGTGACATTTCTTCAACATAGAAATGTGAAACACAGGATGTAACCTTTGTAATTCTGGGGGAAGCTCTAGTTTATATGCTACCTTTCCAATCCGTTCAATGATTGGATAAGGCCCCATAAATCTAGGAGCTAACTTCCCCTTCCTTCCAAAACGAAGGACCCCTTTCCAAGGTGAGACCTTAAGATACACTCTGTCTCCAACCTGGAACTCTAAGGGTCTACGACGTTTGTCAGCATAAGATTTCTGCCTATCCTGAGCAGTCTTAATCTTATGTTGTATAACTTTAATCTTTTCTGTGGTTTGCTGCACCAGGTCAGGACCTAACAACTGGTGCTCACCAGTCTCAAACCAATACAAGGGTGATCTACAACGTCTACCATATAAGGCTTCATAAGGTGCCATATCAATACTATGCTGATAGCTATTGTTATAGGCAAACTCTATCAAGCTTATGTGTAGATCCCAACTTCCGGTGAACTGGAGAACACATGCTCGCAACAGGTCTTCTAAGGTTTGTATGGTCCTTTCCGACTGTCCATCAGTCTGTGGATGAAAGGTCGTACTAAACTTTAGCTTAGTGCCTAAGGCACTGTGCAACTGTTCCCAAAAACGACTTGTAAACTGAGGACCTCTGTCTGAAACTATTGTGACAGGAACTCCGTGCAAACGCACTATCTCTTGAACATACAACTCTGATAACCTTTCAGCAGAATAGGTTGTTTTGACAGGTAAGAAATGTGCTGTCTTAGTCAACCTATCAACAATTACCCAAATGGAATCATGTCCTTTGCTTGTCCTGGGTAGGCCAACAACAAAGTCCATGGTCACATGGTCCCACTTCCACTGTGATATGGGTAAAGGTTGCATTGTCCCTGCAGGCTTCTGGTGTTCAGCTTTAACTTGCTGACACACAGGACACCTCAGAACAAACTCTGCAACGTCCTTCTTCATCCCAGGCCACCAATACAGATCCTTCAAATTCCGATACATCTTGGTGCTCCCTGGATGCATAGCATACATGGAAGAATGGGCTTCTTCCAGGACTAACTTCCTCAAGTTGTCCACATCCGGCACTATCATTCTTCCATTATAACAAGCTACTTGATCTTTTGAGTCATGAAAACCATCTTGCTTCTCATTTCCATACTCAGATCTTATATGTTGAACTGCAGCATCATCTAGCTGTGCCTCTTTAATCTGCTCCCTTAGAGTAGGTTTAATATGCATCTCAGCTAACAAACCGGTTAACAATGACACCTTCAACTATACATTGTTTTGCCTTAAAGAGATAAGCATATCTCTTCTAGAGCATACTAAAGAGTTTAGTTGTGCTCTATTCATGGTTGATATTGCTGATTTCCTACTCAAGGCATCTGCAACAACATTAGCCTTGCCTGGGTGGTAATCAATTGTACAGTCGTAGTCCTTGATTAACTCCATCCAGCGACGTTGTCTCATGTTGAGCTCATGCTGAGAAAAGATATACTTAAGGTTTTTGTGGTCTGTGAAAATCTGGAATGTCTCTCCGTAGAGATAATGTCTCCAGATCTTCAAAGCATGAACCACATCTGCTAACTCCAGACCGTGTGTTGGATAATTCTCCTCGTGTTTCTTAAGCTGTCGGGAAGCAAAAGAAATCACTTGTTTATCCTGCATCAACACACATCCTAGTCCATTTTTGGAAGCATCACAGAAAACTACATATCCTTTTCCTTGTTCAGGTAGCACTAATACAGGTGCACTTGTCAACCTCTCTTTCAACAACTGGAAAGATTGTTGACACTTATCACTCCAAGAAAAAGGAACATCTTTCCGGGTTAACTTGGTCAAAGGTAAAGCTATAGAACTAAAGTTCTTAATGAACCTTCGATAATAGCCAGCTAACCCCAAGAAACTTCGAATCTCCGTCGGTGTCTTCGGTTGTTCCCATTGTAGAACAGATTCTACCTTTGTAGGGTCAACACGAATTCCCGAGGCGGATATTACATGTCCAAGAAAAGATACCTCCGGCAGCCAGAACTCACACTTGCTAAACTTAGCGTACAGCTTATGTTCTCTTAGCAAGGTCAAAGCTTGGCGAAGATGCTGCTCATGCTGCTGAGCATCCTTACTATAGATCAGAATGTCATCTATGAAGACGACAACACACTGATCAAGGAAAGGTCGAAAAACTCTATTCATGAGTTCCATAAATGCAGCTGGTGCATTAGTTAGTCCAAACGACATAACCGTGAACTCATAGTGACCATATCTTGTCCTAAAGGCAGACTTGGATATGTCACTATCCTTAATACGGAGTTGATGATATCTAGACCTCAAGTCTATCTTTGAAAAGACTATTGCACCACGCAACTGGTCAAAGAGATCATCAATCCTTGGCAGAGGATACTTATTCTTTATTGTTACTTTATTGAGTTGTCTGTAATCAATGCATAGCCGCATTGACCCATCTTTCTTTTTAACAAACAAGACCGGAGCACCCCAAGGTGAAGTACTCAGTCAGATAAAACCTCTCTCAAGTAACTCTTGAAGCTGTTTCTTGAGTTCTGCCATCTCGGCAGGCGCCATTCTATACGGGGTTTGAGCTATGGGTTTCGTATCTGGGATCAGATTGATTTCAAAATCAATCTCCCGAGGTGGTGGTATACCAGGAAGTTCTTCAGGAAACACATCTTCGAATTCCCTGACTATAGGAACTTCAGCAGGATTAGAACTTTCCTTGGTAACATCTACCACATGGGCTAAGAAGGCATAACATCCTTGCCTCAACAGCTTATCAGCAACCATGGCTGATACAAGACAGGTGGGCAGAATCTTTCTTTCACCTTGAAAGATCCATGTGTTGCTTTCATCAGCAAACACAGCCAACTTGGACTCACAATCCAAGACAACTCTATACCTTTCTAAGGTATCCATCCCGAGGATTATATCAAATCCCTGCATATCAAGTGGTATAAGATCCACTTGAATGCGATGGTCAGAAAAGAAAAGGATGCAGGGAGAACATACCTCCTGCAAAACGGCAGACCCACTCAACGGAGTCTCTAACAACAAACTATCTGCTCTATGACTAACAGTCACATTACAGTTACGAATCACTTCACGAGTGATGAAAGAGTGCGTAGCACCCGGATCAATCAGAACAGATACAACACAGGATATAGACATATCAGAATATAAAAGTTTCATCTGACCTGCCACTACCCGTGGATTGACCACTGCCTCAGGTGGGGTCATAGCATAGAACCTCGCAGTCGCCTGGTGTTGAGGTGGTGCTGATGATCCAGCTTGAGATGCTTGTCCACGTCCTCGAGCTACTCCTTGATGTTGTCTATTCTGAGATCCCTGTTGATTCTGTCTCGGAGGTTGTTGTGTCACATCGACAAGCCTAGAACGGCAATCCTTCATCAAGTGTCCCACCTTACCACAGTTGTAGCAACTCTTCTCCTGTTGCTGTGGTCTGGGTGGTCCAGTAACTGACACTGATGCAGAACTGTGCGTCCCTTGAAGCGGTTGACTCCTCCCTCTACCTCTGCTTGGTGTCCATTGAGTTTGAAAACTTGATCTGGGTGGTGGAGGGTTAGGTGCAGAGAATCTAGGTTTCTTGGAATCCCTAGATGAAGAACCCTGGAACTGTGGATATCTTTTATGGGTTTGTCTTTTCTCAACCACAGATCTCTCTATCCTTCGGACTGACTCAACGAAGGTAGAGAATCTCTCTCTGTTTTCTAAGGCAGACACAGGGGTTGACATATCAGAATTCAAACCCTTCTCGAATCTTCTGATTCTTTCCTCATCCGTAGCAGCCATGTGCGGACAGAACCGCAACAACTCCATAAACTTAGCTTCATACTCACTAATGTTCATCATACCCTGCCTTAGTCTCTCAAACTGAGAGATCTTCTCATCTAGGAAGGTCTTTGGAAAATATCTATTGATAAATTCCCGACGAAACTCTTCCCATGAGAACTCTACTCCAGGTCTCTTCTGCTCTTCCATGTTCCACCAGTGACCAGCACTGCCTTTGAGAAGATAGACAACATGTCTAACCTTCTCAGCTTCCGGAATCATAAGAATCCTGAAAGCCTTCTCCAACTCTGTCAACCATAAGTCAGCATCTGCAGGGTCGGCAGTTCCGAAGTACTCGGTAGCTCCGACACGACGAAGTCGTTCGAACGTCTTCCCGATACCTTGTGCTTCAGGCTGGACAAGTGCCCTAGGTGCAGGAATGGGCATCCTATCGGTTATATGTGTCATGGCAGTCATAAACTGCCCGAACATCGTCTGTACAGCTGGATCACTCATGTCAGCTGGGTCGAACTGGGGTGGCTCTCTTGGCGACTCAGGTGCAGGTTGTTCTATTCTCGGAACTCTTGCACCGCCTCGAGGTGCACTAGCACTACTCTCTGCCACGTTCTCATCATGATGTTCCGACATTCTTATGTATCTTCTTCTCCTGAGGAGCAGAAGATTCTATTAGATAAGGAAGGAGTACTAAAGGTAGACTCGACATCCTAAGTCCTATGCCTCTGTAGACTCAACTGAACCTGGAGCTCTGATACCACTAGTTGTGGGGTCTGATCTCCAAACCATAACATAAACACGATTAAAACTTAGCGGAAGTGAATCGGTAATCAACGGAAGACAAAAATCACGGGGAATTAAAACTTTTCGAGATAAGAACTTGTATCCATAAAAACTCCTTTCATTAAGAGAGGTAACTGTTTACATATCAGGATAATTACTTCTTGAGTAATTATATACATCAAGATACAAAATCTCAAGATCACTTATACAAAAGACTCCAAGACCTGAGAGTACAGAGGACACATAGGACTGACTCTAACTACACCAAATGGCAGGACAAATCTCCACCTGAGATTACTGCTGCCCCTGGTGCTGCTGCTGCTGAGACTGATCACCTTTAGGTTGGTTCCTTCGTCTCTGACGTCCACCTAAAAAGGTTGAAGCCTACGGGGTGAGACAATTATATATAATTGTCCCAGCGAGAGTTATAACTCTTCGCCAGAAGCTTTATTATAACATCAAAGATTATTTTAAACAGTAAAGCCTTCAAAGCATTCTATAACAGTTGCAGGTATAACAAGATCTCTACAATTTAGAAGATATGGAGAATATCAACATTATTGCAATGTAACATCAATCAACTAACTTGGAGTCATCTCTAACAAGTTATACTACATGGTTGATTATGTTTTACAAACAACATTATGCCCTGTGGGGATGAGGCTTACCACTCATACTCCAACTGATCGCTGAGAAGCCGCATCAGTATCATACATGGGTCATTAAGAGAGCCGGATTCTCATGACCTTCACCTTCCTCAGTCAGTAAGAGGATCACTTGTAGGACATCTCGTGTCTCTACTACTATAGCTTACCAGGGTAAACTGGTCCTTCGCTATTCTAGAGTCACAGTGGCGTTCTGTACTCTCTTCGTCATCAGGAGGTTTCATATTTACCTACCACTGATACGGATATCTGTGCTTTCTTCATCATCAGGAGGTTTCATGTTTACCTACCACTGATACGGTATGGAACTATAGTGAAGGATGGATGGATTCCACATCTACATCACTTTCCTATACTAGGATGTAAGGTTCTACACATCCATTTACCCCACATACTCAAAAGTATGTGCTCCAGGAGTTCCCTGAGGAAAACCTGTTTCACCATCACTTAATATCTGACAATGATGGATCTATGATCAGGGCTCTACATTATACTTGATTAGTTAGGTACATTTAGTATTCTTTAACAGCATACATTGTTCTGCAAACAATAACAATAGCATAGCAGCTATAAAAGAAGAATACTAAATGTAACAGGCCTAACTCATATCAATCATCAATTCTCATTATCCTCATCACAAGTCATCTCTAAGGCATGACCTTGATGGTATTCATGGCTCTCATAGCTCATTATCATCATAGGATGCCACTGGCAATGCATCAGATTACTTTACTTATTCATAAGGCTAACAACATGCCTTCAATGAATATAACATCAACATCCATACCTGGATATGATTACCTTCTTATCAGAACCTGCATGGTTAATACATCTGATAAAGGTAATACAACAATAAGGAATGTACTTCCTACTCTTGCCATAAGAGTTAAATCTTTAATTCAAATCAAATAGAGTTTAATGCTCAAAAGCATGCCATTTCCCTTGAATTAGGGTTTACTATTCACATTACATGTCATCACCCTTGAATTAGGGTTTACTATTCACATCAAGGTGAATTAAACTCATAACATCATCATGTATGAGTAACATCTTCATTGATACTCTTGGATTAGTTAAAGGTTCATCATTTATCATAATTTGGGTTTCTATGATCTCACACAGGTGGATCATACCCTAATTATGCTCATTTCTGTGTATTGGGGATGCTTCAATTGAGTTTCCATTTAAAAAGGGTACTTTCTCTCTCTAGAAGTACTTTCTCTCTCTAGAAGAGTCATTATGACTAAAAACATCATTCTCATGTAATTAGGGTTTGAATTGAGCAAGGTATAACTTAATTGACCCTTTAGGGGTATTTTGGTAATTCTCCCCATTGATCATCATCATGGTCAAAAACCTTAGTCAAATAACCCCTTACTATCCTAGATTATCATTAGGGTTTGATTTGGGCAACATTGAACCATTTACATCATCAAATGATTGAATGAGGTCAACCTTGAATCACATTGATTGATTTCAATCATTAATCATCAATTGGGTTGAGATTGGTTGAAAGTGTTGACCGTTTGCCCACTTTGACCCTCCAAGACCGCGATCCCCCTTAGGCTTCAAGACCGCGAAGCCTCATCAAGGGTTCAAGACCGCGAAGCCTCCCATTGGTTCAAGTTAAAGTTGAGACCGCGAAGACCAATTTGAGTTGAGACCGCGAGGGTCATGAAGACCGTTTGCCCTTCTTTGACCTCAGGACCGCGAGGCCCTTCGCGGTCTTGAGACCGCGAGCCTCCTCTCGGTCTTGAGACCGTGAGCCCCCTCACGGTCTTGAGACCGCGAGCCCTCTCATGGTCTTGAGACCGCGAGGCTCTCATGGTCTCAGCCGCTTGGTCCTTCAACAAGGCTCAAAGATGCAACCGATAATGTCAACCCATTTTGAAGCCCTCAAATGGTCAAAGCTATGTTGAACACTTATGGATTTAGTCAATTAAGATTATGCTTGATCACTTGGTCATTCAATTGGCCCATAATGGTTAAAATCGATTCAATTAGGGTCTATCAATGTTCACCCATCAACACTCAACAATGTGCATCAACACAAGGTTGAACCCTTCAATTGAGCTCCAATTGGGCCCAAACGGTCTTGAGGTCATGTGGGTGGACCCCACATGGTCTTAAGACCGTTTGCCCAAGATTTCATCAAAGTCTAAGGTGATTTGATAGGGGTTGAACCATGATTGAACCACAAAACAGAATTTTGATTAAATTGATAACTTATTTGCAATTGGGTCCTCAATTGGTCAAATTACTCAACCCTAGACCTTCAAACGGTCTTGGGTGATTGTCCTCTCGGTCTTGAGACCGTTTGGATGAGTTCCAAACGGTCTTGAGACCGTTTGCCCATCAAAAAATTGGATTCTAGTGCAGATTCATCAAGGTCTGACCCCTTGAGTTGATGATCATGTCAATATTTAATTGCAATGTAATTTGGTGTAATTATACCTTCAATTGGTCAACAAATCTTGACCCCAGACCTCCAAACGGTCTTGGTTGATTGCCCTCGCGGTCTTGAGACCGTTTGGTGACCCCCAAACGGTCTTGAGACCGTTTGGTGACCCCCAAACGGTCTTGAGACCGTTTAGGTCAATCAACCCTAAAAACCCTAGTTAGGTCACCATAATTTCAGTACTGATTTTATCTAGGGTTAGCCCTAGTATTCACCCTTCAACTCTTAGCCCGTTTGGAATTAGACCATCAAACTTGGTGAGTTGTTAATTAACTTAATTTTGAACAGTAATATCATACGGTCAATGCTTAGTCAACGACCTTACACGGTCTTGAGACCGTTTGCCCAAAAAGGCAATTTCAGACCGTTTGAAAATCAGCAATTAATTCATTTAAAGTAGTGACTTAAAAAGGTCATATCTCCCGATTCCTTTAGAGTTAGTCTCCCAAAATTTGAGGGTAATTAGCCTATATAATTAAGAACAGATTTCTTATACGGTCCATGCTCGGTCAACGGGGAAAAACGGTCTTGAGACCGTTTGCCCTGTCGCGGTCTCGAGACCGTTTGCTCACCTCGCGGTCTTGAGTCCGAGAGAGCAAACTGTTAGGACCGTTTAAGGAAAAGAAAAGCGGTGGGATTTTCTTGGAAATCACGCCTTCATCTTCTAGCTCAAGAACAGTACAGATATCCCACGGGTTTGCTTGCAAAATAGCAGGGAAAAGTAGGGAAACACTAAGAGCTATCATCAAAACGCATATAAAGATGCACATAGTAAAGCATGGGTTTAGAGTTATAAAACCCGCCTAAAGCTTGCTTCTTGAGCTCCAAACTTTCAAGCTCCAAGCTCTAATGGCGTCCTTGAGTTCCCACAGGTTGGCCAAGGTGAAAACTCCAAGGAAGGATGAAGAGAGATGGCTAGAAAGATAGGGTTTTGAGAATTAGCCATGAAGCTAACCTTGAATTCGAATTCTAACCATGGAATTAGGCAAGAAGAGGGGTTTAAACCTACCTTGCACCCCTTGGTCGTCCTCCTTAGCTCCAAGGCAGTCCTTGGTCGTCTTTGGTGAAATGAAACAGTAAGGGAACGAAGGGTAAGTTCCCTTGCAACTAAGGGAAGGAGAGCTTATATACATGGGGTAGGATCTTCAACATTAGTTCATAAGTTTCCCTTAATTCCAACTAAGTCCTTCCTTTATTACTTTCTCGTCCCTTCCTCTTTATTATAAGGACAAACCTTATCTTAAGTTATAGAAAAGAAGGCAAGGAAGAACAATCTAATAATAAAGTTCATACTTAAAGGGATATTGCACATATACCCTGATTATTCAATCACAAAGCCTGTTTCTTAACTTGATAACTCAATTGAGGTGAATTCCTCATCATTTATTCTCTAAATGATGGTAAGAGTCTAAAAAGATGCTTTAGATGACATTCTTTACAAATTGCATCCCATCATTTGGGTAAATTGCATTTTACCCCAAATTAGGGTTTCAAGCCCTGGGATTGCTTCCACAGCTGCACCTTGGTGCTCTAGCTTGGGAAATCCCTCAAACTTTGCCAAAGAGATTCTAATGATGTCTCAACATCAGAGGAACATCTCAACATGTGAAAAATTGCAAACTAACCCTTTTTAACTGGGTAAATTGCACATAGGTCCCTGTATATCAAAACAATGCTACAACTTTAAATAAAAAGGAGAAAATACTGAAATATACGTTTCTGAGAAACTTAATTACATGCTCAGAGTTAATCACAAAGATTTAATTACATATTTAGGCAAAACACCTAGGGTTGACTCATAACCCAGGTCAGGGATGTTACAGCTCCACCACAAGACACGCCATTGATTCCCACAACTCAACAGATGATCCATCAGCCACCTGCCATGGAAGTGATAAGAGATATGGGTTCACATCCGCCTCTGTTTCCTCATCAGAACCAATGACTTAAGGATGCAGGCTCACCGCTGGCTCCGGAAGCACCGCAGCCTTCACCTGATGTGACTATCAATCCACCTCCTCTATATATCGTTGATCAACACGTAACTGCTCCTCCCAGACATGCTCCTCTTTACGGGATCCCTCACGACACCTACTTTAGGTGCATGAGGCGTGGTCATTGGCAAGCCCAGTGCATGGCTGAGAAAGTATGTTATAAATGTCGACAACCTGGACATCTTGCTGCTAGATGCTTTCACTGGCCACGTCCTCCGCCGACTCCTTAGCCCACAAAGCCGCCGGACATTTTCTCTCGACAGACCTTCCCTTATATGCCTGCCCGCGTTCCTGCTCGAGGAAGTCCACAACACGTTCCCAAGAGGGTTTTCGTATCTCTTGAAACTCGGGACGCTGAACGACTCAAAAGGATTGAGTCTCTCTCCTACGCCGTTGAGGTTTCTTGGGCTGACAACATACCTTGGCAGCCACTCAGTGAATTCCTTAGAAGACAATGGTCACAAGCTATTGATATTTACAAACATGCTCATAGAAAAGCAGTGGTTTTCTTTGAGGACAAGCAGGACACGATTACAGCTATAAGATCTGATCATATCGAGTACCTTCATCATCGGCTTACTGTGAAAGCAATGATGGTGGGTGATGACGGGGCACATAAAGAACAGTTCTGGTTTTGGCTCACCGACCTACCTATTGTTTTTAGAGATGAAGCCACCATTCGACAGATTACACAACCGTTCGGCTATCTCAAGTTCATCTCCAAATGGCAGATAAGTGATGATGATCTGTCGGGCATCCTTTTGCTTGTGGAGGCTTTCAAGGAAGACATTCCTCAATTTGTCATTTTATCTCATGGGTCTGACAGAATGAATATCAAGCTACAGCTGGTTGCTAGAACCGGTCTCGGAGATCATTCTATCCAGCTTTCTGAGTTTGGGCGTGAACTCAACATCCCTGCTGATCTTTTACATAGCCCCGGCGAGGAACACATGGGACATGGAGGAACAGATACACAACCTCTATCACAACATCAACGTGACGAGCCCCCTACACTGAACAACGGAACTTTGCGGTCCTCCTCCCATGAGAGAGTTAGAAGGTCTCATGAGAGGATTGAGGGTAGAAATATCGATGACAGAGTCATTATTGACAAAGAGGGATATAGAATTGTTCTTCCACATCGAAGTTTAGAAGATTTCTTTCCTAATGATGATCACCCTCATAGTAGACCGCGGTCACCAGTTACAAAAGAACTGCCGAAACGAGCTGTCCTAGATCGTGAAGGGAACAGAGAGGTGTTACCCCACAGAAACATAGAAGATTTCATCTTTATCGATGACCGAATTCATCAACAGAGTCGATCACATAGAAGAAGTAGAAGTGCCATGAGAGGACATGCTCACCATTTACTACATGACCGAGGCCCAGCTCAGATTAAGAGAAGATCTCACAGGCATAGAGATAGAGAATATCGTTACTCTGAAGGAGATGATTTCTTTGAATATGATTTCTAGGAGGGCAACGAGGATTTTCGCAGCAGAAGTGATAGCCGCTAAGGATACAGATGGACGTTTTTTGTGCTTACTCATCTCCTTCATTTTCTAATGACCTAACCTCACCTTTTCTGGAAGTTCTGTGGTGCTGCTTGTTAAGGAAGCTGGTTGATCCTTACTAGTCCTTGTGAGAGACATGATAGGATTGATAGGGGAGACATGATATGATAGGAGTTTTTAAAGAAGAGCTACAAGATAGGCTTGATAGGGATGAGTTGATATGGAAGGACTTTCCGGAAAAAAAATATTTGCCTTGTATTCAGATCTTGGCTCAGGAGTACGGATTACATTCTTGCATATATGCAAGTGTGTGCTATCGGGATGAAGATAGCGAGAGACCATGCATTGGGCATTTCGTGCATTGAGATTGATGAGGCGTACGTGCATGACATATTATGGAACAACGGGATGGAACCATGGAAGACGTCACCGTTCGTTAGGGAGCTGCGAGGGGAGCTTGATTCTGCTATGATATATGGGTCCTTGGTTCACAATGTCATCAATTTGATACCTCGTGAACTAGGGAAGTGGGGCAGCAGGTTGAATGAGCCTTTCATTGCTTCAGATACACTGAATATACCACGTAGAGTAAGAGGTATGGCGGCTTTAGAGAAACATAGAGTCCCTTACATTGTTTTGTGAAGTGTCGTTGGTTAGGTTGTTATGATGTTTCTGGTTTTTGTTGCTCTTTACCTGTACTGTTATAAGTAGGAGCTGTAATTTCTGGATGATGGTGCCCACAAGAGGGGTGTGGGATGAATAAAAGCGACCCCTGGCTTAACAAAAAAAAACATAGAATTGCAACATGTTTTGTATGTATGATAGCAATCATGATAACAATATGGATAACTATAAATTTTTTAGAGAGGATGATTAGATTGATGACTTTGAAAATCCTTTAGACATGGGAGACTATGAATTTGTTACAGGACAAGGTTTTCATAAAGGTGACATTTTTGAAATAAAAGCAGACCTCCTTGTAAAATTACAGTCTTGGACAATCAATAATAATGTCTAATTTTGGTCAGACTAATCAAATAAGAGTTTCCTTACGCTTATATGTCTGCATAAGGATCAATTCTCATGGAGACTTCATGCATGTGCTTCTAAAAGGGCTGGTGGGTTGTGGAAAATAACAAAATACAATGATAAACACTCATGCCACAGTACAATTTTATACAAGGATCATATGCAATGCTAGTCTTCATATATTGCAAGGATGATAATGCCTATGTTGAGAGCAAAACTAGACATGAGCGTTCGCAAGATAGTTGAAAAATTGAAAGATGAGTTGCATCTTACCATATCCTACAAGAAGGCTTGGCATGCATGTAAGAAATCCATTTCATCAATCTTTCGAGATTGGGAGACATTGTATGGGTCGTTACTTCTATTTCTTAGATGTGTTGAACAAGCTATTCTAGGGACTGTATAAATTTCAAAGCAAGTGAAACAACCCTTGGCTATCGATTTGAATGTGTATTTTGGAGTTTTGGTCCATCTATTGTAGTTTGGGCTCATTGTCGGCCAGTGATTAGTGTTGATGATAGATATGGATATTGATCCTCATCGCACTTCTTACAAATGTGGAAAATGTGGTGGTTTAGGTCATAATGAGAGAACATGTAAGAAAAGTGATGGTTAGAAATCTACAAATGTAATCTTAGTTTTCTACTTTGAAATCTCTACATGTAATCTTCATTTTCTAATTAGTAATCTCTATATGTAATCTTAGTTTTCTACTTTGAAATCTCTAGGTGTAATCTTAGTTTTCTTACTCACATGAGGAGGGTGGGATGAATAAAATTTCCTCATGACTTCTAAAATAGTACATGTAATAAATTGTTAGATTCTATTTTGGTATACATACAATTAACATCTCATTGTAATTTTATTGTATACATTTAGTCATTTAACACATGTTGTGATATTTGTTGTTTATTTTTATAGACATGGTGAAAGGAGATGATACATTGTGTATTACATGCCACTCCACTGAAATTTCTAGGTGGGAGTTAACAGATGCAAATGTGTTAGGGTATGTTCATACAACGAGGTTCTGATCAGTCATTACCCTTTCTAGGGTTCACTTTGATGCATCATTGATAACAACACTTAGTAGAAGGTGGCACTCAAATACAAATTCCTTCCACTTTCCTTTAGGTGAGATGACGATCACACTTCAAGATGTTGCAGTCTTACTAGGTTTACGTGTTGCTGGCGATGCCGTTGTAGCTCATCATCCTATAGGTCCTAATGAAGGGAAATTTAGTTCTTGGTCTTCCATGTGTGACCATATCTTAGGTTCACATCCAGAAGGGCTTGATCATGGGGCCGTCCAGTTGAGTTGGTTGCGTTCTACATTTGCAGGCATTAACTTGGAGAATGTCAATGATCAAGTCAAACGTCAATACACAAGTGCATACTTATTACACCTTTCAGGTTGCTTTTGGTTACCATATGGTACTGGTAATGAGGTTCATGTTCTCTACTTGCCTCTTCTGGTGGATTTTGACTGTTGCGGTTTATACTCTTGGGGGAGTGCAGTTTTAGCATACTTATAACGTCAGCTGTATAGGTATTGTCCAGGTTCTAAACAAAAATGAATATCTGAGTGTGTGCATCTATTGTAATTGTGGTCTTGGGAAAGATTGCATGTTGGTAGATCAGAAAAGGTGGGCATGCAAGATGATTTTGAGTGGCCTCAACATGCTCCACTAGGCTATAGGTAAGTCATAGGAATATATAAATACTCTATTTTTAGAAAGTATAATCTCATAATATTCTTATCATTCATAAATTATGTGAAACAGATGGAACCATCTGATGGAGCGTGTACGTGTACCATGAGGAACTGTGACATTCTACCTCAATGACATTGATACCCATCAGCCAAGCCAGGTGAGAGTTTTAGATAATTTCATTCTTAAATTTTACATAACTTTATTTCCGAATGATTTATTCTAATGTAATGTTATATATATAGTTATAATTATTTAAATTATTATACATATTTAAATTTTGCAGTTAGTTTGGATACCTTACAGTCCTTAACTGTTGGCCAAGTTTTTTCCAATATGTCAACAAGGTAGAGACATTTGGATGGCACGTGTACCAATGATCTCTTCTACTGTAATGAAGTGGCATGCTCCTGATAGAGTACTACGACAATTTGGTACTCACTATCAACCACAACCCCAAGACCTCCCTATATATCATAGGATTGATGGTAGAGGGTGTAGCAGTAATGATTGGTTGGTCCAATATAGCACAGATCTAAATGCATGGAATGGCATACATAATAGTATAGTTCAACTTCTTAATCCTTTGACTGTCGAGCAACCCCCTAGATGGTACAAACCTAAGTATCATGTTGAAAAATCATTTGATACACCTACTTTGTACTATCCTTAATTAAGATACATATATATATATATATCTTAATATTGAAATGAAATCAATCTTATATCCACCTACTTTGTACTATATATATATATATATATATATCTTAATATTGAAATGAAATCAATCTTAATTAAGTTACATTCTGATAGGTCCAAACTCATGTGCAAATCCAAGAGACACTACAAACATTCACACAAGAGACATCTATTGATGATTGGTTGAGAGCACGTGACAACATATATAAAGTACAGAATGCATGGCTTCAGCAGATGCCTAGCCACATGCAACGGAATCGGAGTATGGCTCCTCCTACGACAACATCAGTTGATGCCACTCATGTTGCATTTACGCCACTGGGGCATTCTGCTACACCAGGTTGTTCTACAACAACTGGACACTTTACACCACAAGGACATTCAACTGCACTAGGTTGTTCTACAACAACAAGTGAATCATTATATGTAGGAGATTCCACATCTGCAAGATAATTTTCTATTAGTACTCTTTTTTTCCTTTCCAGGAATGTTCTACTCTTATCCATCGCCACCATATGATCATTTTGGGGTTCCTTCTACTTTATCATGGTCTCAAAAAGGTTTTAGTCCATCCCTAGCCTTTGACCAAGATGGACCTTTTTATTCATTTTCACTACATGGACCACCACCTAGCTGGTCACAAGGCCTCCACACAACCATGTTTGGATCACCTCCACCATCTTGGAATATGCCTTTCACTTGACCTCTCACACCACCACTTCCTATGAGTAGGCCTACATGTGAAGCTCAAATTACACATTTGAGCCCAATCCAAGATTCTCTAAACATAGAGCGACAATCTAGTGACCAAACCCAAGGTTGAAGTAGTCAAAAATGACATGTATTAATTCTTTCAAATATTTTTATATTCTAAATAATACATTGTATTGTTAACTATAGTTTAATAATTTGGTCAAAATATTTTTTTTATTTTGATTGTAGGATTGAACTTGTTTGTTACAACATCTGAAGATTACTTGTCATTTCCAAATATTGTAGATTTCCTAGTTGAAATATGTATCTTTCTTAAAAGCATTTAGACTGATGTTTTTTTATGATTGTTCTATGTTGGATCATTTTGTATTTACCATTTACCTTATTCCCTTTTGGACATATTTCTGTCATATTGTATTCATAATCTAGCTTCATATGTGTTGGATATTTACAAAATTTAGAACATGCGGAAAATACCATATGAAATGACGTGTTTCTGAACAACAAACGCCATAAAAGTTAACGCATTTTGCTTGAAAATTTATAGCATGCATTAAACGACATATAATTTGGCGTGTACTATGAACAACAAATGCCACCTAAGTTGGCACTTTTGCTTTGGAAAATGCTAACCATCTGTCTGTTTGAGTTAAACACGCCAATCCATTTGCCGTTTTAGATAAAGAGCCAACTAATTTGGCATTTTAAGCTCTGCCGCCAAGAAAATGCCAACTATTTTGGCGCTTTTAACCCCTCCAACTCGGAAACGCCAACTTATTTGGCACTTTATATCCCCGCAGCAGGAAAACGCCAACTATTTTTATGCTTTTGACCCTCCAGCTCAGAAACACCAGCGTATTTGGCATTTTATATCCCCATACCAGGAAAATGCCAACTAATGTGGCGCTTTCGACTGAAAATGTGCTAGTTCGGGAAATAAGTTGGGGAGAGTGTTATATCAGTAAACATTTTTTAAAAAAGTGTGCTATTTGGATTTTTTTCCCCTAGATTTTTCCTCCCGGTGAGATAAGAGATCTGGTTGGCAACTTTGCAAAGAGGGAGGATCCTGGGACAAAGGTGGGTGTTGGTGGTCATATGATATTATTTACATTTTTTGTTAGCTTAACTATTGATTGACTAGCATCTTGTTGTGTCTCCAACATTAGGGCCTATTTGGTTGCACGCAGTATCAATTCTCAGTGTGTGTTTCAAAACAGGAGTTTAAAATGAGATAGTAAACACAATTGTCGACTGTCTGGTTGCTTGTGTTTTAAAATTTGTTTGTTCGATTACTTTTTTTAGGTTGGAGGAACGCGATGGCTTTACCTCAGACATTTTTAAACAAAAGATGAGATTGAAGATGCTATCAATAGCATGTAATAACTTGTTATTTAACACTTCTCATTGTAATCTTCAGCAATGGGGAGTTGGAGCAGTGTAGGAAAATGGACCGCGTCTGATTTGGGTGCAGTCCACTTTCAGTCTTTTTTTTAAGGAAACAGCTCAATATCATAAACAAGCCATACGACATCTACAAGATAGTAATCTCACACCAAAGTACCAAACATGACTCCTTTGAGAGATTGACATAATGCACAGGCTTAGATTGGGAAGTGGTAGGTAAATTACATGCACGAACCCTCTATGTTGTGGTTGTCCAAAGCAGCTATCTACGAGGGAAACCTTTAATCTGCACGAGCCCTTGAGGATATCAAAAAAAGAAATGGAAGTACATCCAACAGAGATCACTATCTCATCCATACTTGAGGCCACCAGAAAATTAGAGAGCTCGACCCAAACCACAACAAGCAAAACTAACAAACTACTGCTTATGGCTAAAACCCAGAAAAAAAACAAAAAAAAAAAAACAACAGGTGAGGCCAGTCAAGAAACTGCCTAAGCTCACAGGAAGCTCGCACAGGCATTTACTCGAACAGCTTGGGTGCAACACTCCAGAGAGCTGGGAGGGGGGCAAAAAGCTTTGTTGGTGCATAATCAGAGGAGAAAGGGCCTGCAAGGATTGAAGATGAGGGGTAGAAAGTGTCGGGTAACCCCACCACCACTCCCAAACACCCCTGCAAACAGGGGGCAAGAGCATCCTCACAAAGCACATAACCTGGTTCCTCTCCCTTTGTCGGTACACCTCAGAGTCGCCCAAAACCTCGCCGTTCATCCGCAAGAGCACCCAAACTCCACGACCTCCAAGGGGAGGCAACCAACTTCAATCACAACCCCACACGTCAAAGAAGCTTCCGGCCCAGGTGACCAGGAAGCAGTGCCGCACATGTAGGACCACCACGAAGACCTACTGCTAATGGGACCACACGAAATGACCCTAGCAAACTGAGTGAAGGTAAGGGCCTAGGGGGAAAGGGGCGGCGCTCGCCGATGCTGGAAGCCCTTCCCCCCCAAGCGGTCGTTGTCGCGCGAGGGAACCCTAGGCGACTGTAATCGCCAGAGTCGCAGGTTACAAACTTTCCGAATTGCAAATCTGGTTGAGTTCCAACTGTAATAGTTTGAATGCAGTCTAACCAGACGGGCCTTAGAGTAGGAGATAAAGTTGTACTTACTTTTTGTTTATGAGAGAGGAGTTTAATTCCACATTGACATGTGATACTATCAAAAGTTCTAGATGGAGGCATGCAGGCTTTTGTGGTGGATATGATGGCCTCAACACGCGCATGCACACACACATGTATGTGCCATGTCTCGTCTGGCTGAACTAGGTTAGGTTGGGATCCCGCTTGGGTCATGAGAAGAGTCTTCCATTTTCTATCTTCTTCTTACATAAAATGATAACTACTTAATTACTTTTATTAATTACTTATTTTTTTAAACCAAACAAGAATGTGTCTCTTCAAGTGTAAGAGTGAACATGTGTTTATAATACGAAAAGTGTTAGTGAAACAGTGGGATATCTTCAGTGCTATAAATAAGCGTGGATTAATATGATTAAACACACACTCATAATAATTTTGCTCTTGTGTTTTGATTTAGCCATCACCTAGTGCCTTGTGACGGATACCATCATCCCCAACCCAAGTTGTTGCTTGCAGAGATTTCTTCTCCTATGCAAGTGTGACTACTTACATCTCACACTATTCTTTTTAAAGACACAAACTATTGGGTGGTAGTACCTAATGTTTGCTGAGCCACATCGGTAAAGCTTCTTCTGTCGTCCTGGTATGCGTTCGACGTGAATGTACCACAGGTTCATGACAAAATTTATTAAGAGAACAACATACTTTCTATATATAGGAGAGAACATTGATTTCTCTAAGTATCAAATATTTTTTTAATAGTGTGAGATGTGGTTTGCATGATCTAACTCTGATTTATTGTTCTTCTGCTCTGTCTTTCTAATCGATTTCTTATCTAGATCTATGAATTGGCCTGTTAAACCTTGTTAATCAATTCAGAATCGTCTATTACTGCCTGTAATGATGAAAAAAATTAGTATATTACAAAAATCCATATGTTTGTCACTAGTTAACATGGTCGACCATGGAATTATTCATCCTAACTTTGAAACATCAGGTATGCCGAAAAAAGTTAATGATGTCAACTTCAAATGTTGGCAGAACCGTATGGAAATACAACCTACTTTGGTACGCTTAGTATAATGTACTGGACCATATTGCCTCAAAATGGATGCAACTGAATCTAATATTACTTGAGAAAATCATTATCTTCAAGGAGAAGGACCATTATTGCACTTGATCTATCATCCTTGCATTGTCTAACGTCATCTATATATGCCCCTTAACGACAATAAGAGTTTTGTTATGGTTGTTAGATAAGAGATATAGAATGAAAAAACCAAGATATAGGATATCTAAAGATTTTAGAAGTGAATTCCTCACTTACGAGAATTATCATTTATTTTTTAAACAAGTTATAGATTATACAGAAGATAAATTTCAGAAGGAATCTATTAATGATGAAATTCAATCAATTCTTCAGAATTAGACTGAGAGTTAATGGATTATACTCATTGTTGTTCAGTAGTATCCAACAAATAGATCTTTGAGAACATACTATATACAATCGTAACAATATAAAAATATAAGCCTAGATTGGTTGCTAAAAGATACACATAAAGGGATGAAATATATTATTTTGATCCATATTCCCTTGTTTCCTACATGACCATAATTTGTGTCATTACTACACTGACTTTCATTTATGATCTTTCTATTCAGTAGATGGGCGTGAAGACAACCTTCTTACACATCAATAATTAAGAGAGATATTAGGAAAAAAGGGTTTTGCATGGGAGTGAGTCCAAAATGTGTACATTTGTTAAGTTTTTGTTAAAATTTAATTTTAAAATATCATCCTTTTTCTTAATTTTTAGAAATTTTGATAAGTGTATTTATTGTAAATCACTATCGATGGATTTATTATCTTTTTCTTATATGAAGATGGTATCTTGATTTTTGATATGATACAAAAGTAGTAAATGAGACTGATAACAACCAATTTGGTGGATGTTGCATGACTATTTATCCTCATTTCCTTTAATGTTCTAGGTTTTTATGTTTACAAATCTACAAAAGTAGTAAGGCTTTCATGAATATTGTCCTCTTTACTTATATTTTCTATCTTTTGTAAGGAAAACTCAAACGAATGGCCCAATGATCCCTAGGATGACCCAAGGCAATATCGATGGGGTTATATAGGAGAGTCATTGGCTACTCACTGATGGTGAAATCTCCAACCACTCAACACTTGACGGGAATGAGGACCCAGACCAGCAATGGGCCATGCCCTAAGGCAAACCCCATCAGAGCTCAACAAATGCTTGGACACTTAGCCTAATGGAAGATCATCCTGATGGACCACATGCACAGAAGCCCAAAAACCATACAATTATTGCATCCACCCTGATGGTTCACCTATGGCTAAGCCCGATGACCTCCCACAACCATCACACGATGAGAATCTGAGCTGATGCTCAGACTACACAGACCGATGATTGGAAGAAATGGTGGAAGCTTGATGGAATTTAGTCTGATGCCTTAACAATGTCCCATCTCGGGGAAAATTTGGTAAGCCCTTGACCAATGAAGACCCTAAATAACCAGCACAACCAACAAAGCTTTTGCAGAGCAAGCACACCGCTACTGATTAGTTAAGTGTGTGACCCAAGGCACATGCTTTGAAGCTTAACATGTAAGTAAAGTACCCTTCATCCAAGTGCCTCATGTACACAAGGATTGCCTATATATAGAGGCCCATATAACCCATGAAGGAAACCTTCAACTTTGCCACAAAGTTTTTCCATTTTCCACACTTGACATTGCTCATTGGAGGCCAAGGACGAGAGTCCAGAGGTTTCCATCAACCATATTCACTCCTCCAGTTCTTGGAGGACTATCTTTGAGAGAAGAAGGGCTACCTAGCACCACCACCTTTGTTGTCATCACCACCATAGTGAAGAAGGAGGTCACCATCAACCACCAGTGCCCTTGTGGTTATTCTTTATTGTATTTGTTCCTTCTTCTGCATCTTATTCATCCCACTCCATCCATCTATCTTATTATTTATTTGCTCATTGTAAATTTGTATTGTATCTTATTACCATGAGTGGCTAGATCATTTTCTTGGGGTGGGAGTAGCCATTAAGGCTCTCCTAACATGTAAGTATTTATGTCCATTGGTTATATGGTCTTAGTAATGTTTATCTCCTTGATCTTGGTCTTTAATGCTTCACTTGCACGATTATCCACAATCTTGTGTTGTTTTTTTGTTAATGCCTTGAAAGAGTAGTATTAGTCTGTATCTAGAGTTATGGAGTAGTATGAATGCATGATATCATTCAAATACTAAAGCTAATGATCATATGGTTTTATTTTTTTATTGCATGTTTGCCATTTCAAGAGAGATACACAGCTATGATTCAGAACTAACTTGATCTCAAGAGTAGGGAGTAGGAACTAAGGATCATATGCTTGTAAACTGGTGCTAAGACATATAATGGGTGTGCATGTTGGTGAGAGACCTTAAATGGTGAAACCCAACCCAAGTTTTATCCATAAATTCAAAACACACCCAAAAATCTAAGTTATATCCTACTTTGTCAATGTAGATTCATTTTACTATTGTTGTTTAATTCTTTTTCTAGATACCAACATTATGTAGTGTACACTTATACCCCCTCTTAGCTATACATAACTAATCTAAGACCTTAGGTATTATACACTTGTCAACCATTGTCCCTATATTCGACCTCGTTTACTACATAGGACCATATGTGTAACACCCCTGACCTGGTTATGAAGTAACCATGGATGTTTTTCCTCATTTAGATGATTAGAACCTTGTCTTAATCTTTTGAAAAGTAATTAATACTTAAGGAGAGCTCAAGTTTCTAGTTTGAGCCTGTTTGAAGGTTGTTTGTGTTATATATGATAGTTTTGGTGCAAATTGCAATTTACCTAAAATATGGGGTTGATGTGAAATTTACCACCTCTAGAATGTCCCTTCTCTCTCTTAGCATCATTTATAGGGAACACAAAGGAGGGGGCGCCTTGTTTGAGTCTTGGTTGAGTAATAACACTCTTGGTGTTGAAAGAACCAAAGAATGTTGAGTATCTTGAACCCTTGATAAGGTTGTGTCGAGTTATGAAGAGTATATGGGAGTGCCTATCGATTAGAAACCATAGAGGAGGTCCCATATTGGTTTAGAAACTTTTTGGAAGTATTCATATCGGGCTAAGCACCTCAAATATATGAAGCATATCAGTTTAGGACTTCCTTGGAAAAGTTGTATCGGTTTGCATATAAAGTGATGTTGAGTTGTGATATCTTGCCATGAAAGCTACCTAATGGCCGATATCTCATTCTTGAATTATCCACAAGAGTTTTGCATGATGATATAATTATGGTTGCATGGTGTCACCATGCATGGACACATGTCACCTAGTTACATATGGTGATAACACCTCTCATGTAGCCTCTCTCATGAGCGTCAACTATATAAGCTTCTCTTTTCACCTACTAGTGAACATTTCGACCCTCATATCATCCCTCCCTTGGTGGACGACCCTAGGAGCTCAAGGATCAATAGGAAGGTTGATCATCTTGTCTAAGGTGATGCCATGACCATCTTCAACCTTGGATAATTATGTATCTCGAATCATAATTCTTTCTTTCTTTTCTTCTTCTCCAAGTTTCTAATTATGATACCTTCTTCTTGATGGAGATGAAGCTATAGCCGTATCTTGAACCTTTGGATAGGTCAACTTCAACCTTTGGAATGTGGAGCTTTGAAGATTGAATATCTAGTGGTGATCTTGAGGTGGGTTATATAACTCTACTTCAATTCTATTGTTATTCACTTTCAATTGTACAATACTTGGTGATTACTTTTCCATTTTGACTTTCCTTGATTGAATGATGACTCTATGAGATCAAATGGATATATGGGTTTGTTGTCCATACGCTAGAGTGATAATGGATGAAGGGTTGGAGCATGAAGATGATGAAATCCTCTATTCAAAAAATTGATATAGGTTTGAAAAACCCTAACCTGATACAAGGTTATATGAGGGGGAAACTAATACATATGAGGTCCTAACCCATTAACAATTTGTTACATGTGAAGGACTATTGTTCTTGCATATGTCTAGCCTGTCACCTAAGTCTAAAGATGAGGGTAGGCTGATATCTTGAAGATGAGTGAAGATATGTGGTCAACCCGATATTCCCTAACCCTACCAACCTATCACACTTAGGGTTTCCTATCACACTTCAAGTAGTATTGCCCATCACACCTTCAAGCAGAGCTCAACTGACACGCGTTATGGAGGTTAGATCCTAGTTCCTAGTATAGTGGTAGTCAACATGTTATGATGGTGACAAGTAAACACCCTATGGCAAGTATTAACCTGACACCTTTAGTGCTAGACCAATATACCTTAGGTGTAGTTAACTTGACAAGCTTGGACAGATGGTCTAAATCGATACCATTAGATGAGCTTGCCCGACACACCTTATCCGACACATCAAGTTGTTAATGTGGCCGATACACTAGAATGTGCAATGGCTGACACACACATTTTGATATGCATAGGGAGATACAAATATGAATAAGGCAACACAAGTGTATATACATAGGGTGATACAAGTGAGATGCCTTAGGGAAACACAAAGGGAAGTGTCATGGCTGACACAAGTAAAGAGTGTCTAGGCTGACACAAGTGATAGTGTCTAGGCTGACACAAGTAAATGTGTCTAGGTCGATACAAGGGTTACTGTGTTGGACAATGCACCTAGATGAGTTTAGGCCGACACATGAGGAGTATAATCAAGTTAATACACTATGATGTAGTGATATGTATATATTTTAATAAGTGTAGGCCAATACACCCTAAAGAGGGTCAATTCAATATCGCAAGTTAAAGTTGAATCTAGTATCCTAATGAGGTTGAGAGAGAAACTTATATCACTCATGTTGATAATCAATTAATGATACTTGATGAGAGTAATCAAGTATGATTTAATACTTATGGCAATGAAATTATCTCCTAGATGTGAGGAGTTATGAATTAGAGTTCAATTGTTGAATATAACCCTAAAATCATAATCTGCTACAATAAAAATCCTAACCCTAATCAAGAGAGGGTTGTGTTGGGTTTTATGGCCTCAGAGTAGGCAACGGAAACAAATATTTTACTGGCCATTAACCCATAACAGGAAATCACATCAATGACTATGTAATGGAAAAGATGGTTTTAGTGAGATATACCTAGTCTTGGGGCTTGCCCAGCGACAATACCTTACACCCATGTGCAGTCTTCAGCGCCATGTTTTGGATGATGTTTGTGTAGCTTTTGGTCTTCACCATGTACTCTGGCCTCCACCACGGACTGTGGATGACATGTCCTCCTGAGTGGTAGACATCTCCTACCTCTACAGATAGTCTACACGGACCACCTGGAACTCCTACCATTCTAGAAGAACTGACAGGAAGGAGATGACCCTCCTATTGGTGTACTAGCACCTACCTACTCTGCCAAACTCAAACTACTTTTCTATAGTTGTCTTTCCCTCATTGTGCCTCCCTACTCAGGTAGCACTTGTTCAGGATCTCTCAATTACCAGAACTAGAGAGGACAACAACTTTGAAGAGAAACTGATATTCTGACTTGTGTGTTCTGAGAAACCCTTAATACCCCTCTATTCATTGTAGAGGGCAGGGTTAGGGTTCCCAATCTATTTGGGAGTAGAAGGATCCGGAAATTCCATGAATAGTTTGTACTGCGGTAGGAAAATTAGTCAGTTAGCTATGAACCAATCAGTTGGGAGTGTGGGCCAATTGGTTCACCAAGTGAAACGGTCGTTTCACTTCCTAGACTTGCCTACAATTGACTTTCCTCAATCATTTCCAATTAATGCAAAGATTAATCCTTATTCCAATCGAATTGAACAAGTGAAATGAGAAAGTTTTCCTCCAACTGGAAAAATCCCAACTTCCTCATTTGGCAGGACTATGAGCTGCCCAGTTCACCAAGTGAACCGGTCAGTTGGCTCACACCAGCCGATCAACTCACTTGGGTGAACCAGTCAGTTGGCAATCATGACATTGCCAATGCAGTCTCCAATCGACCTGACACTCTAACCAGCTAGTTCAACACTTGAACTTGATAGTTTTAAGTCTAGTCAGTCAATTGTATGTTTAATTGAGTACCTAAATAACTTTAGTCTCAATCTAAACATCATTCATGTACAATCTCTTCTTCCAGGGGTATCCTATGTGTGTGACCCTACAAGTTCCAATTCACGTTGGTTGTGAATGTTCATAACAACTTATGACATCACAAGCAATGAGTGGAATCTAGTAACTCATCATTGCTACCCAAGTAACTCAAAAAGTTGGAGAACAACTTCAACCTACAATCTGTGATTAGCGTTATCATGATCATATAGTTCTTTTGTCTATGACATCCGTATTGAACTCGAGGCATGGAATGTCATCCTCTTCAACATTCAATCCATGTTACTTGAACTAGATCAGACTGTATGAGATACATGTGAGTTCACATATCATATACTGAATCACATGATTATGGCCATATAATTCTCAGTCTCACTTATCAAGGGGGGCTGGATATCATCATCCTTGTAAGAGGGACAAATCCCATCTCTATCACTCACAGTCTATCCCCATGTGTCAAAGTCACCCAACCATCACCTTTATAACAACCCATGTCTGAGGAATGCATTTCATGATGTTAAAGTGTACCCAATGACATGTGATGAGTGCAGTGATTTTAGGTCTAAGAACCACAATCACCACCATCACTATGAGAGATGAGTATGACTACCATTCCATGGTATCCATGTATCACTCTCAAGGTGGGTCTATCTGATATACTGTTCTCTAACCTATATCTATGTGCTTGACTTGATATCACATATCATAACTAATGAGACTCTATCATCAGTCAGCACACACTCTAGTCTTATGTATTACTGTTGTCTATTTTGCTTCCACAATAATATCTGACTAGGGACATAACAAGAATGTATGTACTCTTAACATACATATGTTCTCATTGTTCAGATCCTTAAACCTAAAGACATATGTCATTGAGTCACACCATTTTTTATACATCTATCATGTATGTGTCATCATCTCATGAGTGAGACAAACAAAATAGATGGAATTACCTTTATCATTATCAAATCAAGTACCATATGCCTCATTGCAATCATCATATGATTGTCTCTTTGGGCATACTATACCAACAGCCTCTCACTTGCACTAGGAGCCAAACACCCATGAGTCATATTCCAAGTGATCTTAACATGTCCATCATGTTTCTACTGTACAAGTGCTTTTATAGAGGGTAAGCAACAATTGCTTCAAGTCAGTATATTGCATGTTTCACATCCCCTCATTGTACGACAACTCGTATGAGATGGAAGTGGCATAGTATGCTATCTGAAATTCCTTTGCCTAGCCAATAGCTCCATTGTTGTCACAATATTACTACTGAGTCACCAATGGTTGAAACCTCCCATAAGTTCATCCATATGAACTTCTAGATGCATACATTATCCTTTATAGTGTTCGTAACACTAAGGTGCTCGTCTTCTTATTGTATAATTAATCAATTGTTTTATGTTGGAATATTTCCAACTAAAAATTCTTATTCCAAGGTCAAAACACAATTTTGTCATTTCAAAAGCTTGCATCGGGTAACTCTTTACACCCAACTCTTCCTTATTACCATAATTAAAGAACTAAACCTTTTAGTACTTCACAAGTACATAAAGATGTCCTTCATGGTATTCCCGTAACTCTTATTGGAGTCCAATAGATATTTATTCGTCATATCCAATACATACAAGATAACTGGATATTTATATCATCTTATCATACAATATGATGCTTTCATATCTTCTTGTCATGTCCAATACATACAAGATGATGAGTTCGTATATTCTTGTCATGTCCAATAAATACAAGATAATTATTTCATATTTTCTTATCATGTCCAATACATACAAGATAAAAAGATGAGTTCATACGTGATAGATTCAATTACGAGTGCATATGGCATCTATCCATGTGTTCCTTATTCTTCATAAGAATTGGGACATTTGGCTCTTGAGAGACTAACTCCATGGAACATGGACAAGTTTTCTCTCACCATGTTGAACGCATTCAGCATCTAGCCAAAGTATGCTCTCTTTCCTAGGACAAGAAGCCCTCTTGATCTATCTTTATAGATCTTGATTTCTATCACATAGGATGCTTCTCTAAAAACCTTTTAGAATGCACTTTGTTGCCAGATTTTGTAGTATAAGAATGATACTCCCCATCAATATGTGGAATATATATATATATATATATATATATATATATATATATATGCTCCCATTAAATTCTTGTAATCACACATTACATCTTCATTCTGACTCAAGTCAAACTCTTTGACTATTTTGTCAAATTGAAGATACAGTTTTGAGTGCTTGCTTCAATCCAAAGATTGATCTATGGAACTTTATAGACTTTATTTGCATTATTGGATTTATAAAACCTTTAGGCTATGTTACATACACATCTTGCACAATATTCCATTTAAGGAATGCAGTTTTAACATCCATATGCCAAATCTCATAGTCATATTAAGCTACAATGGCAAGCATTATCCAGATGGATTTATCCATGGTAGCTGCTGAAAATATTTCACTATGTTCAACACCTTGAACTTGTTAGAAACTCTTTTCAGCCAACTTACCCTCCATGTCAATCTTCTTCTGGAAGACCTAAAAGTACCCTATGGGTTTTACCCCTTCAGGTGGATCAACCAAGGTCATACTTTGTTGATTTACATGAAGTCCATCTTGGATTTCATGGCTTTAAGCCATATCTCAGTTTCTGGTTCTCATTAGCTTCTAGGTAGGCTATTGACTCATCATATGATCAACTTACCACCTTCTTGTTCATAAGATATCATATATCATTCAAGATCTAGACGTGTTCTACCAGAACCATGAGTTCTGTGTGTACTTAAGGAACTTTGAGATTCTACAACATTTTGTGATTCTCTTTATTCCCAGTGTAAAACATGTGTCCAAAAGGAAATTTGAAGTTTTAGCTAGTAATCACACTCTGACTTATCAAGGTGTGATTCCCTCTTTCTGATAAACTTCTCATGATACACTATCATTGTGTTTCAGGTGGAGTCCATCATGATACATTAGCATGATCTTCCAAAAGGTTCTCAAACTCTTGGTTCAAAGTATTTCCATATCAATCATATTGAAATATAATACTTATACCAAGATAATTATGTACTTCATTCTGATCTTCTTGAACACTTCAAGATATTCATGTTTGCATTTCATTAAATACAAACTATCATATCTACTGAGGTCATCAGTAAGTATATTGAAGTATTAGTGATTAACTTTAGCATTTATTCTAAAAGTTCTATATACATCAATATGTATAATCCTTAATAGAATAATCATTCTCCCACTACATCTAGTGAAGAACCTTTGTCGTTTTGCACAATAAATGAGATTAGTATGTCTCTATTGGTTCGACAACCAAAAGAGTCTAGATATCCATCATATGGATTCCAGAAATGCAATTCCCATTTATGCACTCTAGATGACATCGGTATAGGCATTCAAGTTTGAGTTATTTATGCCATTCATTACATGTTTCATACACATTTGTCTCTTAAACTATCAAGTATAGTTAGTGAGACATAGGCATTGCCATCAAAGATCGTAGCTTTAAAATGAAATATCAGTCCATTACACTCTTGTCCATATAAGATGTATGACGATTTCATTGATGGAAGATGTATAATAGCAATTCACTAATTCTATTATATGCCCATGAATGTCATATTGTAATTGTAATGGTAGCAACTCTTGCTCCGCACAGTTTCTAGCTTACTTCTTCTTAGGTCCTGAAGTAGAGATCTCTATCTATTTCATCTTCCCGAGATCCTCTATAAAGAGGTTATTTCCCTTTCCAACATACCCCTCTCCATATCTTGAGTGATGAGGACTTTGACCTAAGCTTGGCTTCAGAACACTTCTTGACCATGATTTAGTCTATGGACTTTACTCTGCTGATCATTATCATAGGTTTTGTCCTTTCTTCATCCATGCTTTGGCATCAACATGCCAAGCACTTCATATAGTGGTTTGCCCAAGTTTCTCAACATTTGATAAACTGGCTATATGATTCACACAATGATTTGTAGAATCATATGTTTGGTCAACTCTTGACCTATAAGAAATCACAGTTAATCTATATGCACAATCATATTGAGCATATGAGATTATACTTGATCTCCATCTGTCTAACTATACTCAAACTTTGCTTTGAGGACATTATACCTTTCATATTTTACATGATTATTAAGATGTATAACCATCTTGAGAATGTCCATTCTTCAATCTATTTATGCAACTCATAGTTCATATAACTCAACATAAGGTTCTTGATGTCTTAGGAATCATTGTCATACTTCAAGTAAGCATCCAATTTTAGCCTTAGGCCCATTTGGAGGGGTTCTACTGGATCTGGTCTATCAAGGACTTTAGAGTTTGCACTCACTATTAAGAACACTTCTCAAAGGTCCCAAACCAGATTTGAAGTTTATCTCGTTTATGAACTGATCGCAATGATAATGTATCTGTGTTTGTCATTTGGATTCTACAAAAGAATTTTTCAACTTTTCAAAACAATTTTTGATTTGTTTGATTTGATAAATTTGACGATATTAATTAGGGATTTAATTAATTATCACTCCCACTATTTTTGTTCAAATTTATAACCCTCGTGTATCAATTCGTAAGATTGTAGTGTACAATCTTCTAGTCGCCAAGATCCATATTTCATCAAATTATGAGTCAGCTTTGGCTGATCGCCCACAACTTGACTATTTAGGTAGGCCATCATGTCAATTGCATCATATGTAACTCTTTCATAGATGACATGCACAACTCTTTTCCATAATCATATGCTTTCCTCTGGAGCTTAGACTCTCTAAGAATCACCAGTTAAGTTAGACCCAAAATCCAACACGATAAACATGCACCCTACTTTGGCAGAACCTACATGTCTACCATCACACTTCCACGAGATGGACCGTGCACTATGCTTTGGTGTAACCTACACTTAGTCGATCAAGCTTTTCATATTTGCCTCTTATGGAAGGCATCTTAGACTTTAATATTTTATTTGAGGTATTGTATATAATTACATATACATTTCCAATCACCACATATTTATAGTACGTAGCATATACATGCTATAACCACAACAAGAAAACATGCAATATTGATAAAAGCAATGATTATGGCCATCCTATTGTAATTCCTTATAGCCACAAGGAATTATGGTGATCTAAGGTCTACCTCATATGCAACCTATTGTTGATGAAGATCTTTATGCTTGAACCATTCCAGGTTGATCGGCTCATCCTATGACACGATCGCCTCCTGGTCGGTTGGTCGGTCGGTCTGGCCTCCGATGTCTAGACACCTCCAACAAGTGGTTGGGCCATCAGCCAGTCGATCTGGATCCTTTGCAATCCTCCTCAGTCCTCCAGATGGTCGGCTTGTCTGGTGTTGAGCATCTTCTTCTTTGATGTAAAAAAAAATATATACTATCCTACTTTTACATAATCTTTGGGAAACCTCGAGTTACATTCAAGGGGAGCAAAGGTAGAAGAGAAAGGATCTCGAGTTACATGTGGAATAGAAGGTAGAGGATCAGTATCTAAACTGAGATGCAAACAACCATAACCAACCAAGCACACATAGGGTTTATAGGCCATAACCATGCTACACATCAACCATCAAAACCATTTTAGGACGACGCGTATCAATTGCATATATACCATATCATATGTGCATATTAGTTTATGGTTGCATGTGGTATTTAGTCAGATATGCATGTTAGTCATTTTAAATATTTGCATCGTATGTAATAAATAAATGACCATAAAACCAAAAAATCGATCATATCAATTTATCCCAAAACACAGTACTTTGACGTGGCTCTAATACCACTATTGGGTTTTATGGCCTTATATTAGGCAGCGGAAACAAAAAATTTGTTGGCCATTAACCCATAATAAGAGATAGAATCAATGACTATGTAATGGGATAGATGGTTTTAGCGAGATATACTTGATCTTGGGGCTTTCCCAGTGACAATATCTCACAGCCATGTGCGGTCTTCAACGCCATGTCTTGGATGGTTTCTGTGTAGCTTCTGGTCTTTGCCATGTACTCTGGCCTCTACCACGGACTACGGCTGATGTGTCCTCCTGAGTGGAAGACATCTCCATCCTCTGTAGATAGTCCACACAGACCACCTGGAACTCCTACCATTATAGAAGAATTGGCAGGAAGGAGACGACCCTCCTATTGGGGTACTAGCACCAACCTGCTCTCCCGAACTCAGACTACTTTTTTGCAGTTGTCTTTCCCCCGATGTGCCTCCCTAGTAGGGTATCACTTGCTCAAGATATCTCGGTTACCAGAACCAGAGAGGAAAACAACTTTGCAGAGCAACTGATGTTCTGAGTTGTGTGTTCAGAGAAGCTCCCAGTACCCCTCTATTTATAGTTGAGGGTAGGGTCACGGTTCCCAGTCTGTTCGGGAGTAGAAGGATCCAAAAATTCCATGAATAGTTTGTACTACAGTAGGCGAACCAATCAGTTTGTTAGTGAACCGGTAGATTGGGAGTGTGAGTTGATCAGTTCACCAAGTGAACCAGTTGTTTCACTTCCCAGACTTGCCTACAATTGACTTTCCTCAATCGTTTCCAATTAATGCAAAGATTAATCCTTATTCCAATCAAATCGAACAAGTCAAATGTGAAAGTTTTCCTCCAACCAGGTAAATCCCAATTTCCTCAGTTGACAGGACTATGAGCCACGTGGTTCACCAAGTAAACCGGTCGGTTGGTAGTCCTAACATTGTCAATGCAGTGTCCAATCAACCTGACACTCTAACCAGCTAGTTCAACACTTGAACTTGATAGTTCTGAGTCCAGTCAGTCAATTGTATGTTTAATTGAGTACCTAAACACCTTTAGTCTCAATCTAAACATCATTCATGGACAATCTCCTCTTCTAGGGTTATCCTATGTGTGTGACCCTACAAGTTCCAATTTACGTTGGCAGTGAATGTTCATAACAACTTATGACATCACAAGCAATGAACAAAATCCAGTAACTCATCATTGCTACCCAAGTAACTCAAGAAGTTGTAGAACAACTTCAAACTACAATATGTGATTATTGTTACCACGATCATATAGTTCAATTGTCTCTAACATATGAATTGAACTTGAGGCATGGAACATAATCCTCTTCAACATTCAATCCATGTTCCTTAACTAGAGGAAATTGTCTGAGATGCATGTGAGTTAACATATTATATATTGAATCACATGAGTATGGACATACAATTCTCAGTCTTTCTTATCAAGGGGCCTTGGATATCATACTCCTTGTAGGAGGGACAAATCCCATCTCTATCACTCACAGTCTATCCCCATGTGTTAAAGTCATCCAACCATCACCTTTAAAACAACCCATGTTTCAGGACTGCGTTTGATGATGTCAAAGTGTACCTAACAACATGTGACGAGTGCAGTGATTTTAGGTTTAAGAATCACAATCACCACCATCACTATGAGAGATGATTGTGACTACCATTCCATGGTATCCATGTATCACTCTCAAGGTGGGTCAGTCTGATATATTGTTCTCTAACATATATCTGTGTGCTTGACTTGATATCATATATCATGACTAATGAAACTCTGTCATCAGTCAACACACACTCTAGTCTTATGTATTAATGTTGTCTATTTTACTTCCATAGTAATATTTGACTAGGGACATAATAAGAATGTATGTACTCTTAATATACATATGGTGTAAAAGAGACGAGATCACCCCCTTACTAAAAAATTGAAGAATTAACATCCATTCCAAACACACTCAAAGGTATGTTGGAATAGGTATAAATTTTCCAAATTTATTATAATGGTATGCAAAAGACCAAAGTATAGCAGCGGAAAAAAAATAATGACTATATTCAATTTTGATAAAAGGTTTACAAAAAAAATCAAATTCTCCCATTAGGGTTTATATCAAGACACACAATCAGGATCTAGATAGAGGGAAGTATAGACTACTACAATATTATCTTCAAGCGACATCTCCATCAACCGAGTCCAAGCCAAAAGCTAAGATTTTCCTTGTCTTATCCATCACCTTGCTCAACACCTGGGTGGTTGGGAAGGCACCCAACGAAAAGGGAAAGGGAAGAAAAGTATGTGTCACAAAACTAGTCTAGGATATCAAGATAAGTAAAGCAGATAAAAATAGGATAGGGGTTATCATACAATGAAGATAACAAGAGTATGAAGTTATACATCAAAGAAGCTTGCCATTAACAAATATAATAACAAAAAGATTTGCATGTAAGATAATTATGTCTACCTAACAAAGTAGGGTTGAGGCACCTACCAGACCTCTAACCTTAGGTGAGGGGAGAATAAGACATTCCCAGTCACCTACAATATTATGGGGAGAATAAGACATTCCCCAGGGCGATTATTTACATGCCCTTTGTGGGTGGTTGTACATAAGTATCGCTACTTTAAATTAAATAGAACATAAATCCATATGCTAGAAAAAGTAGTTATGGCAAGAATAATCATATGAATCAATAAGCATGGAAGTGAGGTACCAAGACCCAAGAATAATGTTCCAAAACTGATTTATGAGGAAAGTATAGCAAAAGATTCAAGAGTATATGAAATCGGTTTAATAAAGCCTCATTATAGAAAAATAGGTTAAGGCACAATTATTCCCAACTTAAGGTGTAAATTCATATACCTCTCTTACTAATATCAATTACTAACTTTCACCACTTTAATTGAGTCCAAGTTCCATTTTGCCTATTTTCAATGTATTAACATGTATTAGAGTACATAGTGCACATTAATGTATAGAAACCCTAATTTCAAAACTTTTTAGCAAAACTCAGATTTATATTTTGAAAATATCACCAATGAAATTATTAGGTTCTCCTGATGAAGAAAACATATTTTATGTTAATTTTGGAATTATGATGATTAAGATGTAATTTTTATGGATTTTATGCATTAAATTCATTTTACAAAAATCATCCTTCGTCAAACCATGAAATCATACCTTGAAAATATTTTTATTAGATAGAGATTAATATTCCAATTTTAAAACATATTTATTTGTCAAATTTGGATAAGCGGATTAGAAGATATGAATTTTTCAATACTGACCAATAGGAAATTGCCACATCATCAAACCGAACAAGATAATTGAAGAGAGAGGGAGAGGTAGAAAACATCATTTGACCCAAGATCAGGTTTTAAGTTGCATAGTTAACCAAACTAGAGCTTCTAGAGAAGGTAAATTGCAAGAAACCAAAATCCTTAAAGAACATGGTAAAAAAGAGATGCAAATCATCGATTTTAAACATAGAAGCATGAGTTTTAACCATGTAGTAAGCAATATCTGAGAAGGGGGTTAAAAAACATTCCTCTAGGAAGGTAAGAAGGACCAAACATAAAGGATCCTGAGATTAGAAGGTCTGGTTGCTCCAAGCCAAGCTCCTTCCTTGAGCAAAGATCACCTTCTCCACTTTAGAGGTGCAAACCCTAGCAAAAGAGCATGGAGATGAGATGTTTTAGGGTTATAGGTGGATCTTTACCATGGAAGGTCATTATTACGACCTGGAATAAGGTGGTAGGAATACTATCAGCATGAAAATAGGGAAGGAAAGGAGTATACTTACTAGTTTTGGTCAAAATCACCAAGGAGGAGCTTAAGAAATCCTAAATAGAGAAATTTGGAACCCTAGGAGCCTTCTTCACCCCTATTTTACCTTGGGATAGTAACTTCATGGCCAAATATAGAAGGGACAATTCTCTAAGCTGTGGGAAAGAGAAGGAGAGGATTTATTCTTGTATTGGGAGGTGGGAAGGGGTAGGCATGGCTTTATAAAGAAGGGGGCAAGTATGAGGTGTCTATGGGACTTTCCATGTGTCCTTAGGCTATGGCTTCATGGACATGCAAGAGGACAGCTCATAGACTCTTCTTGTATACCAATGGTTGGTCCTAAGAGCTCTTGGATCCTTCTAGGTCATCTCCACTGTCCTTCAAACAAAGAAATAACCCCATTGGTTAATAGCTTTTAAAGATGAGCACATTTATAAAGAGGGTAATCCCTATAATGTCCTTAGAGAGAAACACATTCAAACCAAGGTGAAACCAGGTACCCCATGGTTCAAAATCTAGAGAATAGTAAGAGAATGTCTAAGGATTAAAATTCAGGTGATAATTTGCAAAGAAAACCTATGAATTGGGTAAATTGCATAAAAGTTCAAAATATGCATATAATTGCATAACTTGCACAAACAACATCCAAATTGGACCAAACTTGAAACGTAATCTTGTCTCATAATTTCAAAACACATCAAAAGGTTAGATTAAGTTTTATAGTACTTAATTATGGTAATTAAGCTTTCAATGAGGTATTTGTGCATAAACCCTTATTTTGGTACAATTAGTGAATAAATGTTCACTAAACCACTATAAATTCCACTGATTAAATAGAAAGGCCAATAAGGATAGAAATCAAAGGAAAATATGGGAAAGAGGGTCAAAATACAAAATTCCAAAATTCGGTATGTTACAACATTCCACCCCTTAAAGAGGATTTCGTCCCCGAAATCACAAGCAAGAAAGGAAGGGTGAGTGTGCAACATCTCATCACAAAACTTCAAGTTATTTCTCCAACCTTAACTTCCACCAAACAACTCATCAACATATACTCCACAATCATCTCAACATAGGTCAAGTTCTCAAGGATCACTGAGGTTCCATTATTTAGATATTCTTTTTAGGAGATTTAACATTATTTACATTTTTAGCTCATTAACATTATATTCATTATGATATAACATTATCACCATTATTTTAATTATGGCATGTCATAATCACTTTATTACCAAGGAAGTTATATTTCATTATCATCCATGAAACATCATATATATATATATATATATTTCTCATTTATCTTACTAAGAATTTTAGCAAAATTATGGGTTACTCAATTCCCTCAATATACTTGATCATTATCCTTAATATTTTGAACTTCGACTTCATTATCCTTATACTATCACCACATTAAGTTATAACGAATTATTTTGCATGAAATATTCAATTTGTCATTAAGTCTTCATTCAATCCAAATTATGTCACATCAATTACATATTTTTATATTAAACATTATCTCATTACCACATTATCTTTATTTCTCACATTAATGTCATCATTAATCATTTCTCATATTTATTTATATTATTGGTTTGCACATTTATGTGAATTGAATCACTTCATATTCATATTGAAGTCGTTCCATGTATTTTAATGATCAAGGTGAGGCATATTACGAAGTAAGTGACTAATCGTGTGTGTATTAGATAACAAGGTAACATACCATGCATTTCATATTGATGACTTGATTAATATGTGATTAGATGATTATATATATCATTTATGTGTATCAAAGTATGTTAATTGATTATGGCACCTAATGTCATTAATGTATCATGAAAGGCATTAAGGATGTATATGTTAAGGCTAGATGATTACAACTTAGGGTTCATGTTAATATGATCACTATATTTTACTTAGCATGTATTAAGTCCAAGATTAGGTTACAATCATCTTACTTGTCATTTCATTAGAGTTTATTGGTTTATGACAGGGGAAACACCATGCATATCCATTAGGATTAATATGTGAGTTACTCATATTGTGTGCATTAGGTATTCATTAGGGTTTGAACATATAAATTATTCCTCATATGATCATTATATGTTCATTAATATATATAAAAGCATGTTAGGATATAACTATAACTTGTTTGGACCCCACTAAGGTTTCAAGCACAACAACCTCCTAAGTATGGGGTTAGGGTTTCTAAAGATAGTGTAGATAGATTTCAAGATGTCACAGGGCTCCATCCCCCTAAAGAGGATTTCGTCCTCAAAATATAATCACCCAAAATCATCAAACTAACTATACTCCACCCCTTAAAGGGTTCAACCTATCAATACAAACTACACTAGGGTTAAAGGATGAGTCTAACTAAACCATGTACAAGATCCATCACACTTCCACTGTGCACTCTGATAGCTCACTTAACCCCAAACTTCAAAGTCTATGTTCTAGGGATAAACTATCCAAGTATGTGGTCCCAAGGGACATAATGAGACTATCTTGGTATCCATCCTCAAACAAGTTATCATACACCTAAAACTTAGGGTTACCAAATATATACAACATAGATATCTACGATCACTATTGCCTAAAGGAAAACTATTTTGGACAATCCATATCAGCTTAGGCCAGGCCGGTATCATATGGATCTGGGAGTCCTCATAAACCAAAAAAGTGGTGCGGAGGAAAATATTACCAGCCCCCAGAACTTGATCCTTTCTAGACACCTTTGCTTCAACTTCATGCCTTAATAGTTGCCTAAAGGCAAACCTAAACAACATTAAGTTATGCATATTTTAGCTATGAGTATTTTAGGGATTTATTCATCATGATACTAATGTGGAACTATAGGGTCCTAAATCAACCTTTCATCATTTATAGATCAACTCTAGGGCAACCATGTCACCTAAAGGAACTATGTAAGGCAGGGATTCTAATTAGGGAGACAAAACTAAAATAGTCAGATTCCAACTACCATGGGCTCTGATACCATGCTGTAAGGAGTCACCCCCTTACTAAAAAATTTGAAGAATTAACATCCACTCCAAACACACTCAAAGGTACGTTGGAATAGGTATAAATTTTCCAAATTTATTATAATGGCATGCAAAAGACCAAAGTATAGTAACGGAATAAAAATAATGACTATATTCAATTTTGATAAAAGGTTTACAAAAAAACATCAAATTCTCCCATTAGGGTTTACATCAAGACACACAATCAGGATCTAGATATAGGGAAGTCTATAATACTACAATCTTATCTTCAAGGAACATCTCCATCAACTGACTCCAAGCCAAAAGCTAAAATCTTCCTTGTCTTATCCATCACCTTGCTCAACACCTGGGTGGTTGGGAAGGCACCCAACAAAAAGGGAAAGGGAAGAAAAGTATGTGTCACAAAACTAGTCTAGGATATCAAGATAAGTAAAGCAAATAAAAATAGGCTAGGGTTTATCATATGATGAAGATAACAAGAGTATGAGGCTATATATCAAAGAAGCTTTCCATTAACAAATATAATAACAAAAAGATTTGCATGTAAGATAATTATGTCTACCTAACTAAATAGGATTGAGGCACCTACCGGACCTCTAACCTTAGGTGAGGGGAGAATAAGACATTACCAGTCACCTACACAATTATATAGGGGAGAATAAAAGCATTCCCCAGGGAGATTAAATACATGCCCTCTGTGGGTGGTTGTACATAAGTATCGCTACTTTAAATAAAATAGAACATAAATCCACATGCTATAAAAAGTAGTCATGGCAAGAATAATCATATGAATCAATAAGCATGGCAGTGAGGTACCAAGACCCAAGAATAATGTTCCAAAATTGATTTATGAGGCAAGTATAGCAAAATATTCAAGAGTATATGAAATAGGGTTTTATAAAGCCTCATTATAGAAAAATAGGTTAAGGCACAATTATTTCCAACTTAAGGTGTAAATGCACATACCTCTCTTACTAATATCAATTACTAACTTTCACCACTTTAATTGAGTCCAAGATCCACTTTGCCTATTTCCAATGTATTAACATGTATTAGAGTACATAGTGCACATTAATGTATAGAAACCCTAATTTCAGAACTTTTTAGCAAAACTCAAATTTATATTTTGAAAATATCACCAATGAACTTATTAGGTTCTCTTGATAATTAATTTTGGAGTTATGATGCTTAAGATGCAATTTTTATGGATTTTATGCAATAAATTCATTTTTTAAAAATCAACCTTCGTCAAACCATTAAATCAGACCTTGAAAATATTTTTATTATATAGAGATTAATTTTCCAATTCCAAAATATATTTATTTGTCAAATTTGGATAAGCGGATTAGAAGATACGAATTTTTCAATACTGACCAATAGGAAATTGCCACATCATCAAACGGATCGAGATAATTGAAGAGAGGGGGAGAGAGAGAAAACACCATTTGACCCAATATCAGGTTTTAAGTTGCATATTTAACCAAACTAGAGATTCTAGAAGAGGTAAAACTGTAAGAAACTAAAACCCTAGAAGAACATGGTAAAAAGAGATGGAAATCATCGATTTTAAACATAGAAGCATGAGTTTTAAGCATGTAGTAAGCAATATATGAGAAGGGGGTTAACAAAACTTGCCTCTAGGAAGGTAAGAAGTTCCAAATAGAAAGGATCCTGAGATTAGAAGGTCTGGTTGCTCCAAGCCAAGCTCCTTTCTTGAGCAAAGATCACCTTCTCCACTTTAGAGGTGCAAACCCTAGCAAAAGAGCATGGAGATGAGATATTTTAGGGTTCTAGGTGGAGTTTTACCATGGAAGGTCATGGGTACGACTTGGAAGAAGGTGGGAGGAATACTCTTTATGTATGTGCAATCCCTACTTATGTATGTGCATTCCTTACACCCTATGTTGGGATAATTGCATCCAAATCCTATATTTCCCTAATGAGGCTTAAATGAATCGTAAATCTTCTATTCTTGAATCCTAATGTTGTTCATGCCTCAAATCAGATTATAATTTTTTCTTGTTTGGGTCTTATACCCCATTGCCATGCTTATTGAATATTATGACTACTCTTGCCATGACTACTTTTCTAGCATGTAGATTTATGTTCTATTTAATTTAAAGTAGCGGTACTTATGTACAACCACCCACAGAGGGCATGTATTTAATCACCCCGGGGAATGTTTTTATTCTCCCCTATATAATTGTGTAGGTGATTTGGAATATCTTATTCTCCCCTCACCTATAGGTTTGAGGTCCGGTAGGTGCCTCAACCCTACTTAGTTAGGTAGACATAATTATCCTACATGCAAATCCTTTTTAATATAATTGTTAATGGCAAGTTTCTTTTGAATATTGCCTCATACTCTTTTTCTGTTCATATTATAATGAAATCTTATCCTTTACTTTCATGTTATTTCCTTATCTTTTGTTCTTGTTCATTATTTGACACATACCTTGTATTTCTCTCTCTTGCTGGGTGATTTCCCAACTACCCAGGTTTAGATCGAGGTGTTGAACATGACCAAGGAGAACATAGATTCCAATATGAACCTAGATCTTGGAGATGTTGGCTTGGAGACAAATTTGAACTATTTTAGACTTCCCTCTACTTAGATCCTTATGTTGTATCATACATGTAAACCCTTATGGGAGATTATGATATACTTTTGTAATCTTTTGTGAAATTGAATATAGTCATTTGTTTAATTCGGCTGCTACACTTTGGTCTTTTCCATACCATTATAATAAATTTGGAACATTTATACCTATTCCAACATACCTTTTAGTGTGTTTGGAATGGATGTTTAATTATTCAAAATTTTTCTTTAGTAAGGGGGTGATCTTGCACTCCTTACAGCATGGTATCAGAGCCATGTATGTGCAATCTATCTTTATGTATTGCAATACATCTTTATGTATGTGCAATCCCTATTTATGTATGTGCATTCTTACACCCTAAGTTGGGATATTTGCAAACCAAACCCTATATTCCCTAATGAGGCACTATATGAACCCTATTACCTCTATTCATGATTCTTTTGTTAAATTGTCACAAAATTAGTAGTGATATTCTTTCTCTTGGGTCTTGTACCCCACTACCATTCTTATTGAATATTATGACTACTCTTGCCATGACTACTTTTCTAGCATGTAGATTTATGTTCTATTTAATTTAAAGTAGCGGTACTTATGTACAACCACCCATAGAGGACATGTATTTAATTTCCCTGGGGAATGTTTTTATTCTCCCATATATAATTTTGTAGGTGACTGGGAATGTCTTATTCTCCCCTCACCTATAGGTTAGAGGCCTGGCAGGTGCCTCAACCCTACTTAGTTAGGTAGACATAATTATCCTACATGCAAATCCTTTTTAATATAATTGTTAATGGCAAATTTCTTTTGAATATAGCCTCATACTCTTGTTCTGTTCATCTTATGATGAAATCTTAGTCTTTGCTTTCATTTTATTTCCTTACTATATTCAATTTTCACAAAATATTACAAAAGTATATCATAATCTCCCATAAGGGTTTACATGTATGATACAACATAAGGATCTAAGTAGAGGAAAATCTAAACTACTTAAAATATTTCTCCAAGAAACATCTCCAAGAGCTAGGTCCATGTTGGAAGCTATGTTCTACTGATCAAGAAAATATATTTTGATGTTAATTTTGGAGTTATGATTGTTAAGATGTAATTTTTATGGATTGTATGCATTAAATTCGTTTTACAGAAATCACCCTTCGTAAAACCATGAAATCAAACCTTGAGAATATTTTTATTATATAGAGATTAATTTCCCAATTTCAAAACATATTTATTTGTCAAATTTGGATAAGCGGTTAAGAAGATATGAATTTTTCAATACTGACCAATAGGAAATTGCCACATCATCAAACCGATCGAGATAATTGAAGAGAGAGGGAGAGGGAGAAAATAACATTTGACCCAAGATCAGGTTTGTAGTTGCATAAATAACCAAACTAGAGCTTCTAGACAAGGTAAAACAACAAGAAATCAAAACCCTAGAAGAACATGGTAAAAAGAGATGGAAATCATCGATTTTAAACATAGAAGCATGGGTTTTAAGCATGTACTAAGCAATATATGAGAAGGGGGTTAACAAAACTTGCCTCTAGGAAGGTAATAAGGTCCAAATAGAAACGATCCCAAGATTAGAAGGTCTGGTTGCTCCAAGCCAAGCTCCTTTCTTGAGCAAAGATCACCTTCTCCACTTTAGAGGTGCAAACCCTAGAAAAAGAGCATGGAGATGAGATGTTTTAGGGTTCTAGGTGGCATTTTACCATGGAAGGTCATGGTTACGACCTGGAAGAAGGTAGGAGGAATACTAAAAGCATGAAAACAGGGAAGGAAAGGAGGATTCTTACTAGTTTTGGTCAAAATCACCAAGGAGGAGCTTAAGAAATCCTAAATAGAGAAATTTGGAACCCTAGGATCCTTCTTCGCCAAGGTAGGCACCCTCTTTTACCTTGGGACATCAAATTCATGACCAAAAATAGAAGGGATGATGCTCTAAGATGTGGGAAAGAGAAGGAGAGGTTGCTTCTTGGATTGGGAGGTGGGAAGGAGTAGGCATGGCTTTATAAAGAAGAGGGCAAGTATGAGGTGTCTAATGGACTTTCCATGTGTCCTTAGGCTAGGACTTCATGGCCATGCAAGAGGACAACTCATATACTCTTCTTGTATACCAAAGGTCAATCCTAAGATCCCCTGGAGCCTTCTAGTCCATCCCCTCCGTCCTTCAAATAAAGAAATAACTCCATTGGTTGATAGCTTTTATAGATAAGCACATTTATAAAGAGGGTAATCCCTATAATGCCCTTGGAGAGAAACACCTTCAAACCAAGGCGCAACCAGGTGCGCCATGGTTCAAAATCTCGTGAATGGTAAGGGAATATACGAGGATTAAAATTCAGGTGATAATTTGCAAAGAAAACCTCCCAATTGGGTAAATTTCATAAAAGTCCAAAATGTACCTAAAATTGCATAACTTGCACAAACAATATCCAAATCGAACCAAATTTGAAACTTAGGGTCATTTTATGTTTGAAAATCATATAAAAAAGTTATATTAAGGTTTAGAGAACTTAATTATGGTAATTAAGCTTTCACTGAGGTATTTGTGCATAAACCCTTATATTGGTACAATTAGTGAATAAATGTTCACTAAACCACTATAAATCCCACTAATTAAACATAAACGACATAAAGGATAGAAATAAAAGGGAAACTTGGGAAAAAGGTTTACATGGAGATTACATTTAATATTCATTATGTTATAGTACTCCACCCCTTTAAAAGGATTTCGTCCTCGAAATTTCAAGCAAAAAGAGAAGGGTGAGTATGTAACATTTCATCTCTCAACTCCCAAGTGGTTTCTTCCAGACCATGATATTTCCACAAAACTTTTACCATCTCAATCTCTTTGTTCTTCAGCTACTTTACTTGGGAGTCAAGGATCTTCACATGTAGCTCTTCATAGGTCAGATTCTCATGTATCTCCAAAGACTCAATAGTAAGCATATGAGAAGAGTCCTTCACATACTTCTTCAGCATAGAGACATGGAACACATTATGAATCTTATCATAGGAAGGAGGTAAGGCTAAGTGGTATTCTCAGCCTCCAACCTTATCTAATATTTCAAATGGTCCAACATAGCGGGGAATCAACTTGCCTTTAACTTTAGATCTAGCAATAGAACGGACGGGCTTGATATTCATAAATGCATAGTCACCAACTAGGAAGTTAACATCAGACCTTTTCTTGTTAGCATACATCTTCTGTCGGACTTGAGCAGCTTTCATGTGTTTCTTTATCAATTGCACCTTTTCTTTCATCATTTGCATGTCATCGGTCTTCACTAGAGAACGTTCACCGACGTCATCCCAATGCAAAGATGAATGACATGGTCTACTATAGAGAGCTTCAAAAGGTGGCATACCAATACTAGCTTGGTAGCTATTGTTGTAAGAAAATTTGGATAGTGGCAGATACCAATCCCATGCACCACCCAATCCATCACACAAGCACAAAGCAAGTCCTCCAGAATCTAAATTGTTCTCTCAGATTGACCATCAATATGTAGGTGGTAAGAAGTACTGAAATGCATGTCAGTACCCATCTCCTCCTAAATCTGACCCCATAAACGAGAAGTAAACTTTGGGTCACGATCAGAAACTATTACCTCAGGTACTCCATGCAGGCGTATGATCAACTCAACATACAAATGAACCATATCTGCAACTTTGTGATTGGTTTTGAAAGGCAAGAAATGAGTCGGTTTTGTAAGACGATCAATAACCACCCAAACATCATCATAACCTTTCTTGGACTTGGGGAAACCAGTAACGAAGTCCATTGTGATCTTCTCCCACTTCCATTTTGGAATTTCAGGAGGGTGAAGAAGACCACCAGGTTGTTGATGTTTGATCTTGACTTGCTGACATGTCAAGCACTTCACGACGAATAGAGCTATATCATTCTTCATGTTTTCCACCAAACGCTTCATTGTAACTCCTTGTACATTTTTGTTGTAATAGTATGAATAGTGTACTTGGACCCATGTGCTTCACTCAACACCTTCTGTCTCATATCACCCATGTCAGGAATCCACAACCTTTTTCTAAAGCGGACAACACCATCCACTCTGATAGAGAAGTTAGATTGCGGTTTCTTGGTCAAGGCCTTCATCTTTTCCATCTCAGAGCTTTCCAACTGTGCATAAATGACTTTTGAGATCCAAGTCAGTGTAATAGTCAAACTATCCATATGGACACACAACTTGTCTTCATCCACTAAATCGACAAGTTGAGGTCACCAACTAGTCACATATTCGAGATTTTCCCACACCGAACATCTCAGAGCAGCACAAACGGCATCCTTCTTGCGACTTAAAGCATCGGCTACGATGTTTGCGTTACCAAGATGATAGGTGATGGTGAATTCATAATCTTTGAGATATTCCATCCAACTTCACTATCGTAGATTCATATCCTTCTGTGTCAACAGGTACCTCAAGCTTTTATGGTCAGAGAAAACTTCAAACTTCACAGCATAGAGATAATGTCGCCAGATTTTCAGAGCATGAACGATGCTAGCAAGCTCTAAATTATGTGTAGGCCAATTAGCTTCATTCGTTTTCAACTGGCGGGAAGCATAGGCAATCACCTTTCCATTTTGCATCAAAACACACACTAATCCTTGTTTAGAAGCATCAGTGTAGATGACATAGGGCATGCCTTCAACAGGCAAGGAAAGAACAGGAGCAAAAGTCAAACACTCCTTCAGCTTTAGGAAACTATTCTCACATTCTGGTGTCCAAGAGAACTTGACCTCCTTTCATGTCAGCTTCGTTAAAGGCAAGACCAACTCAGAGAAGTTCTTGATAAACCTTCGATAGTAACTTGCTAAGCCGAGGAAACTACGGATCTCTGAGGGATTATTTGAATCTTTCTACTTGGTCACAGCTTCTACCTTTGTAGGATCAATAGCTATATGTCCGGCAGAAATCACATGACCTAGAAACATCACTTCCTTATCCAGAACTCACACTTTGAGAATTTTGCATAGAGTTGATTTTCTCGTAGTGTGTTGAGTATAATTCGTAGATGCTCACGATGTTGTTCTAACATCTAAGAATAAACCAAAATGTCATCAATAAACACCACCATGAACTTGTCAAGGTATGGGCGGAACACTCGGTTCATCAAGTCCATGAAGGAAGTAGGGGCATTTGTCAAGTCGAAAGGCATGACCATGAATTCATAATGCCCATAGCGAGTTCTGAACGCCGTCTTTAGGACATCATCATCCTTCACGCGCATCTGGTAATAGCTACTTTGCAGATCCATCTTGGAGAACACAGTAGTTGACTTCAGCTGGTCTAACAAGTCGTCGATGCGAGGTAAAGGATAATGATTCTTCACCATCACTTGGTTAAGCATGCGGTAGTCTATAAACATCTGCATCGAACCATCCTTCTTCTTCATGAATAGGATAGGGGCTCCCTAAGGTGAAACATTGGGGTGGATGAAGCCCATGTCAAGAAGCTCTTCTAGTTGCTTCTCCAGTTTGGCAAGCTCGGCAGGGGCCAAGCGGTAAGGCGGCTTGAATATTGGTGAAGTTTTGGGTACAAGCTCGATGGAGAACTCCACCTCCCGAGTTGGTGGAAAACCAGGTAACTCCTCGGGAAAGATTTCCAGGAAGTCCTTAACCACATTTATGTGGTCGAGAGAAGGATGTGTAGCCTCAAAGACTATAGAGGCTAAGAAAGCTCTACACCCTTGCGAGACTAGCTTTTCAGCTTTGATGGTAAAGATAACAAAATTTTGATCTTCTCGCTTCCTACCCTTGACACACAATCTTCCCTCAATAGGATAACTAACCTTTGATTATTCACAAAACAAAATAGTGTTGTACCTCTTCAATCAATCCATTCCTAGGATGACATCAAAGGCGGTCATGTCGAGCAAGATGAAATCCGAGGGAAACATTATACCAAATATACAGAGGTCCATGGTTGGAGTTTGGAGATACAAAGAGCATATCTTACTATTGGTATGTATGCCATGAGAGCCAATCATGGGATGATTGGTGGGATACATTAAGATTGATTTGATTAAGATCAAAGGCAAGCTTCTAATTCTTTCTGGTTCATTCATATGAGATAATGATAGAACAAATTGAATGTCTAGAGAATGACAGTACTCAATGATGTATGCTTTTGGGTTGAGGACCTAAACGATGAGATCATACGGATGCTAAGAGTTTGTACATTCTTATTATGTCCCTAGTCAGATATCATTGTGGAAGGTAGATAGACAACAATGACACACAAGACTAGATTGTGGTGTTGGTTGATGATAGAATCTCATTAGTCATGATATGGAGATATCAAACCAAACACATAGGTACTTGTTAGAGAACAAGTTTATCGGACAGACCCACTGTGAGTTTGACACATGGAACCATGACATGGTAGTCACAGTCAGTTCTCACAGTGATGGTGGTGGGTGTGATTCTTAGACCTAAAATCACTACACTCAACACATGTCGTTGGGTACACTTTGACATCATCAAACGCAGTCCTGAAACATGGGTTGTTATAAATGTGATGATTGGGTGGCTTTGACACATGGGGCTTTTGAGGGATGAGTGATAGATATGGGATTTGTCCCTCCTGAGGGAGTTTGATATCCATGGCCACTTGATGAGTAGGATTGAGATAGGTGTGCGCACACATGTGTGAATTAGTATGTGATATTGATGTCATACATATCTCCTCCAATCTACTCTGAGATCAAGAAAGTGAATGAACATTGACAGGATGACTGTTCCATGCCTTGAGTTCATTCGGGATATCAGTGACAAAGGAATTATACATTCATTGTAACACCATTCACAGATTGTAGGATTGAAAGTTGTTCTCCAACTTTCTATTTCACTTGGGTAGCACTGATGTGCGACTAGGCACCGCTCTTTTCTTGTGAAATCATAAGTGTTATGGACTTTCACTGCCAACGTGAAATGGACCTGCAGGGTCACACACATAGGATTTAACCTGGAAGAGGATTTTATCCACAAATGATGTTTGGATTGATTACTAAAGGAGTTTAGTAGTTCAATTAAACACACAATCAATTGATAGCTCAATATCATAGTGTTCAAGGTGTTGGACCGATTGATTAGAGTATCAGATTTATTGAAACTGTGATTGACTGATTTTGCATAGTCTGTTGCCCCAATCGATTGGCTCATGGGATTAACCGATCGGCTCAGGTTGGTGAACCGATCGGCTCATGTGATGAACTGATTGGCTCAAGATAGGCTGAGACGTCTGGTTCAAGGGTTGAACCGATCAGCTCAACTGGTCTAACCGAGATCATTTGGAAAGTGAGAAGACTATTTTGCAAATACAATTTGTTTCACTTGTACAAATTTGATTTGGACAAGGATTAATATTTGATTAATCGGAAACAAATATGAAAGTCAATTTGAGTTGGACAAGGACCACGAACCAATCAGCTCAGGGTACCAACCGATCAGCTCATATCCCCAAACGATCAGCTCAGGTCCCAAATGATCGTTTCAGGATATGAACCGGTCGGTTCAGCTGGCGAGTTGGTTGTTTTGTGGAAAATCTTGAACCCTTCTACTCTTGCATTAATCACGCATTTCCTGGGATAGAGAACCCTATCCCATGACCCTCCTATATATAGGGGTAGTGGGGGCTTCTCAGAAACACAACTCAGTGCACTAGTTGCTCTGCAAAGTTGTCGTTCTCTCTGGTTTTGGTAACCGAGAGAGAGCCCGAGCAAGTGCTACCCGATAAGGGAGGTATAGCAAAGGAAAGACAACTGCAGAAAGTGACTGGTGGCAGGAGAGTGTGTCGGTGACTAGTACGCTGACAGGAGGGTGTGACTCCTTCCGATTCCTTGTGGGACAAGGAGACCGGAGTTCCAGGTGCCTTTATTTATTGCATGCGATGCGAATAAAATTGGCTTTATGCATGTCCAATCCTAAATCCACAAATCCCAATATACATATATGATATGTAATATGAATTCACTCGATATGTGTCACCCTTAAATAAGTTTTGTGGTGGATGTATAGTGTGGTTATGACCAATAAACCCTATATGTGTGCTTGGTGGTATGTGGTTGCTTGCATCTCGATCTGCGCACTGATTCCCTATCTCCTATTCCTGATGTAACTTGAGATAACTCAAGATTTTTTTCCTACCTTTGCTCCCCCCGAATGTAACTCAGGGTTTCCCTTTTCAAATGTAAAATAGGATAGATCTTTTATTTCCTGTTATCTCAAAGAACGGCGGACAACCTAACGACAACTGAGACGATCGGTTCAAGGCGTGAACTGATCGATTGGCGATCCAGACGACCGGTTCATGGAGCGAGACGATCGGGTGGTGGCCATGAAGAGATGCATGACGACCAGGCGAACCGATCGATTGGAGGAGCCAACCGATCGGTTGGTGGCACCCAGACGATCGGCCTGATGGTGAGCCGATCAATCATGGAGATGAGTTGATCAAACCCAGTAAAGGCAAAGCACAGAGTTCATCTTGTACAGGTTGCATGTGATGTAGACCTAGATGACCGTGATTCCTCTTGGCTTGAGGAATCACATTAGGATGGCCATAATCATTGCTTTTATCTTTTCGCATATTTTCTATGGGATATAGCATGTATATGATACATACTATATATTGTGGTGATTGGATATGTATATGTAACAATAAAAACCAAATCCCTCATCTAAATATTAAGTGTTATACGCCTTCCATTAGTGGCACACATGAAAAACTTGATCGACCAAGTGTAGGTTATGCCAAAGCGTGGTGCGCCGTCTATCTCACAGATATGTAGGTTCTGCCAAAGCAGGGTGCATGTTTACCGTGTCAGCTTTTGGGTTAGACTTAACTGGTGATTCTTAGTGTGTCTAAGCCCAGAGGCACAGAATGTTCATGGCAAGGTGTTGTGCATGTTCATTCATCAAGAGTTGCATATGATGTAATTGGCATGATGGCCTACCTAAATAGTCAAGATTATGGGCGATCAGCCAAAGCTGACTCATGACTTGATGAAATATGGATCTTGACCCACTAGAAGATTGTACGCTGCAATCTTTCAAATTGATGGTGAGGGCTATCAATTTGAACAAAAATATTGGGAGCGATAATTAATTAAAGTCCTAATTATATCATCAACCTTTCAAATCAATCAAATAAGTCAAATTTGACTTTTGGACTAAATTGCATATATTTCCTTTTGTAGTACAAATGACAACAAACCGCAATCACTTTTCGTTGCGATCGGTCCTTGAAAAGGACAAATTGAATGGGACTAACATCCATGATTGCTTTAGGACATTGAGAATTGTTCTCACTCAAGAGTGAAAGCTCTATGTCTTGGATACTCCAGTTCCAGAGGAACCTACTCCTACCACACCAAAGGCAGAAAGGGATGCTTATTAGAAGCATTATGATGATGACATTAATGAAAAGTACTTGATGTTGTGCTCTATGAACCACGAGTTGCAGAGACAACATGAGAACATGGGTGTCATTGAGATGATTCAGCATCTCAAGAACATGTATGAAGATCAAGCACGGTAAGAGAGATATGATGTCTCCAGTGCATTGTTCAAGTGTGTCATGATAGAAGGAGATCCAGTTGGTCCTCACACGCTCAAGATGATTGGGTATGTGGAGAACCTGACAAGACTGGGATTTCCCCTGAGCTAAGAGTTGGCTACTGATGTGATACTGCAATCGTTGCCATAATCCTACAGTCAGTTTGTGATGAACTACAACATGAACAACTTTAACAAGCTGTTGATAGAGTTGTTGGGCATGTTGAGGACAGTTGAGACACAGATGAAGAAGGACAAACCTAAGTCTATGATGATGATCAGTGACAAGAAAGGCAAGTCCAAGCATAAGGGTAAGGGCAAAGCTAAGAAAGGTTCTGATGCTAGCCAGCAGCCCAAGTCGCCTTCAACTCTCAAGGCCAAGGGAGTGACCGACCTAAATCGCGCGTCCAAAAGGAGCGGATTTGAAGTAGTCGGACTTTTAAATTACCCGACTCTTAGACCCCCGCAACGATGACGGGGTCCGAAGTAGCAATTGGGGTCTAACCACAGGGACAAGGGTGGTAGTGTTAAGAACGCAGAATTGACACTCTACACTCCGGTAAGGGTAAGGTTAGGATAAAGTTCCCGAAGGGAACAACAGGTGAAGATTGATAAAATAAAAGAAAACTATCTCCAACTGGAGTTACAAGGAAAATTAAGGTTTTTGGCATTTATCGGTCTTTAGGGTTTTAGCGCAACAGAACCAGAGGAGAAAACACTATTGCCTTGGTAAGAAACAAAGGAGGAAAACTTCGGCATAACAAGTGGTAGTAGGAACATCATGTACCCCTTCTCTCAAAGAGGGTACCTCTAACTAAGCACCAACACCCTCTCTCAAGGTTGCTGGACTTGGGTTAGAGTGGAAAGATAATTGAAGCCACTCCGATCTTGGGTACTCTCGTACTCCCTGATCGGACCAAACACTAGAGCCGCAAAACCTCTCTCGAGGGAGTTACAGCGGGAAACATGGTTCAATAGCTAGTCAAAACATGATCTAAGCGTACAAGCTAGAGTTCAGATGCTAAACGAAGTAATCATTCCACAAAAAGGAACCAAACATAAAGTCAACAGATATTTAAAACTCCTCTAATTTCATTGTCATAAACATTATATAAAAGGGTTTGGTTACATTGCGGAAATAAAGAAAGTAAATGACTGAAAAAGGAAAAGATAAGTATCGCCTCCTTGATTTAGGAGATCGAAAAATAGCAGCGGATCCCTAAGGTCCCTCTAGCCTGATACCGGGCGGGAGCCTTGCCTGATATGCATGTGTCAGGTTGTGTCCCCTATCGGGTGACATGCCATGACGGGCAGACGTATCGATCAAAGTGCTCATGCCCGATATGGTCATGTCGGGATGCCACCCTCTTAGGTGACACACCGTGACGGTTGATTCGTATTGAGCTCGGTATCGTGTTGGGCTAGAGACCACTTAGAGTATCAGGTTCCTCGTATCGGGTGGCTTTTCCGGTCGATATCGAGCTGCTGTAGCGACCGAGACGGATTCTAAGTGAACCATTCCCGCCCTCTTGGGTCGGGGAAGTGCTCACCTAGTATCACTCGGTACACCTCTGGGATGCGACACGCTAGCTCCAGGTGCTTTCCAAAGTTAGCTTTCGTGAGATTCCGACCCGTCCCAATGAGGTCATGTGGCTGCTATTTATAGGCAGCAGTTGGAAGAAGTTGCGGTCCTCCGGGCGCCACGTGTCCTCCATTGGCTCAATTAGCTCAGCTCCAGGGACGTTCGACATGTGTGTCGCTCGGCACAATGGGTGTCGGTCAGCAAGCATATCGGGTATTGTGACGGGTGAGCGTCTGCCAATGGGTGGCTTGTATCGCGTGACACACTTCAGTAGTCATGGCGAGTACAGCTCCATGTCGGGTAAGTGGTGTGTCGTCCGTCAGAGCCTTCTTGCGCGGCACACCCGTGTTGTGTAGCATCTGTATCGGGCTGCTGCATGGCGGGGAGTGAGTGTGTCGGTCGAATGGTAGGAGGGCCGATGTAGGTAGAACACGTTCATGGGCCGGGACGGGCCTTTTGCTGATTTTGAGTGGAAAACATGAGTAAAACTCTACAAAAGATGATAAAATTGGGTTAAGAATGTAGTGTGTCCTATTTATTTAAAAACATGACAAAAAGGAGAGGAAAACAATTAAAAGGGCAGATTTGACAACGAAATAAGGGCCATAAACATCACAAAATTTGGTGTTATCAACTCCCCAAACTTAGCATTTTGATTGTCCTCAATCAATCTTTTAAAACTTTGTTTGTGATGCTTCTTCTTAACCGGTATAGTTTTCATACAAAGGGTTTGAGCGAGTATTGAGATGTTTTAAGGAGAATACTGCCCGACCACGAACAACAGACTTTACTTTTCCTACCTTATTTAAGCAAAAAATTTCTCCACAGCTTCGGTGAGATTTGGGTGCATGATTTCGAAGTTAGCTTTCACACCAAACAACTTTTGGGAACAAAAATTTGTGTGTTTGGGTAAGCTTAAGGCTTTTGGGGTTTTTCTTGTTTCCCATCAGTCCATCCAGGTACGGGTCCATTAGCGGGTAAGTGGTCCCTGCAGTCCAAGCCAGTTGGCTTTAGAGCAGTGATTTCACATCCTATGTACCACTGTCCCGGATCTACCATGCCTAAAGATGGGTAGTTTTAGAAAATAAGTGTGTGTATTTTTTTTTTCATTTGGCACAACTCTCATGCTTTTATTCACTCTCATAAGGCTATTCTCTCTTTTTGGGATTTTTTTGGGTAAGGGAAAACAAGAGAAATTATTGTTGTTTGGGCAGCTTTTTCCTTCTGCATCCACGTCTCTTAGCTGTCGCGAGATTATATTTTGAAATTTTTGCCGTGGAAAGTCATAGTCTTTTGTTGTTTGAGGCTGCATTTTCAAAAATACATAGCAAAACATGCACCTCTTTGGACATAGAGAAAGCAAACTGGAAAGAAGTCGTATCAGGTTTTTACTATGAAGTGTCTTTGTACATGTGTATATAAACAAAATAAGCAAAATTTTGTATGAGGCATGTATATGTATATGTACACATGTTATATAAAAGGAACAGAGAGAACCAAAAAAAGGGTGAAGTTAAAAAGACTTTTAGTACCTCCCTCACTGGTACATAGAATCCCCCCCAAACTTACTCCACACTCTGTCCCAGAGTTGTGAAGTAGATCAGGTAGGGTAATGTTTACTCAGTGAGGGTTAGCTGGTGAGCGCGCCTTTGCCAGATAGAAGCTCCCACACATATTCTCCACATTTGCTGTGGTAGTCGATGTGGTGGAGCTGGTCAGGCTTCTCTTCATTTGCTATCCATTCCAGCACGAAGATGTTGCAGTCGTTGGATAAGGGAATTTGTTGTGGACTGTGGTGGCAGAACTGAAGCTCGTGCCATTTGCTAGCTGCCGTCTCCAGGAATGGTTGTATTAGCGCTGCTACCTCGTCGTAGTATTTTCATACTAAGCGCTCGAGGGATGTCAACGTTGTCGATGTACACTGCACCAGATGATCTTTTTTGCTGTCTGAGCTGTTATAGAAGATTCCTACTCATTGTCGAGTGTACATCATCAGGAGCGTCTAATGGTTGTAGTGTAGGATAGGTAGGAAGATGATGCATGGAACTCTATACTGCAACTCGGCCATAAATGATTGTTTCTCTCCTGACTCATCGGCTAGGCAGATGTCGTTGAACAACATTGGATGGGCTATGTATGCGTGTTGAAACTTCTTCTATATTATCTGGATGTAGGTAGCCGCCACTGATATCGCCAGACATCCTCCTTCTTTTACCATGTCCCTCAAATCATCAATTGGGACTATGACACTGCCTGCCTCGTAGATGACATCTGCGGGGGTTGAGTCGGCTAACTTCAAAATAACTTCATTGACCTATTCCTGTGTGAGCGTAGAACACGAGAAACGGTTGAAGTTGTTGATCATTTCTTCTGAAGTGTCGGGTGAAGAGGGGTCTTCAATTCCGCATACTAAATAACTCAATAAGTAAATTGAGAATCTAGTACCTTTTCTCAAAGGAAGATTCCAAGGTGTTTCAAACTTGAGGTTCAATTAGATCCATGCCAAGATGAAATCCCCAAGGTGTTTCAAAACTCAAAGGAAGATTCCAAGGTGTTTCAAGATGAAATCCCCACAAAGATGTGCAAAATGGTTCAAGATACCAAATTGTCAAAATACTTGCAATGACCGGTTTTAAATATTAGATTAAGAACTGTCATATCATCTCTTTATCTATGACTACAATGCCATATGTCCAATCATCTATGAAACAACGATACGACAGCCTGTTATTTCAACTAGTATATTGGGGGACCACTAATCCATTAGAACTTGAGCACAAGGTAGTGGGACGTACCCAACCTTAATGAGCCCAAGCTCTAAAGGGAAAAATCCCAAAGGGACCAAAGTCCAAGGAGTCAAAACTCCAAGACCAATTTTAGTGCCATAAAAATATTTACAATACTCAACAATAATGAATTTGGTGTAGTGAACTGTTAAAAGATAGGAAAGGCTTATAAAAATAGTTTAAAGTTCACCACCAAACATGATATATGGTATTCAAGAGGGAACGAAATAACTCATGAAGTAAATTGAGAATCTAGTAAATTTTCTCAAAGAAATATTCCAAGGTGTTTCAAACTTGAGGCTCAATGAGATCCAAAGATTAGAGATCTAATATAAACAACAATTATATGTCATAATAGGACTATTGGTTTTGAATCAAACATTTTTGGCTTGAGTCATTTAAAGTTAGGTTTGTATGTATAGGATGATCATTTCACATTTTCTCCATCAATATTGTTTCTAGATTTCCAACAAGGATATTTGTAGTTACTATTACATACTCAATTACAATATCACATTTTCTTTAAATTATGTATTAAAATATAATTCACTCTCTTATTTTTATATAAAATAATTGTATTCTGCTTTTAGGTTCAAATGTGTTTATTTATCACCATACCCTTATTGGTAAGATCTAGGGTTTAATCCAATATACCTCCATATATACTAGTCATATACGTAGGTCTTCATTATGTACAAGTTACTTCATATCCCTACTATAATAAAATATCTTTTCAAACATAAGCTTTCACATATCATCCCTTATTAATATAACAAATAGTGGTAGTATTATTTCTATCATAATATAAGATGATCACATCATGGGATTGGGTTCTACATCTCAAGGGTCCAGATTAATATATAAATCTAATATTTGATATGTCATTATTAGCCAATTCAAGATTATATGAGATGTTACTACCAATATATGATGCATTTGCATATCTATGTTTAATGACGCTAGTACATAATTGAATTATTATTATTTTAGTATTTAGAATGTAATGTGATAGATATGATAGTAATAATATAGTATTAGATGGATTAGTAAACACGTTTGTTGGAGACTTTCTAAATTAGCTTTTATCAACATATTACCAAGTTTGTTATTTCCTTGTTCAATTATGAAAAGGATAACTACATGTGTACATAAAAATCACCATGATTATTACATATTGGTCTTGTGATGGCCCTTGGTTGTGCTAGGGAACTTGTAGAGGTTGAGATTCCTATTCTAATGTTGCAAATCTAGATGGGAGCAGAGGGATCTGATTCTCTTCTTCATGTCTAGAGGCTATCATTGAAGTGGAGATGGTGAAGGCAGTCTACTGGATTTGTCCTTCACTAAGTTGCAACCAGAGGAAGAAGTAGGTCGGGTTTGAGATCAAAGGTGGCAGGTCTGAGTTCCATTGGCAGGGTTGCTAGTTGTGAGAAATATGGTAAGTGGTGGTGGAATCTTTGTGTGAAGGCTTATCGTTGAAGATGTTTGGGGTGAAGTCGATCTGGTGATCACTACAAGCATCAGATGTGGTGCCTAATTTTTGGAGTCCAAGACAGAGAAGATCATGTTGCTTCAAACATTTGAGGAGTTAGAAAGAGCATCTAAGGATCATTATAAAAATCGTCAGTCATCACTAGATATGTGATGGAGATTGCTTAGTAGATAGTTGATTTTAGGCATAGACGAAGAAGGTGGTTTGTATTGATATCACTAGCCTTTGTTGGAGGTATGGAGGTTGGAGAAAAATAGCAAGATCAGTTGTAGCATGATCTAGCAAGGTTGCAAATTTGGTTGTTGTTGTTGTTGGGTAGGAAAGCATGATCATATGCATCCAGTGGTGATGAAGGAGGGTGGCTACATGAGGAGTTGTTATGCCACAGGTCAGTGAGGCATATGTGGTGGTTTTCGATGTCAAATCTATTTGGTGGTGGACCTGAAGCACTGGTGATGTATGGAGTGCTGGCGAGGATTGAAGAAGGTCATGGGTTACTGTGGTGGTGTAGATGTTTTGAGGTCGAAACTGGTTCATGGTGGTGTTGTAGAAGCTGAGGGGAAGGGAGTTCCTTTGGTTGTTGTTGCCCACTGGAGCCCACGTCGGCCATTGTAGAAGGTGGTGGAAGTGGTGTTGTTGCAGATTAGTGGTCATGTCTATAGGCCTGAGGTAGCAGGGGGTGTTGAGATTGGGATTAGGTTGGTGATGGGAACCTTGTTGTCATCCACAGGTTAGCGGTGAGGTTCAGAGCTGTCATTTAGGTTGAGAGTAGATGATGACTAGAGACGCAATCTATTAATTCGTGGTAGGGTGTAAATAAAGAAGGGGCAGAGGGAAAAGATATGTAGATCTGTTATTGGTGTTGAGTTTGGTGGATGTGTGAAGAAGTATGGACTCTAGTTTGTGGCATCATCATGGAGGCTACGATGGTTGCAGGTCATCGTTCAAGTCTGTCTACTTGTGTTTCTGGGCATTGTTCTTTATATGTTAGGGTTTTGGCATTGATTTGAGTGGCAAGGAGAGGGAGGAGAAGGAGAGGAGGTGAAGCAGTGGTGTCTATAAGTGGATTTTGTCCCCAATATCTGTACATTCTTGTTCTAGTCAGGTACTATTCTCCACCCATTAAAGGATTCAATTAGAGATCTAAATAGTCATATCAACAACAATGTTTCATCCTTCACATTCTCTAAATCATTAATTATACCAAGCTTTGGGTTTTAAGGGTTTCTTGTGGTTCTCCTCTAGGGTTTACTTGCACTTCCTTGATTATGACTTAGCTTGAGAAATCATCCATAAAATTCCATAAAAATGTTTTCCTTTGTACATAGTATTATAAAGAAAAATAATTTCTTGAAGAAAAACTTTTTGATACAAAACCAAATAATATCAAAAATTAAAGTGAGAACTAAGTTACAATCACCTCATGTCTAAATTATAATTACTAGTACTCCATCATTCCAACTATTCAACATATTGAGGGAATTAAGATATCTATGAAATACAAAGAGTCACTTGAGGACTTCGTGATGCATGGTCAATATAATATTCTTAGGATCATGTACACATTTCTAGGTTGAGAATCTAAATTATGAATATCAAAATTTATGTCACCCTATGATATCATCAGATGAACTATAGTTGTTATAACCCCGATTAAAACCTTACCAATTCTTACTCGATATTGTTGTCATAAATCTTTAGGTTAAGTTTTATTGGGTTAAAATTTTAGATATGCTTTTTTTTCTCATTTTTAATGAGTAGGAGTTTACGTCAATATAACCATAAACTATTCAAACTTTTATATATTTCTAAATTTGGGAGTTTCAAACTTTAGAGATCCTAATATTTATCACATTTTGTCATCTATTATCTTATTATGGGTTGGGATGCAAAATTTAAATCTCATTTTTTCAAATTTTCTTCTAATAGATCTAGTGTTTGATTCATAAATTTAATGTCATAATTAAATATATAGAAGGATAACCTATTATTTAACTCTCAAACATCAAATTTTGTAGGGATTTTGTGTCAAAGCTATCACGTGGCTCTCTTTTTTTGAACAAGTTTTGTATTAGTAGGGTTTTTTATCTAAGTCCTGACATATTATCATTTATTTCCTATCGATTAAAGGTGATTAAGCATACATTTTTTCAGGTTATTAACCAAATTCAAAATTTAACTTTTCCCAAGTAGTAGACATATATTTATCCATGTTGGTATGTATAGTGAGGAAAACCCACCACCATCTGAGTGGATCTATAGTAATTATGCTAAAACCTTCACTAAACATCCTTCCTTAGACACCTCTTCTAATTACACTTACATTGTTATGAACAAATTTTAAGTATATTATTTACGTTGCACCACTCTCAACTATATTTGAAGGTTTCAAATGGAAGTTATCAATTCTATACCATTCTAGGGTATATGATATTAATTTAATCTCCTCTTTTTCCATTAGTTATGGTTGTAGTTAATTAAGGAGGAACTCTAGGGTGATCCTTTTATTTGTATACTTATAGTGATGATTAAAAAAATTCTAAGGGTCATATTCTAAGTCTACTTACATATGTCTAAGTCACTTCTTCCTCAATGACATCTACATATAAGTTTATGCCTAGGGAGTCCAAAATGTAGTATGTATCATGAATTTTTTAATAAGGTATATACCTCACATGTTGGTCTCTTAATGTATCATGCTTGTAGTCTAGGTATATCCCAATAATTAGGTCAATGACACTACGACTTGTTGTGAATTGTTTGTCTGTATTTCTAGGTATACTACTACTTAACCCTAATTTCCATAGAACATTCATGACTGTCGACTATTTATGGCTTTGATATCAAGTTGTAAAAACCCAATCTTTACGATCAAATATTTACAAAATGTATCTAAAGTATAAACAAATATTTATTACAATCATACTTTTACATCAGAGTCTCAAAAACTTTAAACAAGATTACAAATTTTAGAATAAGAATTGATTCCTATCTAATCTTCAATAGAGGACAACTCCTACACGTAACATATTCATGAGTTTCTGGAGGAACAAAACCACACATGGAACCCATGAAAGGAAAATATAGGTCAGCTAGGTTGGTAGTAAATCCAATTATTGAGCTATTTAAAAAATTAGGTACAAAGTATGATTCAAGGTAATGTCAAAACTTTGTAGGGAATATTTGGTGGACTAAATTTTTCAAAGTATGGATAGGATTTTAATGTTTATATTTCAAGATGAAATCCCCACAAGGCTGTGCAAAATGGTTCAAGATACCAAATTGTCAAAATACTTGCAATGATTGATTTTGAATAATTAGATTAAGCATTGTCATATCATCTCTTTATCTATGACTACAATGTCATATGTCCAATCATCTATGAAAGAATGACACGATAGCATGTTATTTCAACTAGTATACTGGGGGGCAATTAATCCATTACAACCTGAGCATAGGGCAGTGGGACATACCCAACCTCAATGAGCTAAAGCTCTGAAGGGACAAATCCCAAAGGGACCAAAGTCCAAGGAGTCAAAACTCCAAGACCAATTTTAGTGCCATAAAAATATTTACAATATTCAAAAATAATGAATTTGGTGTAGTGAGCTGTTAAAAGATAGGAAAGGCTTATAAAAATAGTTTAAAGTTCACCACCAAACATGATATATGGTATGCAAGAGGGAATGAAATAACTCAATAAGTAAATTGAGAATCTAGTACCTTTTCTCAAAGAAAGATTCCAAGGTGTTTCAAACTTGAGGTTCAATGAGATCCAAAGATTAGAGATCTAATATAAACAACAATTCTATGTCATTATAGGATTATTGGTTTGGAATCAAATGTTGTTGTCTTGAGTCATTTAAAGTTAGGTTTGTCTATATTGGAGCATCATTTTAGTTTTCTCCATCAATATTGTTTCTTGATTTCCAACAAGGTTATTTGCAGTTACTATTACATACTCAACTACTACATCACATTTTCTTTAAATTACATATTAAAATATAGTTCACTCTCTTATTTGTATATAAAATAATTATATTACGCTTCTAAGTTCAAATGTGTTTATTTACCACCATACCCTTATTGGTAAGATCTAGGGTTTAATCTAATATACCTCCATATGTAATAGTCATATACCTAGATCTTGATTATGTACAAGTTACTTCATATCCCTACTATAATAAGATATTTTTTCAAACATATACTTTCACATATCATCCCTTACTAATACAACAAATAGTGGTATTATTATCTCTATCTTAATATAATATGATCACATCATGGGACTGGGATCTATATCTCAAAGGTCTAGATTGATATATAAATAAAATATTTGATATGTCATTATTAGCCAATCCAAGATTATATGAGATGTTACTGCTAATATATCATGTATTTTCATATCTATGTTTAATGACACTAGTATGTAATTGAATGTCTATTACTTTAGTATTTAGAATGTGATAGATCTCACAGTAATAATATAGTATTACATGGATTAGTAAATACATTTGTTAGAGACTTCCTAAACTAGTTATTATCAACATATTAGTAAGTTTGTTATTTCCTTGTTCAAATATGAAAAGGATAAATACAAGAGTATAAAAAATTCACCTTGTTTGTAACAAATTGGTCTTGCAATGGCCCTTGGTTGTGCAAGGGAACTCGTAGAGGTTGAGATTCCTATCATGATATTGGATATCTAGATGGGAGCAGAGGGGTCTGATTATCTTCTTCATGTCTAGAGTGTATCATAGAAGTGCATATGGAGATGGCGGTCTACTGGATTTGTCCTTTGATGAGTTGCATCCAGAGGAAGAATCATGTCGTATTCAAGATCAGAGGTGGTGAGTCTGAGTTCCAATGGTGGGATTTCTAGTTGCGAGAAATTTGGTAAGTGACAACGATGTGTTTTGATGTGAAGACTTATCGTTGAAGGTGTATGGGGTGAAGTAAATATGGTGATAACTGCAAGCATGAAAGGTGGCACCTAATTTGTGGAGTCCAAGATAGAGAAAAATGTGTTGCTTTGAATGATTAAGAAGTTAAAAAATACATCTGAGGATCACTATAGAGATCGTTGTTTATCACTATGAGATGGAGATTTCTTAGTAGATAGTAGATTTTGCGAATAGACAAAGAAGATGGGATATTTTGAGATCACTATCCTTTGTCGGAGGTATGGCAGTTGGAGAAAAATGACAAGATTAGTTGTAGCATGATCTGGAAAAGTTGTAGATTTGGTTGTTGTTGTTGGGTGAGAAAGCATGATCATATGCATCCTATGGTGATAAAGGATTGTGGCTACATAAGGAGCCCTTATGCCACAGGACTATGAGGCAAATGTGGTGGTTGTCGGTGTTGAATTTGTTTGATGTATGTTGGCAATGTGATCAAATCTAGCCTGTAGTTGTGTTCTATTTGCTAGCAAGTCCTTCTTACAGTAGGTGAGGCTAGGGTTTATAGGTTGTGGAGCGAAAGGCGATGTCTGGGATTTAGGGTGTGGTGTTTTGGGGTTGCAAGACGATCTGAAAGAGGAGTAGGGAGTAGCCTGGCAGTTACGAGCTTTGAAGCTTGGTGATGGACCTGAAGCACTAGTGATGTCTGAAGTGCTAAAGAGGATTGAAGAATGTTCTGGGTTTCTGTGACAGTGCAAATGTTTTTGGTATTTTGCCTTGCTTGACACACAATCACAATTATGGACCTCACGTGATAATGGATAACACAAGAAGTTGTGTTGCGTTCTCGTCAGCCTTTTTGTCTTGCTTCTCTTATTTATAACTAAGACAGATCAATTCTCTTACATGTGTGTGTGTGGCCATGGGTTAAATCGATACTCACACTATAAACTAAAAATAGACTTACCATCCCAAACTTGAAAACAAGGATGTTCAAGAGTCTCAGACCATGCATCTAATTGCATGATGTCATCTCTCCCACACATTAATCAATCATCCTATTTATGGAAAAAATAGAAAACGGATCCATTCGACAAGATTATTTCAACAAATCACTCCCTAGTGGACTTATTTGATTTCGATAAAGCCAATCTTCTTGTGCATCTCCTGAAACTTCACGCAACCAAGTGGCTTTGTCAGAATGTCTGCTAGTTGTTGATCCATACTGATGTACCCAACTTCAGTCTTCTTTTCTTCAACACACTCCCTAATGAAGTGCTAATGAGTATCAATGTGTTTACTTCGATCATGGAAGATTGGGTTCTTGCACAAAGCTATAGCTAACTTGTTGTCCACATTCATAATAGCACAACATGGCTCTTTTTCCAACATATCACTGAGGAGACACCCAAGCCTAATACCTTGGAATGTTGCAGTTCTTGCAGCAATGTATTCTACTTCACAGGAGGACAAAGCCACCACCTTTTGTTGTTAGGATTGCCAACTGATCATGTTCCTTCCTAGCAGGTACAACATGCCAGTTGTGCTTTTACGATCATCGATATCACCAGCCATATCACTAACGAGGTACCCCATCAGGCATGGATTATGAACCTTCTTCCTTGCAAAGAAACATCCCATGTTGCGAGTACCATTGATGTATCGCAAAAAATGTTTCAAGGCGACCAAATCCTCAGTGGTTGGTTCTTCAATAAAAACAACTTATATAGCCAACTAAATATGCTATGTCAAGTTTGTGTGTACTAGGTATCGTTAGGGCTGGAAAAAATACCATGACCCGACCCGACCCGACCCGGCCTGACCTGACCTGACCTGACCCGACCCAAAATTTGGGTTTTTAAAATTTGAAATAGGGTTTGGGTCCAACTCAGGCAGACCCAGATCAGGTCTTTTAACCTAGGGTCGGGTACAACTATAGCCCATTAAACCTAAGGACCCAACGGACCCAGGGGCAGACACAGTCATTGGCTGGCCCGCTTATGAGTTATAATGCCCCACCTGGTCCCCGATTTGGGTGCCCTAGATTCACAGTCCTCTCGTCTCTGAAGTCTGAACCCTAGGTTTGTGAATTGTGAGTTGTGGCTCCTACGAGTCGGCATAGTTTCACATTACCCTAGGTTTCTCCCTTGACCAATCGGCGTAGTTGCCCACTTGGAGGCTGGAGCTAGATCCATGAGGACCGCAACTATGACACCAAGGAAGTAAAGATTTGAAGAAGGAGCTACCAGTGGAGGGCTCAATAGAGGGATGGTGATGTGACCAACAAAACGAAAAGCAAAGCGCGAGTTGGGATTCAGTTTGATCGTCGGGTCCTCTGGGCGTTCGACGGTTTGAGGTCATGTGTAGTGGTGTGCTTCCTCCACACATCTCTTGTTGCCAGGTTGGTCGCCTCTCCACCTCCCCAGTCACCCTCTTTGCACTCTCTCTCTCTCTCCCTTCTCGATTCTAGGCCCCATTGTCAATGGAATAGAGCATAGTGTCACTGCCACCACCACCACAATAGCCGTGAAGCCAATTCCACACCCATCACACCATTACCAGTACTACCAACTAGCACTCTACACTGGTCTGCTTTAAGATCCTTTGGATTCTCCCCACCATCTAGAATGGAATCACTTGAGCAGGAATAGGTTCCTCTCCCTATCATCATTCTCCTCATTCTCCTCCTCGTCTTGTCACCTCCCACTCATGAGGATCGCGATGACGATGCCTATTTAAGCCCGATGTTCTAAGGATGTGCATCCCTAGGAGGCTCATCGCCACCCTTTGCTCTGTTGTCACCCCAAACATGCCCAGGTTGCTTCTGCTCGAGAAATTCTCATCTATAGGACCCTCGTCGTGCTACTCCTCCTCATCTGCCTACAACTCCTCCTCCTCGTCCTCCTCATCCTTCCTATCGGCATCCCACCTTTTTTTTATTACGACGATGATGAGGCCAGTCACGCTAATTAGCACCATAATAATTAGGTCAAAATTTGGGTATTACGAGTCAAGCCAGGTCTCAACTCTTGGTTCGGGTAAAAAACGAGTCGGTAAATTTTGGGTTCGAGCGTGCTAAAAATTTCGGGTCGGGTTGGGTACGAGAAACCCAACCCATTGCCAGCCCTAGGTATCGTAAGTTTACTACAATGCTTCTGTAAAATGTGGCATCGACGGGTGGGTTGTTGCTTCCCTTGCTCAACTTGAGCCTTGTTTTCATGGGAACTTGGCATGGGTTGCAAAAAGTCATGCCAAACTTCTCTAGAATCTTTAGTGCATATGTCGATTGGTTTAGTGCACTCTCATCAATAGTTTGGTGTACCTCTATGCCTAAGTAGTAGCTTAAAAATCTTAGATTGCTCATGTTGAACAATTTCATCATCTCCTTATTAAACATGTAGATCTCTTGTGGGTGTGATCCTGTGATTATGAGATCATCTACATACACGCCCATCGGTAAGGATGATGAGCCAGAACCTCTCATGTATACAACATGCTCTGAGGGGCTTCTTTGAAACCCAATTGATAATAGGTTGTTGTCAAGCTTGGAGTTCCATGCCCTTGGAGCATGACACAAGCCATAGAGAGCTTTGTTGAGCATAAGAACCTTCTATATGTGCTTGTCATCAATAAAACTAGGTGGTTTGGTAACATAAACCTCCTCCTCAAGATCACCATTGAGGAAATAAGATTTAACATCCATATGATGTACCTCCCAATCTTCATGTTCCGCCAATGCAATGAGAAGTTGAACCGTCTCCAGATGAGCGACTGACACAAAAACCTCCTCAAAATCCACACCTTTCTGCTGCACATATCCCTTTGCGACAAGTCGTGCCTTGTTCTTAACTATAGCACCATTTGAATCCTTCTTCACCTTGTAGACCCATTTTAAACCAATGGGATGATGTCCTTTTGGCAACTTAGTAAGTTTCAAAGTCCCATTCTCCTAGATAGACTTAATCTCTTCTCGCATTGCCTGGCGCCAACAGTTATGTTTCTCGGCTTCTGCAAAATTCATAGGTTCCTCTACTACTATGAGGCGCATCCCACCATAGTTGAGCTCATCCTCATTTGTGGCATTATAGATGTACACCACTAAGCGATATCAGTGTGGACCTTCACTACATGAACATGACTCATTGCTTGGTGGAGTTACAAATTCTACGTCGATTGGTGCAGTAGGAGCAGGTGTTGATGGGGGTAAATCCAACGTCAGCTCTCCATCTTTGGGAGTGCTAATTGGGGTAGTTGGTGAAGGTATCTCATGACTTTTGTGTGTTCATGTGTTATCCTGACCATCACTTGAGATAGGGTGGCAGGTGCTCCACGGTGAACATTTCATTAGGAGATGTAAAATTTTCTTCTCTTCGCAGTGTACTTCAATCCCACTTTGCCTCCTCGTTGAAGATGACATCATGTGATATATGTACACTCTTAACAACTAGATCATACACTCAATATGCTTTGGATCCTAGTTCATAGCCAATGAAGACCATAGGCGTGCTCCAGTCTTCCAACTTCTTTATGTTTGGTTTCACCACCTTCACATGAGCCACACACTTGAATGTGCAGAAGTAGTGCATGTTTGGTTGTCTCCCATACCACACCTCGTAAGGCATCTTTCTCACAACGCTTCAAGTCGGTGCATGGTTTAGGATGTACATTGTTGTCATGACAACTTCTCCCCAAAATTGTCCCAGCATCCCCTTACCCTTCATGAGACATCTTACCATTGCCACCACAGTCTGGTCTCGATGCTCAATCACATTGTTCTGTTGTGGGGAGTATGGGGCCATGAGGTGTCGCTTGATGCCAAGGACAACACAATATTGACTGAATTCTTTAGATGTAAATTCACCACCTTGGTCAGTCTAAAGGACTCATTGCTTGTGCTCAGGCTCCACCTCGGCACATGCTGAGAATTGCTTCATGGCCACCACTGTTCTGTCCTTTGATGCTAGTAGTGTCAACCACATATAGCGTCTAGGATCATCGACTAAGAGAAGGAAGTACTTCCTTCCATGTGGTGTTTTTGGTGTGATGGGTTCGTACAAGTCAACATGCACAAGATCCAATATGTCCTCTACAAGGTAGTTGGCCTCCCGAGGGAATGAGGCTCCTCACTGCTTACCAACTAAACATATGTTGTAGATCTGATCCACGTGGTTGATTTGGGGTATCCCATGCACCATCCAATGTTCTACCATCTACAGAGTGACTGGAAGTTGAGCGTTAATGCCACTGCCATTCCTGATCATCAGACATAGCCTCTAGACAAACTTGATTTGATATATTGAGAGTTAACAAATATATACGGTTATGAGTCCTTGTTACCTTAGTGAGCAGACGTCATTTCTGATCTCAAACCCATAATACTCCATCTTCGATGTATGTTTCACAACAATTATCATCAAGCTACCCAAGGTTGACTATATTGCTACACAACCTAGGGATGTAATAGACATCCATCACTGCACGATGCTCACCATTGTGAACATCAATGTCCCATGCCCACAAATTTTAATGATAGAGTGGTCTCTAAATTTAACAGGTCCTTTTATGCCTTCATCTATTTCAGCAAAGTTTTCCTTGCAGCCATACATATGGTTTCTTGCGCCTGTATCTAGGTACCACATGTTGTCGTTGTGACCATCTTCACACCCTAGGTGCACTTGTGCATGCACTTCGGTTAACACCGCATCACAGGTTTCACCTTCAATGAATTTTGTGAGTGCACAAAGTTGTGCCATCAATGGAGCTGGCTCGTCATCCTAAACTTGGACCAAGTTCACCTACTCCTTGCACTCTTTTCATGGCTTATGACACTCCTTGGAGTAATGCCCATGGATTTCATAATTGAAGCATTTTATTTTGATCTTATTGTAGGAACTCCCAGATGTGGAACCCTCCTTGCTATCACGGGTACCATTTCCATGCCCACCTTGCTTTCCATGGCCATGACCATACTGAGTCCCATCATTGTTGCCAATACTCTTGTATTTTCTTAAGGAGGTATCCTGCTACTTCCGCTTTTGGTGCACTATCCACTCCTCTTCTGTAATAAGAAAGCATCTGGCCTCACTACCAGACCCATTTCCATCTTTGAACTCATAGCGCCCCTTCACATATTTGAGGCGACCGGTGAGATCCTCGATAGACAATGTCTTTATTTCAATTAGTTGTTTGATCAATATTTCCACCTACATGTACTTGGTAAGAACACAACAAAGGAATTTTTTTTGTAGAATTCTCTTCCTCCAACGCATCCCCAAGGGAGATGATATTGTTGGCATGACCGGTTAGGTGAATGGTGAAGTCATCTACCATCTCATATTCCTTCATGCAAATTGATTCAAATTCCTTCGCACTGTTTGTGCCTTTTCCTCACGCACACGTTTGACTCCCATGTGCATTGAGCACACCATCTCCCAAGCCTCCTTGGTAGAGTCTTTCACAACCAGTGTTGCCAACATTTCCAGAGGTACTACTTGGAGAATGGTGGACAATGCCATCCTATCATGTCGGTACTCAATGTTACCAAGCTTGATAGCCTCCCACACTCCTTGATCCTGCAAATTGACTCTCATCAAGAGAGCCCAATCCGAGTAATTTGTACGTGTGAGTATGGGATATCACACTACCACCCCTGCCTCCTTTATGATTTGATGCACAACCAAGTTTCCACTGCCTCCATCACAAGAGTCGCTTCCCTCCTCACGACGGTCGGTATCGTCTGAGTTTCTGGATTGGGAGACTCTGACCTTGCAATTTGGGGCATGTAGTAGGATAAAAAACTATAAGGATCTGATACCAATTGTAGATATTTTTCCTTGGTTGCACACAATCACAATTATGGAGCTTATGTGATAATAGATAACATAAGAGAATTTTGTGTTGTGTTCTCATCAGCTTTTCTATCTTGCTTCTCTTATTCATAACTAAAAGGATGATATTTTTTACATGTGTGTGTGTGGCCATGAGTCAAATTGATACTCACACCATAAACTAAAAATAGACTTACCATCCCAAACTTGAAAACAAGGATGTTCGAGAGTCTCAGACCATGCATCTAATTGCATGATGTTATCTCTCCCACACACTAATCAATCATCCTATTTATGGAAAAAATAGCAAACGGATGCATACAACAAGATTATTTTAACATGTGTTTTGAGGTCGGAATTGGTTCACAGTGGTGTTTTCGAAGCTGAGGGGAAGTGAGTTCCTTTGCTTGTTGTTTCCCATCGGATCCAACATCAACCATTGCAAAAGGTGGTGGCAGTGGTGTCGTTGCACTCTAGTGGTCATGTCTACATGACTGAGGTAGCAGGGGGTGTTGAGATCAGAATTAGGTTGGTGATGGCCTACTCGTTGTAATCCACAGATTGGCAGTGAGGTTCAGAGTTGGCATTCAGGTTGAAGGTAGATGCTAACTTGTGGTGGGATCTACTAATCCACGATAGGGAGTAGATAACAGAGGCACAGAGGGAACAAATATGTAGATCTGTTATTTGTGTTGAGTTTGGTGGAGGTGTGTCATAGTATAGACTCTAGGTTGTGGCATCATCATGGAGGCTACGATGGTTGTAGGTTGTTGTTTAAGTTTTTCTACTTATGGTTATAAGCATTGTCCTTTATATGCTAGGGTTTTGGTTTGCTTTGGGTGACGAGGAGAGGAAGGGAGGAGAAGGAGAGGAGGCGATTAAAGGGCAGGCAAGAGGGAAAACACTCCTAACATTCATCCATTTCATGGGGTGGGATACCTTAAGCGTATGAAGAAGGAAGCGTGGGGCGTTACATGTGAAAGAAAACAAATGGGTCATACCTAAGATTTAATGAATGCTATTAATATAATTCAATGTAGCACATCTTGTCCTATTAATTGGAGGGTTCAATAAGGTCAAAACTAGATGAAACTTGGACTAGAGGTAGATTACTCATAGAAGTGACTAACTATAATGGCAATTCTTCAATTTATGGCTATTAGTCGGCCTATTAACTTTTATAATGTAATTTACTTGGTGATTAATATCTAATATTATCAAAATTATTTAGAATTAAATCCAAGGCAATTACTTCTAAAAAGTGGATGTTTATTGGAATGTGAGTTCAAATCAATGTATTCGAACACTAGGGTTTTAATTGTACTACATAATGTCAACATGGCTCATGCACATAATTCCACACACTGGTTTGCAAATATTTTATCAAATGAGGAGGATTAATTCATTTAGAGATAGAAATTTCATTAGACACTAATTAGTGTCAAGAATAAGAATATGGTAATTAATCAAGAACAGACTTGGACGAAAGGACCAATTTGAAAAATACTCAAATAAGGGGGGAAATATGAGTTATAGATCTATCCAAATTTAATAACCAAGTTTCAATATGTTACATGCCTCATGGTTGATGACCATGGACGGTAGTTGATTGTGTCCTCCTAGTGGGTGGCAAAGGCCTCCTCGTAGTCCACATGAACCACTATGAACTCTTAGTTCTTTTGGAACAAATAATAAGGAGTTTCCCCTTCTATTCAACGTGATAGCGTCGACTTGCTCTCCATTTTTGTCTCTCTTGCTTTCCCTCCCTTTGAAGGTTAGGATTTTCTCAGGTTCTCTCACTACCACAACTATGAGAAGGCAACAATTGTCAGATCTTATTGCTATATCTCCAAAGTCTCGACTACCCCTAGGGTCAGGGTTAGGATTTCTAGATTGATCGGGAGTTGAAGACACAAAATTTCATGAATTTATCAAAACCTACAAACCATGAACCAGACAGTTGACTAGTTAACTGGTCAGATCACACATGAGACGATCGGTTTAACACTTGAACTGGTCAATTCACTATGTTTCCTATTTGCAACTGTATTGGCTTTTAATATTAGATTAATGCACAACATGGCATCCACATCATTACTTGATCGAATCTCATTGATCAACCAAATAGTTGGTTTACAACCTGAATTGGTTGGTTCAATCATTTGAGCTAATCGGTTCACTTGATGAACCTGTCGTTTTAGATTTATAATTTTCAATGATGTTTAAATTGAATACCTAACACTTTCGTAACCAAGTTTAAACCATATTCATGAGTAAATTGTTATTACAGGTGTATCCTATGTGTGTGATCCCATAGGTTCCAAGTTAGGTTGGTAGTGGATGTCCATAACCACTTTATGACATCACAAGCAATGAGTGGTATCTAGTAGGACATCATTGCTGCCCAAGTAAATGGAAAGGTTGAGAACAACTTCGATCTACAATCTTTGATTAGTCTTATAGTGATCATATAGATTCTTTCTCTTTGATATCCAAATTGAACTCGAGGCATAGAATCTTCATCCTCTTCAACATTCAATCCTTGTTCCTTGAACTAGAGTAGACTAACTGAGATATATACAAGCTAAATATCACATATTGACTCACACGATCATGTCCATGCATATCTACGTCTCACTTATCAAGTGACCAGGATATCAAACTCATGTAGGATGGACAAATCCAATCTACAACACTCATTTTCAGTCCCCATGTGTCACAATGTATTTGAGCACCACCTTTATGGAAACCCTTATTCAAGGTCACGGTGGATGATTTCAAAGTACAATGAACAACATATGATGAGTGTAGTGATTTTAGGTCTAAGAACCACAATCATATCCATCACTATGGGAGATGATTCTGACTACCAATTCATGGTCTCCATGTATCACTCTCATGGCGGGTCTATCTGATACACTGTTCTCTAACAAGAATCTATCTATTTGGTTTGATATCACATATCATGACTTAATGAGATTTTTTCAACAACCAACACACACTCTAGTCTTATGTGTTATTCCTATCTGTCAACTTCCATAATAACAACTGACTAGGGACATAACAATAATGTATTTATGAATGCATATTCATCCCAATTTTAGCTGCATTATTATTCTAGTTTAGCATCCAAATCTCTTGAATTTCACTAGAACATCTTTGTTGCAATTGACTTAGAGTTTTATACTAATTTCTTAGAATTTGATACTTTTCTTGACTCCCTTTTCAAGTTTTAAATTCTATCACTTTGCACCAAAATTGATTTTGAGCACTTTTAGAATGTAGATTGATCAATAATTTTTGTGCCCAAGGCCGAAATCAACCCATCAATCGACATGTAAACTGACCTTCAATTTTTGTCAATTATCAAGCCATCTACCTAAAGTCCTTCTACCTAAATTATTGAGAGCCCCATCGACTCACAAGGTCGATGACCCATCGACCACCTGGTCGACATTCAGAAGCCCAACATCCATATGTCTTGATGACTCATCGACCCACTTGGTCGAAAAACATGAACTCGACATTCAAGACCGTCGATGACCCATTGATCTCTCTCCATTGACCAACATCATCATCCAGTGGTCAACATTTCCACCGGCCTTCTAGGTCGATGATCCATCGACCTCCAAGACCAATGATCGGAGGATCAAGCACCACATCCATCGATTAACATCCATTGCTTGGCGTCGATGGGAGGTACAAGTGGTCGACAACCACGACCCTATAAATAGGCCTACAACATAACATTTCAACTCATCTCATTTTCTAAAGATGAATATGCCGAAAGGCTAACACTGGGATTAGAGCTAAGTCTAGACCCATCGACCTCTAGACTTGTCTAGAGCCATCGACCTCATATGTAGATACTTCCATCAACTGCAAGGCCATCAACCTCTAGGTGTTGACATCCATATCAACCTATGCCAATTCAAGGACATCGACCTCCTTCTCAAAGGTGATCGGTCTCTTTGTTGTGTTGCAGTTGATCCACCTACTTCAACTGTAAGTTAGGGTTAGTAACTGGAAGAGAGAGAATAAAGGAAGTTATCGTCACACACCATGCCAAGCTACTACTTCTACAGTCATGACCATGTTCGTGTCAATTTCATCTACTAGTGTTATTAATCTCTCCATGTCGAGGGTGTAGTCTTTTCATCGGGGTGTGGGGATTAGCCCCACTAACCAATTCTTTTAATTTCATTCATATTCTAATGCTTGTATGAACTCATTTATTTCATAGCAAATCATCTATCGCATGTCTTGTGGATTGATCACCAGCTTTACGTGATCGTTTATAATCTTATTATGCAAGAACTTCAACATATAAGATTTGAATATCGATTAGCTTTGGTTGATGCCCTGATGAGAACTTCTGATAGGTAGTCTATGGAGCAGTGGATATATATGTAATGAGACATCGAGCTTACAAGGATATCTACTCATTCATGTTTTAATGCCAAAAGGGGAAACTTGCATAACTCCAATTATATCTTCATACATGTTTGGATTTGAGTTAATGCACTGATTTTAATAGTGGCGGTGAAATAAAATTACACCCTAGTGTTTCCATCAATTGATAACTAGAACTTTAATCTAGCTCTTTTTATTCTTGCAAATTTAGTTAACCAAACTTGACTCAAACTTTGTGATAAGTACTAGTTCTTTAAAGGCTCCTTGATAAGTTAATTCTTAAAGAAGTTATACATTGGGATTCTATCCTCAGTTTTACTGTGATAAGATCTGTCCATTTGTGGGTGGCATTATTGCACATTAGTTTTGGTAAAATCTAGGAATTTCAGTCCTAGTGAATTTGTAGTGCGATAATTCCCACATCTTGTATACACTCTTAACATTTGTATGATCTCATTGTTTAGGTCATCAACCTTAAGACATATGTCATCAAGTAACATCATTCTTTAGACATTTATTATGTAACATCACTATCTCATAATTGAATAAAACATAATGAATGGAAGATTGTCTTTATTATTAATCAAATCATTTACAAGATATGCCATTACAATCATCATATGATTGGCTCTCTGGGCATACATACCAACAGACTCCCAATTTTACTTAGAGCCAATCACCCATGAACTTAATCCCAAGTGATCTAATATGACCTCCATGCTTCTGTTGCAAAAATGCTTTTGTCAAGGGGTCAGCCACATTGGTTTTAGTTGGTACCCTACAAATCTTCACATGGCCTCCTTATATGATAGATGGAACCTTTATTGTATGTGTTTGAATACTGATGAAGGTTCCTTATCTTGTATACTAGCTCCATTATTGTCACAATATATCTCAACTGCATCATTGATGCTTGGAGCCACCCCAAGTTTAGAAATGAACTTCTTCATCCAAACAACCTCCTTTGCTTCATTGGATGCAGCAATATACTCAGCCTCTATTTTAGGATCAACAATTGTCTCTTGCTTGGAACTCTTCCATCTTAAAGATCTATAGTTTAGGAAAAATACAAATCCAGATTGTGATCTATACTCATCTTTGTCAGTTTAAAAGATTGCATCACTATAACCCTTTACCACCAATGCTTGCTCACCACCGTAGACAAGGAACTAATCCTTAGATCTTCTCAAGTACTTAAGGATGTTCTTAATAGTAGTTCAGTGGCCTTCAGCGGGATCTTATAGATATATGCTTGTCATTCTCAGGGCTTATGAGACATCATGATGGGTACATAGCATTGCGTACATGATAGATCCAATTGCATATGCATATGGAATCTTACTTATAAGTTCCCTTTCTTTAAAAGAACTGGGACATTAAGCTCTAGAGATAGTAACACCATGAGACATGGGTCAGTTTTGTCTCTTTGAGTTCTCCATTCTGAACCTCTACAACACTTTGTCAATGTGTGTGCTCTGCCTTAGGCCAAGAAGCCTTATGTATCTATATCTATAGATCTTGTTCCTAAGATATAGGATGTTTTTCCTAAGTCCATCATTGAGAATGTATTTCTTAGCCAGATCTTTACCATTTGTAAAGTAGGGATGTCATTCCCCATAAATAGTATGTCATCCACATACAATATGAGGAATACAATCATGCTCCCACTAACCTTCTTATAAACAAATGGTTCATCTTCATTTTGACTAAATCCAAACTCTTTGACTATTTTGTCAAATCAATGATTCCATCTTTGAGATGCTTGCTTCAATTCATAGATTGACCTTTGTAGCTTACAGACTTTATTGGCATCCTTTGGATTTATAAAACCCTCATGTTGTGTCATGTACACATCCTCAAGCAAATTTCCATTAAGGAATGTGGTTTTACATCCATCTGCCAAATCTCATAGTCATGATAAGCTACAATGGCAAGCTTGATCCTGATGGGCTTAACCATGGCAAGTGGAGAAAATGTTTTCTCATAGTAAACACCTTGAACTTTTCTGAAACCCTTTGCAACCAATCAACCATTGTAAGTTTTTACACTACCATCCATGTCAGTCTTCTTATTCAAGACTCACTTTCACCCTATGGATTTTACCCTTCAGGTGGATCCACCAAGGTCCATACCTTGTTCATGTACATGAATTCCATCTCAAATCTCATGGCCTTAAGACATTTCTCATATTCTTGTCACTTAACAACTTCTAGGGAGGTAGTTGGCTCATCATTAATGACCGACTCATCACCGTCTTGATTCACAAGATAATCAAATCTATCTGGCTCAAGGCTTTTCGTACTAGATCTGTGAGGTTCTTGTGTTACATGAGGACTTTGAATTTTCACAACAAAATGTGACTCTCTATGTTCCTCTTGTACCTATATAGGTTCAATGCTCTCTTGTTGGTCTCAAACCTCTTCGAGTTCTACTTTCGTCCCACTGATTCCTTTGGAAATGAATTCTGTCTCTAGGAATACATCATCCCTGGCAACAAACACGTTGTTGTCAGATGAAGTATAAAAGTAATATCCTTTGGTTTCCCAAGGATATCCAACAAAATAACATTTATCTGATTTGGGTCCAAGCTTTTCGGGAAACTACTTTCTCACATAAGCTTCAAATCCCCAGATCCTCATAAAAGACACATTGGGACGCTTCCCATACCACATCTCATATGGTGTCTTTTGAACCAATTTAGCTGGTACACAATCTAGTGTAAATGTTGTGATTTCTAGAGCATAAACCTATGAGGAAGTCGAATGATCAGCAAAACTCATCATTGATATCACCATATCTAGCAATGTGTGATTCCTTCTTTCTGACAAACCATGGTGTTGTGGTGTTCTAGGTGGAGTCCATGGTGATGTGATACCACGATCTTATAGAAGGTCCTCAAACCCTTGTCTTAAGTATTCTCCACCTTGATTATAAAGAAGTGCCTTCATACTTTTATCAAGTTAGTTATGTACTTCATTCATGAAATCCTTGAACTTTTTAAGAGTTTCTGAATTATGTTTCATCAAGAAAACATAACCATATCTACTAAGATTATTAGTGAAAGTAACAAAGCATTGATAATGACCTCTAGCATTTGTTCTAAAAGGATTGCATACATTAGTATGTATGAGTTCTAATAGATCACTAGTCCTCTCGTTGTTACCAGTGAATGGATTATTTGTCATCTTGCACAACAAACAAGACTCGCATGTCTCTATTGATTCAAAATTAAAAGAGTCTAGATAGCCATATTTATGGAGTCTTGAAGTGTGATTCTCATTGATGTGCCCTAGACGACAATGCCAAAGATATATTTTGTTTGGGTTATATAGTTTTAATCTTTTGGTATTTAAGTTATAAGCATTTGTATTTATATCCAACAAATAAAGACCATAAGACATTGGGGCACTGCCATAAAAGATATCATCTTTTGAAATATAACATTGACTATTCTTTATATGAAATTCATATCCGTCCTCGTCCTTAAAAGATATAGAAATAATGTTTCTATTAATTGTAGGTACAAAATACCAGTTCTTTAACTCCATTACAAGCCCCATGGGCAGAGATAAATTATAGGTTCCTACTATAGTAGCAACAACTCTTGCTCCATTTACAATGAACAATGACCTCTCCCTTTCTTAAAGGCTTACTTTTTTTTAGATCTTACATACTTAAACATATGTGAGATCTACATCTAGTATCTTGTGCCCAAGATGAAGAAGTAGACAAATTTATCTAAATAACATATATACCTGAAGTGTAGGTATCAATCCCCTCCATCTTCCTTAGTTCCTCTAGGTAGAGAGGGCAATTCCTATTCTAGTGTCCATGTTGGTGACAATTGCCTTAGTTTGTCACCCTTCCCTTTGCTTTGAGTGTAGAATATTTGGGCTTTTGGATAGATTTAGAACTCTTCTTATATTTGTCTTGCCCTAGGACTTCCTTTCCTCTGTTGATCATCATCACAAACTTGGGCTTGACTTTCTTCATTTACGCTTCATTTATTCTCAACATGCCAAGTAATTCTGACAACATCTTGTCAAAATCATTCATGTTGTAGTTCCTCACAAATTGACTATATGACTCTGGCAGTGACTGCAGAATGAAATTTGTGCACAACTCTTGACCCAACGGAAATCCCAATCTAGAAAGGTTCTCCACATACCCAATAATCTTAAGCACATTGGGACCTACTGGATCTCCTTTTTCAATGTTTCACTTGAACAATGCCTTGGAGACATCATATCTCTTGTGTTTCCTGATCTTGGTACATGTCCATGTTCTCATATTGTCTCTGCAACTCACAATTCATTGATCATAGCATAAAGTACTTGACATATATGATTTCTTCATAGTGCTTCTTGTAAGCATCCTTGTCAGCCTTAGGCACAGTGGTAGAAGGTTCATTTGGCTCTGGTGTCTCCATGACATAGAGCTTGTGCTCTTATGTGAGAACAATTCACAATGTTCTGAACCAATCATGAAAATTATTTCCATTTAACTTTTCCTTCTCAAGGATCGATCACATGAAAATGTGATATTTGTTTCTATTTGATTCAACAAGAGAAATTTGCAATTTGTCAAAACACTTTTGATTTGATTTTATTAAAATAAAATGTGGTGATGTTTAGTTGGGCCTTTAATTAATTATTGTTCCTGCAATTTTGTACAAATTGATAAGCATCACTTATAAATTCGGAAGATTTCAATGCACAACTTTCTAGTAATCCAAAACCTAAAAAAATTGAGTTATTACCAGCCAACATCAATGTCCATAACCAATCATTAAGATAGGAAAAATTTTCCAATTAGATCTTATGCAATTTTTGGATAGATGGTATGCGGAACTCTTTGCCATGGTTGTTTACATTCTTCTAGGAACTTAATCTCCTTAAAGTTGCCTAGTTAAGTCTGGCCCAATAGACAACACGATAGCAATGCACCTTGCTTAGCAGGCCCACAGGACTACAATCACACTTCTACGAGATGGACAACGCACCACGCTTGGCGTTGCCACGCTTAGTCGTCAAGCTTTTCATGTGTGTTGTTTATGGAAAGCAACTAAGACTTAATATTTTATTGAGAGATTATATATATATATATATATAATTCTAATACCACATAATTATATGTATCATATACATACTATATTCATAAGCAAAATATGCAATTTTAAAGCACGAGCGTTGGTTATGCCATACTATTGTAATTACTTGAATAAAAAAGGAAGAACTACCACCTAAGGTCCACATCATATGTAGAAACAAGTTGTTGATGAAGATCTATGTTGGAACCAGTCCAGGTCAATCAGTTCAACTTTTGAACCAATTGGTTGGCCTCCTGGTCATTTGGTTGGTCTATCAGATCAACCGTCTAGTCTCTGATCTAGGCAAAGAATGGACTCCTCTAGTCAATTGGTTGGGACACCAGCCTATTGGTTGGCTCCTCCTATCGTCTGAACTCCTTGGTCCTCCATCCAATCAGTTCATCTTCTGAAACGGTCAGCTCATCCAGTGTAGAACATATTATTTGTCATGATAGAAACAAAAACTATCCTAATCCTATTAAAATATTACATTGTAATACAGAAACCTCGAGTTACATTTGAGCAGAGCATAGGAAGCAAAGCATTCATAATTTTACACATGAAAAGGATAGAGAGGCTTGGTATGCAAACTAAGATATAAAACAAGAATAACAACCATGCAACCAAGCATAAAGATCTAGGATTATTGGCCATAATCATGCTAACAACCACCATCAAAGCCAATATTAGGGTGACACATATAAATTGTGTGTGTGTGTATATATATATAAATATAATCATGCTAACAACCACCATCAAAGCCAATATTAGGGTGACACATATAAATTGTGTGTATGTATGTATATATATATATATATATATATATATATATATATATATATATATATATATATATATATGGATCATATGTGGTATTGAATTGGATATGCACATTAATCATATAAATATTCACAATGCATGTAATGAATAAATGATAAAACCAAAAATTTGATCATAATGATTAAATTCCAAAACATAGTAAATTGGTGTGGCTCAGATACCACTGTAGGGAAATATAACATCAAATATGGCAGTAGAAATAGAAATTTTACTGCCATACTCCCCAAAATATAGTAGATAGTGTCAAAAAATATGAATTTGTAAAGAAGGTTTTAAGGTATATACTTAGTTCTAGAGAAAGTTCAACGACTATCCCTTGTTGCAGCGTGCACCTGAACGGCTGTTGACAATGGCCTCATGGTTGATCACCATAGATGGAAGTTGACTATGTCCTCCTAGAGGATGGTAAAGGCCTCCTTGGCTTTGTAGTAGTCCTCACAGACCACCAAGAACTCCTATTGTTCTTTTGGAATAGAAAAAGGAGTTATCTATTCTAGTCAACGTGCTAGCATCAACTTACTCTCCCGTGTTTCATCTGTCTTGACGTCTGTCTATTTGACAGGTAGGATTTTCTTGGGTTCTCACATTACCACAAATGTGAGAAGACAACAATTGTCAGAGATTATTGTCGTATCTCTAGAAAGACTTGAATACCCATCTATTTATAGGAGGGTAGGATCAAGATTTCCAAATCGATCAGGAATTGAAGAGACAAAATTTCATGAATCTTGCTGAACCTACAAACAATGAACTGGTCAGTTAATATGTGAGATGACCAATTCAACACTTGAACCGGTCAATTCTATTTGCAATTGTATTGCCTTCTAATATTTGATTAATGCATAACATGATGTCAACATCAATCCTTGATACAATCTCATTGATTAATCATATGGTTGGTTCACAACCTCAGCCAGTCAGTTCAAACATCTGAGCCAATAAATTCATTTGATGAATTGTTCGTTTTAGAATTATGATTGCCAATCTTGTTTAAATTGAATACCTAACACTTTTGTAATCAAGTTAAACCATATTCATGAGTAAACTCCTATTCCGGGTGTATCTTATGTGTGTGACCCTATAGGTTCCAAGTTACATGGGTAGTGAATGTTAATGACCAATTTATGACATCAAAAGCAATGAGTGGTATCTAGAAAGACATCATTGCTACCCAAGTAAATAGAAAGATGGAGAACAAGTTCAACCTACAATATGTGATTAGTGTCATAGTGATCGTATAGCTCCTTTGTCTCTAATATCCAAATTGAACTTGAGGCATGGAAACATCATCCTCTTCAATGTTCAATCCATGTTCCTTGAAATAGAGCATAATATCTAATATATCTACGAGCTCAATATCACATATTGACACACACAAGCATGACCATGCATTTCTCAGTCTCTATTATCAAGTGGCCATGATATTTAACTCCTATAGGAGGGACAAATCCCATCTACATCACTCATAATCAATCTCCATGGGTCGCAATGTATCTGAATACCATCTTTATGGAAACCCTTGTTTAAGGTCACAATGGATGATATCAAAGTACATCGAATGGCATGTGATGAGTGGAGTGATTTCAGGTCAAAGAACCAAAATCACCACTATCACTATGAGAGATGATTCTAAGTACCAATTCATGGTCTCCATGTATCACTCTCAAGGTGGGTCTGCCTGATACATTGTTCTCTAACAAGTATTTGTTTGGTTTAATATCGCATATCATGGCTTAATGAGATTTCGTCATCATCCAACACACACTCTAGTCTTATGTGTTATTGTTTTCTATCAGATCTCACAATAACAACCGACTAGGGACATAACAATAATGTATACACTCTTAACATCCATATGATCTCATTATTCATGTTCTCAACCTGAAGACGTATGTCATTGAGTAACATCATTCTTTAGACATTTATTATGTAACATCATTATCTCATAACTAAATAAAATAGAATAAATGGAAGATTTACTTAATTATTAATTAAATTATTAACAAGATATTCCATTACAACCATCATATGATTGGCTCTCTGGGTATACATACCAACAGTGTATACCTAAAGAAGAGATGCCTCAAATTCTATATGAATGCCATTTTTACCTTATGATGGGCATTCATGGGACGATCTGGCTGCTGCAAAGATACTCCTCTAAGGATGCTCAAGCATATGTGAAGTCTTGTAATGAATGCTAGAGGACTAGAAACATATGTTTAAGGAATGAAATCTCACTTTCTGACTAGATAGAAGTGGAAATTATCAATGTATGGAGGGGGGCGGTAAACTACATGGGACATTTTCCCTCATCATGCGATAAGTAGTACATACTTGTTGTAGTTGATTATGTGTCCAAGTGGATGGAAGTGGTATCAACCCCAACTTATAATTCAAAGGTCATGATGAGGCTCTTTGAAAAGATTATCAGTCCAAGATAAGGGGTCCCCATGAATATCCATAGTAGTAGTGGATATCATTTTGTGCGAAAAACAATTTTAGAAGTCTTGAAGAAGTATAGATCAAAACATAAGGTTTCCACACCATACCACCCTCATATGTCAGAACAAGTTGAGGTATCTAACATGCAGATCAAGCAAATTTTGGAGAAGACAGTGGGGAAAATGAGAAAGGATTGGGCAATAAAGTTGGATGATACTTTTCGAGCATACATGGCTGCATGCAAGACTCCTATTTACTCCCTATAGGTCGATTTATAGAAAATCATTCCATCTTCCTATTGATCTAGAACAAAAATCCTTCTTGGAAATCAAGTTGCTTAACATGGACCCTGACATGGTAGGCAAGAAGAAATTCTTGCAACTATAGAAAATTGAGGAACTTAGGCTGCATGTTTATGAAAATGCTCACATCTACAACTGAAGGAAGACACACACCTTAATAAAAGGATGTAAATGAGGAAGACAACGTTATCCTATTTAATTATACCATTATATTGTTCCAGTGATAAATATTTATCCATCATGTTTGATAAAGTTGTTTAGTGAAAAGTCTGGAACCTTCCCCAGTCAATGGGCATAGGGTGAAAAGATACTATGAAGATGAGGGATTCATCCGGAGATCCAAAATGTATCTTGAGGAACCTTCACCAACCCAATATTGAGGGGATTGTAGAAACAATTGAGAGAAGTTAGCACTTCTTGTGAGGCAACCCAAGGCTTTCTGAATATTTCTACAATTCTCATTCTAATTTTATAATTTGATCTTTGTTTTCAATCTTGTTATGTTCTACTTTGTCTTAGTTTTCAAAATGTTACCTATTTGTTTGAATGAATTTTATGTTGGTAATTTATTGTATAAATAATCAAATTAGCTATTAATTATGTTGTTCATATTATGATGGAAGGTCATACATATGAAGCTAGAAGTCATTGACCCTTGAATAGATATTTTTGTTGATTGGACAAGAGAATACCCCCATATGAATTTAAGCCTGGAAGGGAACTGGAGTCCACCCAACAGATTTTCCATCAAGGGACACCTACTTTCAAAGAGAATTATAATTTGCATCAGTCAATGGTCTGGGAAAACCCATGGGGGCATAGGTAGATACTTGTCGTCAGACTCACCTAGGTTCATCATACGAGCTCCATGAGTCCAATCCTTACTTTCTAACAGTACTCAAAAATACCATTAGGACACACCTTGAAATGATTGTCAGAGGACTTTCCTTAACACTCCATCTGAGGGTGCATAAGAAATGCCTAACGTGAGACTTAGTATTATTGCCATCAGATCCCTCATAGAGTTATTTTTGGTTGGGGAGCTAGCTTCTTAAGTGAGGGACCATATGAAAAAACAGAGATCGTCGGAGGACAGAGCACTAAAAACAAACTCTAATTGACCCCAACCACCAAATGACAAATCTAGCTCAAGAGTGTGCATTGTTGAGGGTATAAAAGAACACGCTAATGACCCTTGGTAAATCATTGCAGCCTTTACTCGAGCGATTAGAGTAAACTGTGATCAACACACAAATCCAACCACTATTCAAGCCACCACGATTCCCTCTACCTCTAACCATGAGATAGAATCCAACTTAGAAGGTTGTCATCTACCCTCCACCGTACTAACCATCACACTCATTGACGATCTTAGTTTACCTTGATGATCCAATGAGTGATTGTGCTTTAAAGCAACTGGCAATCAATCTTGACCGGATCAAGAGGATAAAGTATAGGATGTTGGGAAAAAGAAAAGGATTTTGACCCATGTCCTAATTGGATTTGGACTTGAGTAAGAGTTGTCTTGTGCTACCAATCCTAATAGGAGTCAAATCTAAAAGGAAAAGAAGATGGCTCCCTATGTGAAATATGGAGTTGGACTAGGACTTAGATTACGATTTATAATTGCAACCACATGCTATGGAGGCCTGTAAATAGAGTCCATGGGGGAGGCCATTGAGATCACCCCATCTATTGGTGTGTAATCCCTCCAGCTACTTGTTGGTGCCTCTTGTGGTAGAAGAGCCAAAAAACAAGAAAAACTAGATGAGCTCTCTTGGTTGATAAGAGAGGGTCAATGACTTTGGCTTGAAGCGAAGTAGCGGTTGAATTGGTGACACATTGAGTGCACTAACTGAGCAACTCTCTTGATTGATAAGAGAGGGCTAGTGAATTTGCCTTGAAGCACATTGAAGGCATGTTGTTAGCCTTATGAATAAGTAAAGTAATCTGATGCCTTGCCAGTGGCATCCTATGATGATAATGAGCTATGAGAGCCATGAATACCATCAAGGTCATGCCTTAGAGATGACTTGTGATGAGGACAATGAGAAATGATGATTGATATGAGTTAGGCCTGTTACATTTAGTATTCTTCTTTTATAGTTGCTATGCTATTGTTATTGTTTGCAGAACAATGTATGCTGTTAAAGAATACTAAATGTACCTAACTAATCAAGTATAATGTAGAGCCCTGATCATAGATCCATCATTGTCAGATATTAAGTGATGGTGAAATAGGTTTTCCTCAGGGAACTCCTGGAGCACATACTTTTGAGTATGTGGGGTACATGGATGTGTAGAACCTTACATCCTAGTGTAGGAAAGTGATGTAGATGTGGAATCCATCCATCCTTCACTATAGTTCCATACCGTATCAGTGGTAGGTAAACATGAAACCTCCTGATGACGAAGAAAGCACAGATATCCGTATCAGTGGTAGGTAAATATGAAACCTCCTGATGACGAAGAGAGTACAGAACGCCACTGTGACTCTAGAATAGCGAAGGACCAGTTTACCCTGGTAAGCTATAGTAGTAGAGACACGAGATGTCCTACAAGTGATCCTCTTACTGACTGAGGAAGGTGAAGGTCATGAGAATCCGGCTCTCTTAATGACCCATGTATGATACTGATGCGGCTTCTCAGCGATCAGTTGGAGTATGAGTGGTAAGCCTCATCTCCACAGGGCATAATGTTGTTTGTAAAACATAATCAACCATGTAGTATAACTTGTTAGAGATGACTCCAAGTTAGTTGATTGATGTTACATTGCAATAATGTTGATATTCTCCATATCTTCTAAATTGTAGAGATCTTGTTATACCTGCAACTGTTATAGAATGCTTTGAAGGCTTTACTGTTTAAAATAATCTTTGATGTTATAATAAAGCTTCTGGCGAAGAGTTATAACTCTCGCTGGGACAATTATATATAATTGTCTCACCCCGTAGGCTTCAACCTTTTTAGGTGGACGTCAGAGACGAAGGAACCAACCTAAAGGTGATCAGTCTCAGCAGCAGCAGCACCAGGGGCAGCAGTAATCTCAGGTGGAGATTTTTCCTGCCATTTGGTGTAGTTAGAGTTAGTCCTATGTGTCCTCTGTACTCTCAAGTCTTGAAGTCTTTTGTATAAGTGATCTTGAGATTTTGTATCTTGATGTATATAATTACTCAAGAAGTAATTATCCTGAGATGTAAACAGTTACCTCTCTTTATGAAAGGAGTTTTTATGGATACAAGTTCTTATCTCGAAAAGTTTTAATTCCCCGTGATTTTTGTCTTCCGCTGATTACCGATTCGCTTCCGCTAAGTTTTAATCGTGTTTATGTTATGGTTTGGAGATCAGACCCCACAGGAGCGATCTCTGGTTGAGATGTGGGGATCGCTGGTAAAACGTCGACCAATGCCGGAGGAGGAAGAGGGTCCACTACCACCTCTAGAGAAGGGATCAGCATGATCACAGGCCTCTCTATCTCGATCATCGTCTCAGGCAAAGGTGCTTGTAGGAGGTGTTATATATCTGGGAGCACGTCGTCAGCCGGTGTGGAGGATGAAACGAAACCATTCCGTCTCTCAGCGACGCTCTTCTGCGCTCGTCTGCCTCGCTGACTTTGGCGTGTTACCCTGTGAAGCAGTGGAGAGGGAAACATCCGGACCGCCTAGGCATGCGATCCTATGACTCCTGCACGATCACAAAACTCCGCCCGATGCCGCCAGGCCAGAGATAGGGAATTAGGGTGGACTCGGCGGACACCAAATCACCACAGGACTGACCCTGACGGCTTTGCAGGTGTGCAACCTAGCTGCAGGCGGCGGCGTTGCAGGTAGGCGGCCTAACAGCGGGCGGAGGTGCACAGGGAATCTTCAGGAGACGCTGAAGGAGGGGGAGCGCCCGGCTGCATCGTTCGACTGTTGGAGAACGGCGGACCCGAAACCCTGGAAGACGACAGAGATCTTCGTCGCTCGTCCACCTTCACCTGATTACGCGAGCGAGTAGACCAGAAGAGGAAGGAGGGGGAGGGGCGGGGGGTGGACTCCGGAGGGCGGAGTGCCCTTCCAGAGAAAGGTGACGGCGGGCGCCGCCAGCGGAGATGGATCGCCCTAATGCCGTTGTAACCTAGCTACCTATCTGTGCAAAAACCCCGAATGGTCTCCAATCTTGCAATTCTATGTCATTATCAAGGTGATCATCATCATCATCATCATCATCATCATCATCATCATCATCATCATCATCATCATCATCATCATCATCATCATCATCATCATCATCATCATCATCATCCTCAACAACATTGTTTTTTCCATCATCACCCAAAATATTGGATTTATCAACATAAATATGCATATGCCTCCCGTTCGAGATGGTGAGTAGGTCTTTCCAACTATCATCATCAACAACTTGAGTAGGAAATAAGTTAAACGTTGGCCCTAAATCACTTGGAATGGTGTAACTTAAATGTATGTCATGCATTAATGAGTTGATGGCAAGAACTTGATGTATGAATGACATCAATTCGGCATAATTAGATGATGTACATATTTCAATAGGCATGGATGGTCCATCATAAAGTATGACAAAATGTCTTGAGGTATTGGCCATAATCCTGAATGTGGAAAGTAATTTATGTTAGATATATAATATGGAAGGAAAAGGTGGAGGAGGAAATAAAAAGGGGTCGAGGAAGGAGGAGGAAGGAGAAGGTGGTGGAGGAAAGAGAAGGGGCCGTCGCTGACAGGAGGAGGTGATGGCGGAGGAAGGAGAAGGTGGAGGAGGAAAGAAAAGGCGGTCGAGGAAGGAGGAGGAGGAAGGAGAAGGTCGAAGAGGAAAGAGAAGGGGGCAGCGACGACGAAGGGAGAAGGAACGGAAGAAAAAGGAGGCGGCGACAAAGGGAGGAGCGGAAGAAGGGAGGAGCGGTAGAAGCCAGTGGAGGAGAAGAACTTACCGACAAGAGAGAAGAGAGCAGGAGGCGGAGGTTTTGAGCAGTCGACGGAGGCTTCGAGTAGCTAGCAGAGGCTTCGAGCAGCAGCGAACATCCAGCAGTGAGCAACTCGGCGAGGAGGGTGCAGCGAGCTACTTTGTAAGGAAGACGAGCGGAGAGAACATGCGAGGGGCCGAGCACGGAGAACTAAGCAACGGAGGGAAAAGGGAATCACTCAGGGGCTTCGTAACCAAGCTGAACACGCCAAACAAAGTGGTGTTTACCGGAAAACGCCACTTTTTCTGGCGTTTGATTGTAAAAGAAGCGGAGGCACAACATATCAGTGTTGCGAGTTAATGGAAAACATCAAATAAAGTGGCGTTTGAGCCATGATGTCCGGTTGGTGAGACAAAATCAATTAAACACGCCACACAATGTGATGCTTTTATGTCGTACCGTTAATCGGTGTTGCGGGTTAATGGAAAACGCCAAAGTGGCGTTTGAGCCACTCTGTCAGGTTGGTGAGACAAAATCAATTGAAAATGCTATACAATGTGGTACTTTTGCTAAAAACGCCAAGTTATATGGCATTTTAAAGGCGCGCGTATAGGAAACGCCAAATAATGTGGTGCTTTCAGGCCCCGAGTTAGGTAAATACCAAGTAGTGTGACACTTTTGGCTGAAAGTGTGTTAGTTTAGGAAATAAATTGGAAAGGGTGCTATTTGGATACATTTTTATACAAAAGTGTGTTATTTGGGTTTTTTTTCCAAAAATCTATTCGGTCCATGTCTTCGTAATTTCTCTAGGCCAGTTGATGCTTCTTCGTATGCTTTTGTGGCATCTAGGGCCCAATCTTGGGTGCTTCAGGATCACATCATGCGAGGTAGTGGGATTCACGGTATTGACCATGATTTTGATTATGCTGTAGATTGTCTTAGTGTCAGGATACCCTCTTTTGATCTTAGTTGTTTTTCTAAAAATAATTGAGGACATAGAAGTTAAATTTGACATGACCATTAGACAGAAAGCCATTTTCAAATGTCTACAAGTTGATCACGCTCAAGATTTTCTCCTTGTTATTCCAATAGATGGACTTGGTCTGCATATGTCGTCAGTGGAGTACCGTAGTATCTTAAAATACCGTCTGATGATCCGTCTATTTCCAGCGGATGAGCTATGTCCAATCTGTCGTAAGGCATGTTTGGACACTTTTGGAGAACATGCAGTTCATTGCAGAGAGCTTCCAGGTTTTAAATACAGACATGATCTTGTTAGAGATGTTCTTTTTGATGTACTCAGACGTGCAGATATTGCTGCTAAGAAAGAGGCGCCTGTGAATTTTTTAACTGATCCACAAGAGGGAAGATCGACACTTAGGCTTGCTGATGTCTTGATTTTTGGGTGGATATGAGAGAAACATGCATGTGTGGACCTTACACGAGTTTCTCCACTGGTGGGATTGAGGAGTGGAGCTTTTACAGCGGGACATGCTGCTCTTAAAGCTGCTTCAGCCAAAGTGGGTAAGCATGAGAAAGCATGTATTGAGAACCAACATGCCTTTATTCCCTTTGGATTTGATACTTTTGGATTCTTAGCACCAGAAGCGGTTGAACTTCTTAAAAAGAGTTCAAAAAGTTATGAATAGTAATGTTATGGCTCCTAAGTATATGGATGTTGTATTTCAGAGGATTGAATTTGCTATCCAAAAAGACTAGCGGCTGTCTTCTTCTTCTTCAATGTAAATCTTTTCATGAATAGGCCAGCTGGAATGCTCATTCCTGATTCCTGGACCATAGCTGTGAGGACAGAAAATCTGTTTGATGGCTGCTGAAGGGTTCACCAGGACAGACAAGCATACATAGAAGTCGACCCAGTTGATCAGAGACTAGAACAACGTTTGTGCCTTATGCATGCTTGCTGTAAGATGTCAGATACTTCCGGTAGTTGCATATATTGAATGTCAGTTACTCAGGTGAAACCCGCCAGGAGTTGCGTCAGACCCGCAATTGCAGGAATTGAAGCGGCAAGTTTTTAGTTTGGCAATTGTGTCACTAAACGTAGAGGTGATCAGTTCAGTCGCGGCAGATGTTGTATCCGTACGTGAGCGCGATACAGGTCGAAATCGGATATCTTTGATCCCCTATGACATATATATCCTTGTACAGAGCTGTAGGTGAGAAACTTGCAAACTTAAATCCGTCCAGAACGAACTGCAACTCCGGCGTCATCCCCTCTCCTGTGACATGTACAGAAAATTTGTTGTCCCTTCCTAGAGCTTGCTGTACAGAACTACACATGTTTCATGCATGCGATCGATCTATCAGCATCACAGTTAACTACTTCCATTTGTTGTCCCTTCCTGCGCGATGTCGACGATCTGCAAGCCGGCGTCGAAGACGGCCCGTTCTTCCAGTCCGCCGGCAGGAACTGCCTATCGGCCCAGACCCACTTGCTGTCGTATACGCCAGCGGACCCTCAGGTACAATGCTGGTTGTCAAGACGGGGCCGTGGTCACCAGCGAGGAACGGCAAGTTGGAGGAGTTGACCATCGAATGTCGGTCTGGCTTCCTGGTAGAGGAACTTGATGGCGTGGTAGCTGGGCTTCCAGCACTGCTCCTGGACGCGGAGTGAGAAGTTCCTGTTCCCGTGCTCACACGGACCCTGGTATAGTGAATATAGAATTGGAGATTAATGTAGTTGAAAAACGAACATGTTTTGATCTTTAAAATGAAAAGATAAAGGAATTTAGACACGAAAATGTATACGATTCGAAAAATGATTTAACTCGCAATTGAAGAAGACGTTACGTTTGTGAATTTAAGGTAACCAAAGTCACGACCAAGAATGTGCAACATATGGTGATGTAGTTAGACTTAAAACACATGATTACGATATTCAGAAATTCAACAGGGAAAACGATAATACTTTATGAGAAGTGAGACGTACTAAAACATATTGTTAGGAGAAGGTAAAGCAAGAAGTCCACTTTATAGAAAATAGACAAAAAAATCGTTTTGTTGCTGGAATATATAAAATCTTATAATGGTCTTTACAAACTCGTTATAGAGCTTGCTTTAATTGGGTGTACTAAAAGTCGATAAAGATGAATATTGTCGAAATATCATAAGTCTCGTATTGTGAAAGGGTCCATGGTGTATATAAAGGGATGTGTGGTATTTATATATGGAAAAAAGTATAATAAACTGATGAGGGTAGTCTAAGTGGTAACAGACGGAAATCCCTCAACAAAGGGACTCGGGATGTGGGTTAGTTGCGCAAAATTAATTATTGGCATCACACGATATGGCTCACTGTGTGATTTAAACGCCGCACCAATGTGCAATTGCTTAGCAAGGAGAGTTTTTACTCATCCGGTAGCTCTATTAGTGCCCCTTTCACATTGTATGTTCGCTATTTTGTAATGGATGGACATGGTTATTTCTCAACAAGTTTATCAATTATGAGGTTGATTAGAAAGTCATGTTTTGTTGAATAAAATAAAGTTTTTTGGTATTGTGAATTTGATTTCCCACCACTACAAGCTAGGCATATCTTGTGTATTGTATTGGTTTAAGAGTATTAGATTACTTTGATAACTGTAAATAACATGTCACGTTATCAACTAATGGGCAATGATGTAAATACAAACATATTATAATACCCGCTATCCAAAAACTAAAATGAAAAATGAAAGATAAAATTACACACATGCTTCCCACAACCTTCATATGGTGTAAGACAAGCCCAATCTATAATTTGAAAAACTAAAGCGAAAAATTACATTCATCCCTTCCTACATCCTTTTATAAAATCATATTAAATACACATGGACCAATTTATAACTCAAAAGCCTAAAAGAAAAATGTACAGAGAAACCCTTCTACGCTCTCACACATCGAATTTTTCAGAATAAAAGAATTATTTTTAGTTAAAAATATAAAAGCAATACATATAATACCTCATACACTCTTTTCTATGGGGTACTGATAAGAACACAAAAACTACTTTGTAATTCCAAAAAATAGAAGAAAAATTACAAAAGAAAACTCTTTACGACCTTACTTATATAACTAGATATATCATGCGTATTACAGATGTATCAGAATATTATATTACTATAAAGATCGTAAATGTGGTGTTTCATCATTGTACATAGTTAAAAAAGAGATATGATTAAAATTAATAGGTAATTACTATAATACCCCTGACCTGGTTTATGGCTTAACCCTAGGAGTTTTGCTTAAGTAAGTTACTTACAACTGATTCTAATCTTTTGAAAAGTAATTAAGGCTTCTTGTAAAGTTTATTGTTAAGTTTGAGCTTATTTGCAGACTATTTGTGCAATAATTGATAGTTTGAGTGAAATGTGCAATTTACCCAAGATGAGGGGTTACATTGCAATATGTCACATATTGAATGTTCTCTAAATGTTTTAATATCATAAGAGAGAATATTATGCTAAGTGGTGGCTTGTGGAAAGCCTAAATCCCAAGTTATAACCTGTTTGAACAATGCTAGTACTTTGTGCACCAATTTTGGTACAATTTGTAATTTACCTAACAAGATGAGGTTGAAATGCAAATTACCACCTCTAGAGTGTCCCTACTTCCTCTATGTATCTTTATAGGAAAGTGAAAGAAGGATACACTATGTTGAATCACCTTTGAGTGATGATACTCTTGGTGATGGAAAGACCAATGAAAGAGTTGAAGGAGAAGCATTATATGTGATGTATCAGGTTGTAGGCTTGACATAGGAGTCCTATCGACCAAGGAGACATGATAGAGGTCTCCTATTAGTTTGTTGAGCCTTAGAAAAGGCCATGATGGGCAGAGCACCTCAAGGAGGTGGTCCATGATGGGTTGCAAAGCCCCTTGCAAAAAGTGTATTGGGTTGCTTATTTGATGAGATAGAGACGAGGAAACTTATCCAACAAGATAAAGGAGGGCCGAGATATTGTATCTAGATTATACTCAAGACTTCTTGCATAGCAATATATGTATGTGTGCATGCATGGACACATGTCATCTAGTAGATTGAGGTGAAGACACCTCTTATACACTTTATCTCATGAACCCAAGTATATATACTTCACCTTTCACCAACTTATGAAAGTTTACGATCCTCACAAACCATATCCCTTGGAGATATTGTGCAAAGCCACTTAGGTATCATGCAAAGTAGCTCAAGGAGCAAGGAGAGCTCGAGAACCAAGCTTTAGGTAAGGCTTTGGTCGTCTTCAATCTTAGTGGAAGTAGGATATCGGGTTATGAATATTCCTTTCTTTCCTTCTTCACCAAGTGCTTAACTATGGTGATTTCTTGTCTGTGGAGGAGTTGTGAACGAGCCTTGGAACTTGTAGAAGTTCTTCTTTAACCTTAGGAAACATAAAGATTTGGATCTTGGAGCTTTGAAGTTGTTCACAAGGCGGGTTATATAACTTGAACCCAGCCATGTTATTATTTACCACTTAACTTGTTACACTAGATGATCACCTTCAATTCTGAGTTTTTATTGAATACTTGATGAATCCATGAGTTCTAAGAATTGCCTAGACATGTTATTCATAAACTAAAATAGTTAGAACAAAGGTCTAAAGCTTGAAGAAGATGGTATCACTTTATAAAGTGATATCGCGTTCAAGCACACAAACAAGTAGCTAATACCCGATATGGTAATATACATGCATCACTTGTACGATATGCTTGTGAGATTATATCTCCTTGCATGATATGGAGATGAAGTTCATACCTTGGAACATGATATGATTTTAACCTTATACCTAGTGCATGATAGGAAGTCAAGTATAGACTCCATGCACGATATAGGAACAAGGGTATACTTGTAAGTCGATATGAAACCCTAGTTTGGGTAACCCGATATAAGTGAGAATAGAAAGAGCTTCTTGAATGATATGATCATGTGAGTATACATATTGTACATGACATCATGAAGCACACATATGGTGCACGGTATGGGTGATGAAGTATACACTTATGCATAATATACAACATAGAATCAAATACATGGTATATCCTGATATGGTTGAAATACCTTAACCTGATATGATACCCGAGATAGGGGTTAATCCGATATGGGGATAGAGGATAGTTCATATATGATATGAGCCATGCCCTTTGCACGATATGGGAGATACCCATTTACCTCTTATACACTATACAAGTCTAAGACTACACCTGTTGCATGATAAAGAGATAGTGACTACCAAACATGGAAACCTGATATGTTACCCAACATGGAGACCCGATATGATAATCCTAAATGGGAAACCGATATGGTATCTTGTATATATACCACTCAAATGATACATGATGAGGTATATGCTCTATGCCCGATATAGTGCACATCTTGTGTACAATATGGTATCAAGCACATAGCTTATACCTGATATGGGGTCAAGCACATAACTCATACCCAATATGAAGTTATCTTAAAATGTTAAGAACTAAGTGATAGTCAATTTGATATGGGTACATGATATGATGATTAGGGGATACACCCTAAAACATGACACGGTGATGTGACTATCTCACATGCTCGATTTGGATACACAACATGAAATAAAGAATGTAGCTTAAGCATGATATGATAATGTACACACATATTGATACCCAATAGGGTAGAGACACTTCGATCATATGTAATTGATTGAGTGACATATGTTTCATGTTGAATTAATTGCAATATAAAAGATGATGTGAATTATTAATGTTGAACTAACATTCCTCAAAGAGGAGGATTGAACCAAAAGCATGATGTAATCAATGTCCTAGTAAGGATGAGAGAGAAACCCATACCTTGTGTTAATAATCATTTAATGATAAATGATGAGAACATATAAGTATGATTGCATACTTATGATATCAATATATGCTCCTAGATGTGTGGAGCAATAAATTAGGGTTTGAATTGGTAATATGAACTTGAAACCCTATTCGGCTATAAAGAGAAACCCTTAACCTAATAATGGGAAGGTTGTCCTTCTCTAATTGAATAAGCCTTGTGAACCATGCTAAATACTTATATAATAAGTATAATGTTTATAAGGTCTGATGACCTAAAAGATAGTTGTTGCCTAGTGAGAGGTGACAAGATGTTTAATGGTCTTGTGAGTCATATGAATAGTTGTTGCCTAGTGAGAGGTGACAAAATGTTTAATGGCCTTGTGAGCCATGTGAATAATTGTTGCCTAATGAGAGGTGACAAGATGCTTAATAAAACCATGTGAGCTATATGAATTACTTGTACAACAAGTGAAATGAATACCTTGGTCTGAGGACCTAAAGGTAATAGTTAACTACTACAAAGGTAGCAATGTTATGTGGTGATCTAAGGGTTTGAATACCCAGATCTAGTAATCATAATAATGATGATGTGAATGGATGAGAATTCCCAGTAATGTGATAAGGGACTAAGATCCCAAGTATCATGGGTCTTAAAGATTTGAAAAGTACTTGATAGATGTATAACACCGTTCTTTGTAGAAATTGTTGTGGTTAATGATTATAATTTGTTTGATGCTAAAAGAATGTTGTAATGCACGTAATATATCACTAGAAACCATAAAATGTTGCCCTGACCATAGATCCATCAACATCAAGATTTGCTGAATGGTGAAACGGGTTCCCCGCAGCATAACCCGGAGTGCATATTTTTTTAATATGTGGGGGCATAAGTATAAACGGATGGCCATGTGTGAGCCGATCCCCTTACGAACTCTAAATAAATGTCTCAATTGAGCACGGTGAACTGGCCTATGGCTCAAAGTATGGCTATAGGCCATGACTTAGTAATTTCATAACTGGGGACGGTTGTTAGTAGATGTTCCCCTAAGAGAGTGCAGTTGACGTTGTAGCTTTCAGCGAAGATGCCTAGTACCCTGGCATGCTCTTTTGCAGATTGACACGAGATGTCACTGCCAGTGGTCTCATACTGACCGAGACTGCTGAGGTCATGGCAACCGATTCTCCCACTGACCTTGTATGGTACCAACTTGTGAGAAGTTTGTGGTCGGTTGGAGATGAATGTGGTATACTTCATCTCCTCATGGCATAAGTGTGATTGTAAAATATCAACAGTCGTGTAGCATATTTTCTTAAGGATTGAATACAAAAAACATTGTTTGATGCGCAATTCAGTTATACATCTTAGCTTGATAGATGTTATTTATGTTTCTTTACATTCCTTGTAAAGTAGATAGATGATTTATTACTCTACCATGGGTAGATGCATCATTTTCCTGAAGTAAAGAGATTACTTTTTTCTGTTCATAAAATGATTAATCCTGCATGTTAGTATAAAAGAACCTCTACTCAGTTTTATAATTCTTATCTGTGATAATAATATTGTTGGCAGAGAGTTATATCTCTTACTGGGACAATTGTCTCACCCCATGGGATCCATAATTTTTATGTGGTCGTGCACGAGGCGGTGGAGACCTTTCTGCAGAAGAGGAACATCAGCTGGGACAGCAGTAACAACTCAGGTTGAGTGTACTGTCTGTCGTGTCTTGTAGATAGAAGTCCTATGTGTAGTCTCTGTACTCTTAGGTCCTTGGAGTTGGTTCGTAATGGTTTCTTGAACTTGTAATGACCCTGACCTGGATTATGAGGTAACCCTATTTGTTTTGGATAATAAAGTTTCTTAGAACTTTAATATAATCCTCTAAGGTGCTTTGTTATCATGTGACACATTTATGTTTCAATTTTGGTCCTGATTGAATGTTGTTTGAGCAATTTTCCTTTGTTTTGGACCAAAGTGCAATTTACCCAAATTGAGGGGCTATAATGCAAAATGTCACATGTTTAATGTGCCTTATATGTTTTTATCATCATAAGAGAGATAATGATGCTAAGTGGTGGCTTGTGGAAAGCCTAAATTCCAAGTTTGAACTTGTTTGAACAATGTTGGAGCATTGTGCACCAATTTTTGGTACAAATTGTAATTTACCCAAATGTGGGGTTGATATGCAAATTACCACCTCTAGGGTGTTCCTACTTACTCTATGTATCATTTAGAGGAGATAGAATGAATGAGACACCATGTTTTATTCCATTATGAATGATGGTAATCTTGGTGATGAAATGACCAAGAAAAAGGGTTGAATTTGGAAGCTTAACTTGAGTTGTATCAAGTTGAAAAGCTTATATATGAGTGCCTATCGGACATGGAGCCCAAGGAGGTGTTCCATATCGTTTTGTGGATTCTTGGAAAAGTCCATATCGTGCAAAGCACCTCAAGGAGGTGAGGTGTGACGGCCAACAAGTTTCCTTAGAAAAAGTGTATCGGCTTGACATGAAAAAGTGATTAAACCTAGATAACTTATTCAAAAGGATATGTAATGGCCGAATCTTTATCTCTAGATGATCCACAACTGTTTTGCAAGAAAAGATAAATGATGGTGCATGCATGGACACGTGTCACCCATGCATGACACGTGGCACCTACTAGCTCAAAATGTTGACACCTCATTTTTACCTTTCTTCATGATCAACAAGTATATATACCCCTAGTTTGACCCCTTAATGGAATTTTTAGACCCTTACCACCCTCCTACCTTGTGGTATCGTGCATGGGGCTCTTGTATCGTGCAGGAGAGCAAGCATATCGTGCATAGGTCCTTGGATATTGCCCATAGAAAAAGCATATCGGCCAAGTAGGTGAAATTGGCCATATAAGGTGATATCGGCCAATAGGGTGAAGAGTTGAGTGCCATATCGTGCAAGTGAGTGCCATATCATGCAAGTGAGTTCCATATCGTGCAAGAGGGTTGGCATATCGTGCAAGGGCACAAGGGTATCGTTCATAGGCCTTGGGTATCGGCCATAGTAAGTGTATCGGCCATACCATGTTGATATTGTCCATAGCAAGTTGATATCGGCCAATTGAAGTGATATTGGCCACAAGTGAGGGGGTATCGGCCACAAGAAAAGTTGTGTCGTCCAAGAGGAAGTCCATATCGTCCAAGAGTGGTATGGTTTCGGCCAAGGAGATAAGGGACTCAAAACTTAACCCTGAGGTAAGATATAGTTGTCTTCAAGCTTGAATTGAAGCATGGAATTAGGGTTATGATCTACCTTTCTTTTCTTCTTCACCAATTGCTAATCCATGGTGATTATTTGCATATAGAGGAGTTGTGAAGTCCATATTCAACCTTAGGAACATGGATATTTGGATCTTGAAGCTTTGAAGTGGTTCTTAAGGTGGGTTATATAACTTGAACTCAACCATGTTATTATTCTTCACCTGAATTGCTATAATTAGTGAAATACTTTTAATTCCGAAATTTCCTGAAATAGTTGATGAGATTATGAGTTCTAGTAGTTTCTTAGACCTGTTGACATGAACTATAACAATTATAACTAAGGTCTAGAGCTTAAAGATGGTGGTATCACTTTATAAAAGTGATATCGGGTGCAAGCACACAAGAAAGTACCTTTAACCCGATATGATGATGCGCCTACTTCACTTGAACGATATGGATATGAATGAATATATTGTTGCACGATATGGAGGTGTAGTATACACCTCTTGCACGATAGGGATTCAAGTATAGACTCCATGCATGATACAAGGTCAATTGTATACTTGTAAGTTGATGTGAAACCCTAATTTGGTAACCCGATATGAGTAAAGAATAACAAATGCTATTGAACAATATGGTAGCCCGATACACAACCCTAGTTGATGTCTAGCCCAACATGGGTGACACATATAAAACCCTCTATCCCGATATGAATGGTGTGTATATACTTCTAGCCCGATATGGTGGTGCCTATACACCTATAATCCGATATGGTGAACATATGCACATCTTTAACCCGAGACACCTTGTAAAGGTGAGGGCAAGATACTCTTAGGAGTGATGAGTGAAACACCAAGTAATGGTATGGCTAATACCTTGATAGGTGAAACACCTAGAGTGGTTGATAATGGAGAACCTTATATCAATAATGTCTCAACCTGAGATAAGTCCATATCAATCGATGATGGTTGGACAATTCAAATGTATGACTTATGATCAATACACTACAAAATGAATGTGATGGGCTAGTGCATAAAGTATTAGGATGGGAAATACCCTAATACAAGATAAGTTGATGAACTTAAGTAAGTTAAAAGTGATGAGGGAAGTGATATATCAAGACATGATAGATATCACATCCAGCGTTTCAAGGTTGATGTACCTTGATGCACCTTAAATCCAATATACTTGGATGAGTAACACAAGAAGTGTGATATGTCAATTGTTACATTGAGATGTAATAAGTTTAATACACTTTGATAAGTGTGGGCTAACATACCTTGAGAAAGGGTTAAGCCAAGTTAATTAAGTATGATGTAATCATACCCTGATAAGGATGAGAGAGGAACTCATACCTTGTGTTGATGATTCATTTAATGGTAAATGATGAGAATAAATAAGTATGATTGAATACTTATGATATTAATGTATGCTCCTAGATGTGTGGAGCAATGAATTAGGGTTTGGATTGATAATATGAACTTGAAGCCCTATTCGGCTATAAAGGGAAACCCTAACCCTAATAGTTGTTGCCTAGTGAGAGGTGACAAGATGTTTAATGGCCTTGTGAGCCATGTGGATAGTTGTTGCCTAGTGAGAGGTGACAAGATGTTTAATGGGCCTTGTGAGCCATGTAAATAGTTGTTGCCTAGTGAAAGGTGACAAGATGATTAATGGGCCTGGTGAGCCATGTGAATAATTGTTGCCTAATGACAGGTGACAAGATCCTTATAAAAGTCTAATGTAAGGAATGGTAATGTGAAAAATAAACGAAGGGAAATGGAAACCAGTAACTTCATAATAATAATAAATGGTTATAATAATAATGAAATCTTGATCATACATGCTTTATGCTTATAGTCAAATAAGGGCTATAGTGTTTTGAATATGCTTAAAGGAGATAAGAAGAACACTTGTAGTACATAAAGAATGTGAATTGAAATGATGGCTTGCCCCAGGGTATAATGCATAGTAAAAGGATGTGATAACCAATGATGAATTTAAGGGATTGATATCCCATAACGAATATGTAATCAGGAGTGGTTAGAGTCCACTGCCTGGCGATGTAATCAGGTTTGGTTACAGACCAATACCTGGAAGAGGCGTGAAGCCTGTAATAAGGTTTGGTTAAAGTCCAATACATGGCAGAGGCGTGAAGCCTGTAATCAGGAGTGGTTAGAGTCTACTGCCTGGTGGTGTAATCAGGTTTGGTTACAGACCAATACCTGGAAGAGGCGTGAAGCCTGTAATCAGGTTTGGTTAAAGTCCAATACCTGGCAGAGGCGTGAAGCCTGTAATCAGGAGTGGTTAGAGTCCACTGCCTGGCTGTGTAATCAGGATTGGTTAAAGTCCAATACTTGGCAGAGGCGTGAAGCCTGTAATTAGGTTTGGTTAAAGTCCAATACCTAGCAGAGGCGTGAAGCCTATAATCAGGAGTGGTTAGAGTCCACTGCCTGGATGTGTAATCAGGATTGGTTAAAGTCCAATACCTGGAAGAGGCGTGAAGCCTGTAATCAGGATTGGTTAAAGTCCAATACCTGGCAGAGGCGTGAAGGCTGTAATCAGGATTGGTTAAAGTCCAATACCTGGCAGAGGCGTGAAGCCTCTAATCAGGAGTGGTTAGAGTCCACTGCCTGGCGGTGTAATCAGGTTTGGTTAAAGTCCAATACCTGGCAGAGGCGTGAAGCCTGTAATCAGGAGTGGTTAGAGTCCACTGCCTGGCTGTGTAATCAGGATTGGTTAAAGTCCAATACTTGGCAGAGGTGTGAAGCCTGTAATCAGGAGTGGTTAGAGTCCACTGTCTGGCGGTGTAATCAGGTTTGGTTACAGACCAATACCTGGCAGAGGTGTGAAGCCTGTAATCAGGAGTGGTTAGAGTCCACTGCCTGGCTGTGTAATCAGGATTGGTTAAAGTCCAATACCTGCTAGAGGCATGAAGCCTATAATAACACAAGATTGGTTAAATCCCAATGCCTGGAATAATAACATAGGGTTGGTTAAATCCCAATGCCTAGAATGGTTGCATATGATTAGCATAGTCCAATGCTTGGATAGGATATGATAATGTATACTCACATGACTGGTAGAATTCAATATCTGGTTAGCAGATTGGCTGAGGCCAACAGATAGAAATGAGAATGATTCATGGATGACATACCATGATAATGAGCATCACAGGATAAGCTTGAGATAGTATGATGGGTAAATGATATACGTGTTCTCCATTTTTCCTTATAAAGTAAATAGATGAATTACTGCTCTATCATACACACCTGCAATGCTTTAAAATATGAGAATGTTCTAAACTGCTTATCCTCTGCTCTGTTTAATGCTAATAACTGTGATAATAACATTGTTGGCGGAGAGTTATATCTCTCGCTGGGGAAATTTTCAATTGTCTCACCCCCGTGGGATCCAAATTTTTAGGTGGACGTGTACGAGGAGGTGAAGACCTTTATGCAGAAAAAGAACAACAGCAGCAGGGACAACAGTGACAGCTCAGGTTGAGTGTATTGTTTGTCATGTCTTATAGATAGAAGTCCTATGTGTCATCTCTGTACTCTCAGGTCCTTGGAGTTGGTTCGTTATGGTTTCATGGATGATCTGAGGTTTTTGGCTTGTAAGCCTCAAGGTTTTATGTTGCTTCAGTATATGTTTTGACAAAGCAACTGTTATATGTTATCCTCAAGAAGAGATGGTACAATGTATGTACAATGTGAACAATGATGTATATAAAGTTTTGGTTCTGCCTTAAAGAGTTTTCCTAGAAATGGATCTCTTTGCAAAATGGTTTTAATTTTAAGTGATTTTTGTTAATCCGTTGTTTATGTTGAAATTCCGCTTAATTAGTAACAATTTGTTTGTCGGTTTGGCAACTGTCGTTACAAGTTTGGTATCAGAGCTTAAGGTTCGCTGAGTCTACAGAGACATAGGACTAAGGTGTTGAGTCTGTGTTAGTGTCCTCCAGTATACCCTATAGTGACTTCTGCTTGCGCAGAAGAAAGGGTGAAGTTTATAAATGACTGGGGAACACGAGGAATACATTGTTGAGGGCAATGTTGTTGCACCAGAAAAGGGTGCAAGGGATCAGGCAAAAGAAGAATGAATGCCTGAGAATTCCCATCATGACCCGATCATGATAGAGAATCCTATGTTTATGCTCTTGTTGGGCAGGTTAGGACAACAATGATGCATATAGTAGACTGGATACTAGCATTACAACCTAGGTCACCAGTCCTCAATATAGAAACTTTGGGCTTTGAAAGGGTTCCTGAATGACATAGTTATGTTGAAACAGTGGAAAATGTGGGAAAGATTAACATATGGTGAGAAAGTAGACTCTGCCATAAGTTTAGACAGATAGTATATCTGTGATGGCAGTGCCCAAGAAGGGGAAATAAGCCGAGAATTAAGGAAATGTCATTACAATTCTAGAGACTTTTTCCTAGTGGTTCTAAAAAGCCAAAAGTAACAACATGAAACAACTAGACTCTATGGGTTGAGTCAACCTAAAGCGGTGGATGACCGCAAGGGGTAACAATTAGATAGAGCTTTTTCATTTTGATATGCCTTCTTTTGATGTAACGTGATAATCCTAAAAAGGATTGCTGTTATGGACTTCCCTATTGATTGTCCTATGGGGACAAAGGGAAGAAATGATGAGAACTAGAATTTATATTCTATTCAGTATTCTTTTAAATGCTCTATAATTGCTCTTATTTGTGTGAAAAAGGATGAAGTATAGAAGAGATGCCTGGAGAAAGTCTAGGAATGTTAAATCATGTATTGGTGATGATACATAAAGTAAAGAATATGATAGTACATAAAGTGCATACTACCTAATCTCAATACTTGTATACCCTGGCCAGGTATATAATTATTGGAGATAAGGTGAGTATGGAACTCTTAGATTGTTATCTTTCTGATTACTCTGATCAAGTAGTCATTCTGAGACAATCTAGTGAGTATAATGAAACTGGAAATATGGTATGGACATGTATATCACATCCTAAGTGCAATAAAGTGGAATCTGAGATGATCTCAGATCAATCTGTATGTATGAGGAAATGAAAAGTATAATCCTCATGATAAGAGAATGAGAACAAGGGAGATGGTCCCTATCAGATAAAGCATGTGTGAATAGTAAAGATCTTTTCCCATGATGTGGAAATGGGAAATGTGATAAAATCACAAAATACCATGAACATGTTAGACAATAACAAAGAAAGGAATAATGACATGTAATCATCCTTATAATTCCTATGCTGATGGCAAGGAACCTAGGATGAAACACGAGTAAATGACTCATGAATAGTTGAAAGTTCATGCAATAATCAGAGGAGATGATAATCTCTTCTCTTTGATAAACAACCCTGGATGATGATGGGGTGATAACATGAATATGTTCCTTAGTGTTCTTTCTTTTTAGGGACATGGAAATCAAGTGGGTCTTATGACGCTTGATGTGTATAAGTTAAAAATGTTCAATTGATGGATACTTAGAAAAAGTATCAGTTTGTCTTGGACTTTGGTCCCAAGATAAAGATATGTGTAACAAGTAATGTCCCAAGATGAAAGAAAGATGAGGATGTGATGAGTTTTTGACACATGTGATAGATATCAAAGTAAGGAATCCTGGTATCTAAGAAGTGTCAGGTGGTATGAGAAAGTGAAAGCATAACTCCTAATTAGATGATTTATGTTGGTTGCCTGGGATGGCCAACTGTGAAATCAGTCTAGTTACATGAAATAGTATGGACATCATATGTTAGGGGTTTATGCTCTGCATAAACATAACATTGATGAGAATGATTTACTTGAAGAAATAATTGTAAAAATATTACAATAAAAGTTTTTCAAATGAGATTAAAAAACAACCTCTATCTGAGTGAGAAAAGTGTTACCTGACCCAGAATTAACTACACATTCGATAATGAAAAAAACAGTGAAGCATGTATCCTATGTGTTTGATTCCATGGGATTTTTGTGTAAAATAACTTTGTATTGATCAAAGTTCTATGGTTTCTCCATAATACTAAGATGTTATGTGGAGACTTGATGATATAACGAATGAAAAATATCTGTCTTCCTTTACCTGGGATTTCGGGGACGAAATCCTTGTTAGGGGTTTATAACTTGTAATGACCCTGACCTGGATTATGAGGTAACCCTATTTGTTTTAGCTAATAAAGTTGCTTAGAACTTTAATATAATCCTCTAAGGTGCTTTTTTATCATGTGACACATTTATGTTTCAATTTTGGTCCCGATTGAATGTTGTTTGAGCAATTTTCCTTTGTTTTGGACCAAAGTGCAATTTACCCAAATTGAGGGGCTATAATGCAAAATGTCACATGTTTAATGTGCCTTATATGTTTTAGCATAATAAGAGAGATAATGATGCTAAGTGGTGGCTTGTGGAAAGCCTAAATTCCAAGTTTGAACTTGTTTGAACAATGTTGGAGCATTGTGCACCAATTTTTGGTACAAATTGTAATTTACCCAAATGTGGGATTGATATGCAAATTACCACCTCTAGAGTGTTCCTACTTACTATATGTATCATTTAGAGGAGATATAATGAATGAGACACCATGTTTGATTCCATTATGAATGATGGTAATCTTGGTGATGAAATGACCAAGAAAAAGGGTTGAATTTGGAAGCTTAACTTGAGTTGTATCAAGTTGAAAAGCTTATATATGAGTGCCTATCGGCCATGGAGCCCAAGGAGGTGTTCCATATCGTTTTTTGGATTCTTGGCAAAGTCCATATCATGCAAAGCACCTCAAGGAGGTGAGGTGTGACGGCCAACAAGTTTCCTTAGAAAAGGTGTATCGGCTTGACATGAAATAGTGATTAAACCTAGATAACTTATTCAAAAGGATATGTAATGGCCGAATATTTATCTCTAGATGATCCACAACGGTTTTGCAAGACAAGATAAATGATGGTGCATGCATGGACACGTGTCACCCATGCATGACACGTGGCACCTACTAGCTCAAAATGTTGACACCTCATTTTTACCTTTCTTCATGATCAACAAGTATATATACCCCTAGTTTGACCCCTTAATGGAAGTTTTCAACCCTTACCACCCTCCTACCTTGTGGTATCGTGCATGGGGCTCTTGTATCGTGCAGGAGAGAAAGCATATCGTGCATAGGTCCTTGGATATTGCCCATAGAAAAAGCATATCGGCCAAGTAGGTGAAATTGGCCATATAAGGTGATATCGGCCAATAGGGTGAAGAGTTGAGTGCCATATCGTGCAAGTGAGTGCCATATCGTGCAAGTGAGTTCCATATCGTGCACGAGGGTTGGCATATCGTGCAAGGGCACAAGGGTATCGTTCATAGGCCTTGGGTATCAGCCATAGTAAGTGTATCGGCCATACCATGTTGATATTGTCCATAACAAGTTGATATCGGCCAATTGAAGTGATTTTGGCCACAAGTGAGGGGGTATCGGCCACAAGAAAAGTTGTGTCGGCCAATAGGAAGTCCATATCGTCCAAGAGTGGTATGGTTTCGGCCAAGGAGCTAAGGAACTCAAAACTTAACCCTAAGGTAAGATATAGTTGTCTTCAAGCTTGAATTGAAGCATGGAATTAGGGTTATGATCTACATTTCTTTTCTTCTTCACCAATTGCTAATCCATGGTGATTATTTGCATATAGAGGAGTTTTGAAGTCCATATTCAACCTTAGGAACATGTAGCTTTGGAGCTTGAAGCTTTGAAGTGGTTCTTAAGGCGGGTTATATAACTTGAACTCAACCATGTTATTATTCTTCACCTGAATGGCTATAATTAGTGAAATACTTTTAATTCCAAAATTTCCTGAAATAGTTGATGAGATTATGAGTTCTAGTAGTTTCTTAGACCTGTTGACATGAACTATAACAGTTATAACTAAGGTCTAGAGCTTAAAGATGGTGGTATCACTTTATAAAAGTTATATCGGGTGCAAGCACACAAGAAAGTACCTTTAACCCGATATGATGATGCACCTACTTCACTTGAACGATATGGATATGAATGAATATATTGTTGCACGATATGGAGGTGTAGTATACACCTCTTTCACGATAGGGATTCAAGTATAGACTCCATGCATGATACAAGGTCAATTGTATACTTGTAAGTTGATGTGAAACCCTAATTTGGGTAACCTGATATGAGTAAAGAATAGCAAATGCTATTGAACAATATGGTAGCCCGATACACAACCCTAGTTGATGTCTAGCCCAACATGGGTGACACATATAAACCCATCTATCCCGATATGAATGGTGTGTATATACTTCTAGCCCGATATGGTGGTTCCTATACACCTATAATCTGATATGGTGAACATATGCACACCTTTAACCCGAGACACCTTGTAAAGGTGAGGGCAAGATACTCTTAGGAGTGATGAGTGAAACACCAAGTAATGGTATGGCTAATACCTTGATAGGTGAAACACCTAGATTGGTTGATAATGGAGAACCTTATATCAATAATGTCTCAACCTGAGATAAGTCCATATCAATTGATGATGGTTGGACAATTCAAATGTATGACTTATGATCAATACACTACAAAATGAATGTGATGGGCTAGTGCATAAAGTATTAGGATGGGAAATACCCTAATACAAGATAAGTTGATGAACTTAAGTAAGTTAAAAGTGATGAGGGAAGTGATATATCAAGACATGATAGATATCACATCCAGCGTTTCAAGGTTGATGTACCTTGATGCACCTTAAATCCAATATACTTGGATGAGTAACACAAGAAGTGTGTTATGTCAATTGTTACATTGAGATGTAATAAGTTTAATACACTTTGATAAGTCTGGGCTAACATACCTTGAGAAAGGGTTAAGCCAAGTTAATAAAGTATGATGTAATCATACCCTGATAAGGATGAGAGAGGAACTCATACCTTGTGTTGATGATTCATTTAATGGTAAATGATGAGAATAAATAAGTATGATTGAATACTTATGATATTAATGTATGCTCCTAGATGTGTGGAGCAATGAATTAGGGTTTGGATTGATAATATGAACTTGAAACCCTATTCGGCTATAAAGGGAAACCCTAACCCTAATAGTTGTTGCCTAGTGAGAGGTGACAAGATGTTTAATGGCCTTGTGAGCCATGTGGATAGTTGTTGCCTAGTGAGAGGTGACAAGATGTTTAATGGGCCTTGTGAGCCATGTAAATAGTTGTTTCCTAGTGAAAGGTGACAAGATGATTAATGGGCCTGGTGAGCCATGTGAATAATTGTTGCCTAATGGGAGGTGACAAGATTGTTATAAAAGTCTAATGTAAGGAATGGTAATGTGAAAAATAAACTAAGGGAAATGGAAACCAGTAACTTCATAATAATAATAAATGGTTATAATAATAATGAAATCTTGATCATACATGCTTTATGCTTATAGTCAAATAAGGGCTATAGTGTTTTGAATATGCTTAAAGGAGATAAGAGGAACACTTGTAGTACATAAAGAATGTGAATTGATATGATGGCTTTCCCTAGGGTATAATGCCTAGTAAAAGGATGTGATAACCAATGATGAATTTAAGGGATTGATATCCCATAACGAATATGTAATCAGGAGTTGTTAGAGTCCACTTCCTGGCGATGTAATCAGGTTTGGTTACAGACCAATACCTGGAAGAGGCATGAAGCCTGTAATCAGGTTTGGTTAAAGTCCAATACCTGGCAGAGGCGTGAAGCCTGTAATCAGGAGTGGTTAGAGTCCACTGTCTGGCGGTGTAATCAGGTTTGGTTACGGACCAATACCTGGCAGAGGCGTGAAGCCTGTAATCAGGTTTGGTTAAAGTCCAATACCTGGCAGAGGCGTGAAGCCTGTAATCAGGAGTGGTTAGAGTCCACTACCTGGCTGTGTAATCAGGATTGGTTAAAGTCCAATACCTGGCAGAGGCGTAAAGCCTGTAATCATGTTTGGTTAAAGTCCAATACCTGGCAGAGGCGTGAAGCCTGTAATCAGGAGTGGTTAGAGTCCACTTCCTGGCTGTGTAATCAGGATTGGTTAAAGTCCAATACCTGGCAGAGGCGTGAAGCCTGTAATCAGGATTGGTTAAAGTCCAATACCTGGTAGAGGCGTGAAGCCTGTAATTAGGATTGGTTAAAGTCCAATACCTGGCAGAGGCGTGAAGCCTGTAATCAGGAGTGGTTAGAGTCCACTGCCTGGCAGTGTAATCAGGTTTGGTTAAAATCCAATACCTGGCAGAGGCGTGAAGCCTATAATCAGGAGTGGTTAGAGTCCACTGCCTGGCTATGTAATCAGGATTGGTTAAAGTCCAATACCTGGCAGAGGTGTGAAGCTTGTAATCAGGAGTGGTTAGAGTCCACTGCCTGGTAGTGTAATCAGGTTTGGTTACGGACCAATACCTGGGAGAGGCGTGAAGCCTCTAATCAGGAGTGGTTAGAGTTCACTTCCTGGCTGTGTAATCAGGATTGGTTAAAGTCCAATACCTGGTAGAGGCATGAAGCCTATAATAACACAAAATTGGTTAAATCCCAATGGCTAGAATAATAACATAGGGTTGGTTAAATCCCAATGCCTGGAATGGTTGCATATGATTAGCATAGTCCAATGCTTGGACAGGATATGATAATGTATACTCACATGAGTGGTAGAATTCAATATCTAGTTAGCAGATTGGCTGAGGCCAACAGATAGAAATGAGAATGATTCATGGATGACATACCATGATAATGAGCATCACAAGATAAGCTTGAGATAGTATGATGGGTAAATGATATACGTGTTCTCCATTTTCCTTATAAAGTAAATAGATGAATTACTGCTCTATCATACACAGCTGCAATGCTTTAAAATATGAGAATGTTCTAAACTGCTTATCCTCTGCTCAGTTTAATACTATTTAACTGTGATAATAACATTGTTGGCGGAGAGTTATATCTCTCGCTGGGGCAATTTTCAATTGTCTCACCCCCGTGGGATCCAAATTTTTAGGTGGACGTGCACGAGGAGGTGAAGACCTTTCTACAGAAAAAGAACAACAGCAGCAGGGACAACAGTGACAGCTCAGGTTGAGTGTACTGTTTGTCATGTCTTATAGATAAAAGTCCTATGTGTCGTCTCTGTACTCTCAGGTCCTTGGAGTTGGTTCGTTATGGTTTCATGAACGATCTGAGGTTTTTGGCTTGTAAGCCTCAAGGTTTTATGTTGCTTCAGTATATGTTTTGACAAAGCAACTGTTATATGTTATCCTCGAGAAGAGATGGTACAATGTATGTACAATGTGAACAATGATGTATATAAAGTTTTGGTTCTGCCTTAAAGAGTTTTCCTAGAAATGGATCTCTTTGCAAACTGGTTTTAATTTTAAGTGATTTTTGTTAATCCGTTGTTTATGTTGAAATTCCTCTTAATTAGTAACGATTTGTTTGTCGGTTTGGCAACTGTCGTTACAAGTTTGGTATCAGAGCTTAAGGTTCGCTGAGTCTATAGAGACATAGGACTAAGGTGTTGAGTCTGTGTTAGTGTCCTCCAGTATACCCTATAGTGACTTCTGCTTGTGTAGAAGAAAGGGTGAAGTTTATAAATGACTGGGGAACACGAGGAATACATTGTTGAGGGCAATGTTGTTGCACCAGAAAAGGGTGCAAGGGATCAGGCAAGAGAAGAATGAATGCCTGAGAATTCCCATCATGACCCGATCATGATAGAGAATCCTATGTTTATGATCTTGTTGGGCAGGTTAGGACAACAATGATGCATATAGTAGACTGGATACTAGCATTACAACCTAGGTCACGAGTCCTCAATACAGAAACTTTAAGCTTTGAAAGGGTTCCTGAATGACATAGTTATGTTGAAACAGTGGAAAATGTGGGAAAGATTAACATATGGTGAGAAAGTAGACTCTGCCATAAGTTTAGACAGATAGTATATCTGTGATGGCAGTGCCCAAGAAGGGGCAATAAGCTGAGAATTAAGGAAATGTCATTACAATTCCAGAGACTTTTGCCTAGTGGTTCTAAAAAGCCAAAAGTAATAACATGAAACAGCTAGATTCTATGGGTTGAGTCAATCTAAAGCGGTGGATGACTGCAAGGGGTAACAATCAGATAGAGCCTTTTCATTTTGATATGCCTTCTTTAGATGTTACCTGATAATCCTAAAAAGGATTGCTGTTATGGACTTCCCTATTGATTGTCCTATGGGGACATAGGGAAGAAATGATGAGAACTAGAATTTATATTCTGTTCAGTATTATTTTAAATGCTCTATAATTGCTCTTATTTGTGTGAAAAAGGATGAAGTATAGAAGAGATGCCTGGAGAAAGTCTAGGAATGTTAAATCATGTATTGGTGATGATACATAAAGTAAGGAATATGATAGTACATAAAGTGCATACTACCTAATCTCAGTTTTTGTATACCCTGGCCAGGTATATAATTATTGGAGATAAGGTGAGTATGGAACTCTTAGATTGTTATCTTTCTGATTACTCTGATCAAGTAGTCATTCTGAGACAATCTAGTGAGTATAATGAAACTGGAAATATGGTATGGACATGTATATCACATCCTAAGTGCAATAAAGTGGAATCTGAGATGATCTCAGATCAATCTGTATGTATGAGGAAATGAAAAGTATAATCCTCATGATAAGAGAATGAGAACAAGGGAGATGGTCCCTATCAGATAAAGCATGTGTGAATAGTAAAGATCTTTTCCCATGATGTGGAAATGGGAAATGTGATAAAATCACAAAATACCATGAACATGTTAGACAATAACAAAGAAAGGAATAATGACATGTAATCATCCTTATAATTCCTATGCTGATGGCAAGGAACCTAGGATGAAACACAAGTAAATGACTCATGAATAGTTGAAAGTTCATGCAATAATCAGAGGAGATGATAATCTCTTCTCTTTGATAAACAACCCTGGATGATGATGGGGTGATAACAGGAATATGTTCCTTAGTGTTCTTTCTTTTTAGGGACATGGAAATCAAGTGGGTCTTATGACGCTTGATGTGTATAAGTTAAAAATGTTCAATTGATGGATACTTAGAAAAAGTATCAGTTTGTCTTGGACTTTGGTCCCAAGATAAAGATATGTGTAACAAGTAATGTCCCAAGATGAAAGAAAGATGATGATGTGATGAGTTTTTGACATATGTGATAGATATCAAAGTAAGGAATCCTGGTATCTAAGAAGTGTCAGGTGGTATGAGAAAGTGAAAGCATAACTCCTAATTAGATGATTTATGTTGGTTGCCTGGGATGGCCAACTGTGAAATCAGTCTAGTTACATGAAATAGTATGGACATCATATGTTAGGGGTTTATGCTCTGCATAAACATAACATTGATGAGAATGATTTACTTGAAGAAATAATTGTAAAAATATTACAATAAAAGTTTTTAAAATGAAATTAACAAACAACCTCTATCTGAGTGAGAAAAGTGTTACCTGACCCAGAATTAACTACACATTCGATAATGAAAAAAACCGTGAAGCATGTATCCTATGTGTTTGATTCCATGGGATTTTTGTGTAAAAGAACTTTGTATTGATCAAAGTTATATGGTTCTCCATAACACTAAGATGTTATGTGGAGACTTGATGATATAACGAATGAAAAATATCTGTCTTCCTTTACCTGGGATTTTGGGGACGAAATCCTTGTTAGGGGTTTATAACTTGTAATGACCCTGACCTGGATTATGAGGTAACCCTATTTGTTTTGACTAATAAAGTTTCTTAGAATTTTAATATAATCCTCTAAGGTGCTTTGTTATCACGTGACACATTTATGTTTCAATTTTGGTCCCGATTGAATGTTGTTTGAGCAATTTTCCTTTGTTTTGGACCAAAGTGCAATTTACCCAAATTGAGGGGCTATAATGCAAAATGTCACATGTTTAATGTGCCTTATATGTTTTAGCATAATAAGAGAGATAATGATGCTAAGTGGTGGCTTGTGGAAAGCCTAAATTCCAAGTTTGAACTTGTTTGAACAATGTTGGAGCATTGTGCACCAAATTTTGGTACAAATTGTAATTTACCCAAATGTGGGGTTGATATGCAAATTACCACCTCTAGAGTGTTCCTACTTACTCTATGTATAATTTATAGGATATAGAATGAATTAGACACCATGTTTGATTCCATTATGAATGATGGTAATCTTGGTGATGAAATGACCAAGAAAAAGGGTTGAATTTGGAAGCTTAACTTGAGTTGTATCAAGCTGAAAAGCTTATATATGAGTGCCTATCGGCCATGGATCCCAAGGAGGTGTTCCATATCGTTTTGTGGATTCTTGGAAAATTCCATATCGTGCAAATCACCTCAAGGAGTTGAGGTGTGATGACCAACAAGTTTCCTTAGAAAAAGTGTATCGGCTTGACATGAAATAGTGATTAAACCTAGATAACTTATTCAAAAGGATATGTAATGGCCGAATCTTTATCTCTAGATGATCCACAACTGTTTTGCAAGACAAGATAAATGATGGTGCATGCATGGACACGTGTCACCCATGCATGACACGTGGCACCTACTAGCTCAAAATGTTGACACCTCATTTTTACCTTTCTTCATGATCAGCAAGTATATATACCCCTAGTTTGACCCCTTAATGGAATTTCTCGACCCTTACCACCCTCCTACCTTGTGGTATCGTGCATGGGGCTCTTGTATCGTGCAGGAGAGCAAGCATATCGTGCATAGGTCCTTGGATATTGCTCATAGAAAAAGCATATCGGCCAAGTAGGTGAAATTGGCCATATAAGGTGATATCGGCCAATAGGGTGAAGAGTTGAGTGTCATATCGTGTAAGTGAGTGCCATATCGTGCAAGTGAGTTCCATATCGTGCACGAGGGTTGGCATATCGTGCAAGAGGGTTGGCATATTGTGCAAGGGCACAAGGGTATCGTTCATAGGCCTTGGGTATCGGCCATAGTAAGTGTATTGGCCATACCATGTTGATATTGTCCATTGCAAATTGATATCGGCCAATTGAAGTGATTTTGGCCACAAGTGAGGGGGTATCAGCCACAAGCAAAGTTGTGTCGTCCAAGAGGAAGTCCATATCGTCCAAGAGTGGTATGGTGTCGTCCAAGGAGCTAAGGAACTCAAAACTTAACCCTAAGGTAAGATATAATTGTCTTCAAGCTTGAATTGAAGCATGGAATTAGGGTTATGATCTACCTTTCTTTTCTTCTTCACCAATTGCTAATCCATGGTGATTATTTGCATATAGAGGAGTTGTGAAGTCCATATTCAACCTTATGAACATGGATCTTTGGAGCTTGAAGCTTTGAAGTGGTTCTTAAGGCGGGTTATATAACTTGAACTCAACCATGTTATTATTCTTCACCTGAATTGCTATAATTAGTGAAATACTTTAAATTCCGAAATTTCCTAAAATAGTTGATGATATTATGAGTTCTAGTAGTTTCTTAGACCTGTTGACATGAACTATAACAATTATAACTAAGGTCTAGAGCTTAAAGATGGTGGTATCACTTTATAAAAGTGATATCGGGTGCAAGCACACAAGAAAGTACCTTTAACCCGATATGATGATGCACCTACTTCACTTGAACGATATGGATATGAATGAATATATTGTTGCACGATATGGAGGTGTAGTATACACCTCTTTCACAATAGGGATTCAAGTATAGACTCCATGCATGATACAAGGTCAATTGTATACTTGTAAGTTGATGTGAAACCCTAATTTGGGTAACCCAATATGAGTAAAGAATAGCAAATGCTATTGAACAATATGGTAGCCCGATACACAACCCTAGTTGATGTCTAGCCCAACATGGGTGACACATATAAACCCATCTATCCCGATATGAATGGTGTGTATATACTTCTAGCCCGATATGGTGGTTCCTATACACCTATAATCCGATATGGTGAACATATGCACACCTTTAACCCGAGACACCTTATAAAGGTGAGGGCAAGATACTCTTAGGAGTGATGAGTGAAAAACCAAGTAATGGTATGGCTAATACCTTGATAGGTGAAACACCTAGAGTGGTTGATAATGGAGAACCTTATATCAATAATGTCTCAACCTGAGATAAGTCCATATCAATTGATGATGGTTGGACAATTCAAATGTATGACTTATGATCAATACACTACAAAATGAATGTGATGGGCTAGTGCATAAAGTATTAGGATGGGAAATACCCTAATACAAGATAATTTGATGAACTTAAGTAAGTTAAAAGTGATGAGGGAAGTGATATATCAAGACATGATAGATATCACATCCAGCGTTTCAAGGTTGATGTACCTTGATGCACCTTAAATCCAATATACTTGGATGAGTAACACAAGAAGTGTGTTATGTCAATTGTTATATTGAGATGTAATACGTTTAATACACTTTGATAAGTCTGGGCTAACATACCTTGAGAAAGGGTTAAGCCAAGTTAATAAAGTATGATGTAATCATACCTTGATAAGGATGAGAGAGGAACTCATACCTTGTGTTGATGATTCATTTAATGGTAAATGATGAGAATAAATAAGTATGATTGAATACTTATGATATTAATGTATGCTCCTAGACGTGTGGAGCAATGAATTAGGGTTTGGATTGATAATATGAACTTGAAACCCTATTCGGCTATAAAGGGAAACCCTAACCCTAATAGTTGTTGCCTAGTGAGAGGTGACAAGATGTTTAATGGCCTTGTGAGCCATGTGGATAGTTGTTGCCTAGTGAGAGGTGACAAGATGTTTAATGGGCCTTGTGAGCCATGTAAATAGTTGTTGCCTAGTGAAAGGTGACAAGATGATTAATGGGCCTGGTGAGCCATGTGAATAATGGTTGCCTAATGAGAGGTGACAAGATGCTTATAAAAGTCTAATGTAAGGAATGGTAATGTGAAAAATAAACTAAGGGAAATGGAAACCAGTAACTTCATAATAATAATAAATGGTTATAATAATAATGAAATCTTGATCATACATGCTTTATGCTTATAGTCAAATAAGGGCTATAGTGTTTTGAATATGCTTAAAGGAGATAAGAGGAACACTTGTAGTACATAAAGAATGTGAATTGATATGATGGCTTGCCCCAGGGTATAATGCCTAGTAAAAGGATGTGATAACCAATGATGAATTTAAGGGATTGATATCCCATAACGAATCTGTAATCAGGAGTGGTTAGAGTCCACTGCCTGGCGATGTAATCAGGTTTGGTTACAGACCAATACCTGGCAGAGGCGTGAAGCCTATAATCAGGTTTGGTTAAAGTCCAATACCTGGCAGAGGCGTGAAGCCTGTAATCAGGAGTGGTTAGAGTCCACTGTCTGGCGGTGTAATCAGGTTTGGTTACGGACCAATACCTGGCAGAGGCGTGAAGCCTGTAATCAGGTTTGGTTAAAGTCCAATACCTGGCAGAGGCGTGAAGCCTGTAATCAGGAGTGGTTAGAGTCCACTGCATGGCTGTGTAATCAGGATTGGTTAAATTCCAATACCTGGAAGAGGCGTGAAGCCTGTAATCAGGTTTGGTTAAAGTCCAATACCTAGCAGAGGCGTGAAGCCTATAATCAGGAGTGGTTAGAGTCCACTTCCTGGCTGTGTAATCAAGATTGGTTAAAGTCCAATACCTGGCAGAGACGTGAAGCCTGTAATCAGGATTGGTTAAAGTCCAATACCTGGCAGAGGCGTGAAGCCTGTAATCAGGATTGGTTAAAGTCCAATACCTGGCAGAGGTGTGAAGCCTATAATCAGGAGTGGCTAGAGTCCACTGCCTGGCGGTGTAATCAGGTTTGGTTAAAGTCCAATACCTGGCAGAGGCGTGAAGCCTGTAATCAGGAGTGGTTAGAGTCCACTGCCTGGCTATGTAATCAGGATTGGTTACAGTCCAATACCTGGCAGAGGCATGAAGCCTGTAATCAGGAGTGGTTAGAGTCTACTGCCTGGCGGTGTAATCAAGTTTGGTTACGGACCAATACCTGGCAGAGGCGTGAAGCCTGTAATCAGGAGTGGTTAGAGTCCACTGCCTGGCTGTGTAATCCGGATTGGTTAAAGTCCAATACCTGGTAGAGGCATGAAGCCTATAATAACACAAGATTGGTTAAATCCCAATGACTGGAATAATAACATAGGGTTGGTTAAATCCCAATGCCTGGAATGGTTGCATATGATTAGCATAGTCCAATGCTTGGACAGGATATGATAATGTATACTCACATGACTGGTAGAATTCAATATCTGGTTAGCAGATTGGCTGAGGCCAACAGATAGAAATGAGAATGATTCATGGATGACATACCATGATAATGAGCATCACAGGATAAGCTTGATATAGTATTATGGGTAAATGATATACGTGTTCTCCATTTTTCCTTATAAAGTAAATAGATGAATTACTGCTCTATCATACACAGCTGCAATGCTTTAAAATATGAGAATGTTCTAAATTGCTTATCCTCTGCTCAGTTTAATACTATTTAACTGTGATAATAACATTGTTGGCGGAGAGTTATATCTCTCGCTGGGGTAATTTTCAATTGTCTCACCCCCGTGGGATCCAAATTTTTAGGTGGACGTGCACGAGGAGGTGAAGACCTTTCTGCAGAAAAAGAACAACAGCAGCAGGGACAACAGTGACAACTCAGGTTGAGTGTACTGTTTGTCATATCTTATAGATAGAAGTCCTATGTGTCGTCTCTGTACTCTCAGGTCCTTGGAGTTGGTTCGTTATGGTTTCATGAACGATCTGAGGTTTTTGGCTTGTAAGCCTCGAGGTTTTATGTTGCTTCAGTATATGTTTTGACAAAGCAACTGTTATATGTTATCCTCGAGAAGAGATGGTACAATGTATGTACAATGTGAACAATGATGTATATAAAGTTTTGGTTCTGTCTTAACGAGTTTTCCTAGAAATGGATCTCTTTGCAAAATGGTTTTAATTTTAAATGATTTTTGTTAATCCGTTGTTTATGTTGAAATTCCGCTTAATTAGTAACGATTTGTTTGTCGGTTTGGCAACTGTCGTTACCTGAACAATATGAGATTTTGGCTTGTAAGCCTTGAGGTTTTATGTTGCTCCAGTATGTGTTTGATAGAGCAACTATTTTATGTTGTCCTTGAGATGAGATGAAACAATTTTGTACAATGTAAATCACAATATTTATGAGTTTTGTATCTTTCAGTAAGAGTTATCTGGAAAAGGATCTTCTTGCAAAATGATTTTAAATTTTTAGTAATTTTTGTTAATTTGTTGTTCATGGTAATTCCACATAATGAATAATGATTTGGTTTTCAGTTTGATGACAATTGTTTCAAGTTTGGTATCAGAGCTTAAGGTTTGTCGAGTCTACAGAGACATAGGACTAAGGTGTTGAGTATGTACTAGTATCCTTTAGTATATCTTATAGTGACTTCTGCTTATGCAGAAAATAGAGTAAAGCATAAAGAAGTCTGGAGAAAACAAGGAGTACATTGCTGAAATCAATGTTGCTGTACCAAGAGAAGGTGCAAGGGATCAGGTGAGATAAGAACGACTGCCTGAGAATCCCCAAGATGATCCAGCTATGATAAGGGATCCTTGTTTTGATACCATTGTTGGGAAGGTTAGTATAGCAGTGATGTGTATAGTGGACTGGGTATTAGTAACACAACCTAGATTACCAACCCCTAATGATGAAGTTCTGGGCTCTGACAAAGTTTCATATCAACATAGTTATGTTGGGACAGCTGAAAATGTTAAAAGAATTAGGTTACGACCTAAAATCAGGGTTTTCTACAGGTGTAGAAAACCAGGACATATCATAAAAGACTGTCCAGGAGAGGATAATGAGGTAGGAATTAAGAAAAGACCTATCCAAACTTGGGAACGGATGCCTAGTAGTTCTAAAAAGGGGAAGTTTTTGGTACCACCAGTGCAACCAATGTCTAATGCACCAGGGCAGTGGTTACCAAGAAAGGGCAAAGGACCTGATGTTCCACCAGTTAGAACTCTTGATTTGGCCTCTACATCAGTTATAAGGCCGACAAGGCTAGGGGATGCTTATAAGATGTGTTATAAGTGTAAACAATTTGGGCATATTAGATCCTTTTGTCCAAAAAGTAAGGAGGAAATGACCCAACCACCGAGACAGAGTCAACAAGACTCTCAAAGGCAATGGTCTAGCTATGGCATACAAGGACGTAGAAAAACGTCCCGAGTAGGTCCATCAGCACCGAGCAATAGATTACGACATTAGGATCAGGCAACGACAAGATTCTATGAAAAGAATCGGCCTGAGGCAGTAAACAATCCACGAATTGAGACAGGTCAGATGAAGTAGTGTGATTCTGATATGTCATTTCATGATTCTATTAGTCAAATGTGAGAAAGTAGTTGTTATTGAGCTTCCTTTTACTAGTCATATAAGGACACAAGGAAGATGAGGACTTACATGTTGCATAGTAATCTTTTAAATACTTTACAATTTCTTTTATCTGTGTGAAAGAGGACAAGGTGTAAAGGTGATGCCTGGAGAAAAATCCAGGGATACTAAGTTCTATGTTTTTAATGATATCGAAAGTAAGGAACATGATAGTAAACAAAGTGCATACCACCTAATCTCAGTACTTGTATACCCTGGCCAGGTATTCAACTATTGAAGATAAGGTAGGTATGGAACTCTTAGATTGTTATCTTTCTGATTACTCTGATGAAGTATTCATTATGAGACAATCTAGTGAGCATAACGAAACTAGAAATATGGCATGGATAATTTTATCACATCCCAAGTGCAATAAATTGGAATCTGAGGTGATCTCAGATCAATCTGTGTATATGAGGAAGTAAAAAGCATAATCCTCATGATAAGAGAAAGAGAACGAGGGAGATGATCCCTATTTGATAAAGTTTGTGTGAATATCAAAGATCTTTTCCATAATGTGGAAATGAGAAATGTGATAAAATCATAAAATGTTCACGAACATGTTAGCCAATAATAAAGGAAGGGATGATGATATGTAATTGACTAAATAATTCTTATGCAGATGGCTAGGAACTTAAGATGAGACAAGTGTAAATGATTCATAAACAGTGAAAGCTCATGTAATAATCTTAGGAGACGATGATGTCTCATCTTTGATGAACAAACTGGGTAATGATGGGGTGATAAAAGGAATATGTTCCTTTGTGTTCTTTCCTTTCAGAGACATGTCAATCAAGTGAGTTTGAGGGCACTTGATGTGCATGAGTTAGAAGTGACATGTTGATGGATACTTAGAAAAGTATTAGTTTGTCTTGGACTTTGGTTCCAAGATAAAAATATGTGTAATATATTATGTCCCAAGATAAAAGAAAGATCCTTTTATATGTTTGACTCTGGTATTAACAATAGAGAGATGGAAATAATGAGGATGTAATGTGTTTTAGACACATGTGAAGGATACCAAGGTATGGAATTCTGGTAATCTAAGATGTGCCAGGCGGTATGGGAAAGTGAGAATACTACTTCTAATAAGATGAATAAGGTTTGGTTACCTAGAAGGGGCAACCTTGAGATAACTCTAGTTTGGAGACCATATGTTAGGGGTTTATGCTCTGCATAAACATAACATTGATAAGGATGTATTAATTGAAGGACAATTGTAGAATTGTTTTGAGAGGAAGCTTATCAAAGCTAAAAATAATTCATTAATGTATCCCTATCTAGATTTGTTGAGGCAGTCTATTCATAACATCTAGAGGTATCTCTAAGATAAGTTCTTCTTTAGTAAGTGACTTTTCCTTATGAAAATAGACTGAATAATTAGGAAGATAGTTGATACAAGTCATAAGAACGTTTTGTGTTGCGATAACAGATTAGAGTGGCACTAAAGATGTATGATAAGACCTGTAGTCCCAAGTGGGTGACAAAATGTAACCCTGATCTCTTCTTGAAAGTGAAATGCTAAACTAAGTGAGGAGTATGGAAGACTCCCTAGAATCTTGTCACATAAAAGATGTGAGTCAATAAGGATTGATGTCTGAATTATTCAAAGTATGAATAGTACTTCTCCAACTTAGAAGATGTTACTTGAAACAGGGTTGACTCCTCAGTCAGTAATGGATAAGACAACTGAGTATGTGTCATGTGTGACTGATCTTATGATGATCTTTTATGAAAGGACTTTGTGCTGGTCAAAGTTCTATGGCATCTCCATAACATCAAGATGTTATGTGGAGACTTGATGATATGATACATGAATGACAATTGTCTTCCTTCGTCCAGGATTTCGGGGACGAAATCCTTGTTAGGGGTTTATAATTGTAATAACCCTGACCTGGGTTATGGATTAACACTAGGAGTTTTGCTTAAGTAAGTTATTTACAACTGATTCTAATCTTTTGAAAAGTAATTAAGGCTTCTTGTAAAGTTTATTGTTAAGTTTGAGCTTATTTGCAAACTATTTGTGCAATAATTGATAGTTTGAGTGAAATGTGTAGTTTACCCAAGATGAGGGGTTACATTGCAATATGTCACATATTGAATGTGTTCTAAATGTTTTAATAGCATAAGAGAGAGTATGATGCTAAGTGGTGGCTTGTGGAAAGCCTAAATCCCAAGTTATAACATGTTTGAACAATGCTAGTACTTTGTGCACCAATTTTGGTACAATTTGTAATTTACCTAACAAGATGGGGTTGAAATGCAAATTACCACCTCTAGAGTGTCACAACTCCCTCTATGTATTTTTTAGAGGAAAGAGAAAGAAGGAGACACTATGTTGAATCACCTTGGAGTGAAGATACTCTTGGTGATGGAAAGACCAAGGAAAGAGTTGAAGGAGAAGCCTTATATGTGATGTATCGGGTTGTAGGCTTGACATAGGAATCCTATCGGCCAAGGAGCCATGATAGAGGTATCCTATCGATTAGTTCAGCCTTGGAAAAGGCCATGATGGGAAGAGAACCTCAAGGAGGTGGTCCATGACGGGTTGCAAAGCCCCTTGCAAAAAGTGTATTGGGTTGCTTATTTGATGAGATAGAGATGAGGAAACTTATCCAACAAGATAAAGGAGGGTCGAGATATTGTCTCTAGCTTATCCTCAAGACTTCTTGCATAGCAAGATATGTATGTGTGCATGCATGACCATGTGTCAACCATGCATGGCCACGTGTCATCTAGTAGCTTGAGGTGAAGACACCTCTTATACACTTTATCTCATGAACCCAAGTATATATACTTCACCTTTCACCAACTTATGAAAGTTTACGATCCTCACAAACCATATCCCTTGGAGATATCATGCAAATCCCCTTAGGTATCGTGCAAAGTAGCTTAAGGATCAAGGACAGCCTGAGCACCAAGCTTTAGGTAAGGCTTTGGTCATCTTCAACCTTGGTGGAAGTAGGATATCAGGTTATGAATATTCCTTTCTTTCCTTCTTCACCAAGTGCTTAACTATGGTGATTTCTTGTCTATGGAGGAGTTGTGAACGAGCCCTAGACCTTGGAGAAATTCTTCTTCAATGTTAGGAAATGTAAAGCTTTGGATCATGTAACTTTGAAGTTGTTCACAAGGGGTGTTATATAACTTGAACCCAATCATGTTATTATTTACCACTTAACTTGTTACACTAGATGATCACCTTCAATTCCGAGTTTTTATTGAATACTTGATGAATCCATGAGTTCTAAGAATTGCCTAGACCTATTATTCATAAACTAAAATAGTTAGACCGAAGGTATAGAGCTTGAAGAAGATGGTATCACTTTATAAAGTGATATCGGGTTCAAGCACACAAACAAGTAGCTCATACCCGATATGGTAATATACATGCATCACTTGCACGATATGCTTGTGAGATTATATCTCCTTGAAAAATATGGAGATGAAGTTCATACCTTGGAACAAGATATGGTGTTAACCTTATACCTAGTGCACGATAGGAAGTCAAGTATAGACTTGATGCACGATATAGGAACAAGGGTATACTTGTAACTCAATATGAAACCCTAGTTTGGGTAACCCGATATAAGTGAGAATAGCAAGAGCTCCTTGCAGGATATGATCATGTGAGTACACACATTGTACACTACATCATGAAACACATATCTGGTGCACGATATGGGTGATGAAGTATACACTTATGCATAATATAAGACATAGAATCGAATACATGGTATAGCCTGATATGGTTGAAATACCTTAACCCGATAAGAAACCCGATATAGGGGTTAACCTGATATGGAGATAGAGGATAGCTCATATATGATATGAGACATGCCCTTTGCACGATATGGGAGATACCCACTGTGATGAACCGTTCAGACAAAATGTTATTAACTATGCAGAAGCGGTGGTTAGCAGTGGAATTACTGAAAATCACTAAAAATTAAAACCTTTTATAAAAAGATCCATTACCAAAGATTCTTTAAACAAGAGCCATAGTAGTATATTTACATACTGGTCCACATTGGACATTCCATGTATCATCAAACCAAAATCTCAGGTTGATTATAAAAACACTATCTACTGACTCCTAGGACCTGAGAGTACAGAGACGACACATAGGACTTTATGTATAAAGCCTGACAACCAGTATCCCCACCTGGGATATTACTGTTGTCCTTGCTGTTGATACTGCTACTCTTCCTCTGCTACAGAGGTTCTGCCTCTTTGTATGCGTCTACCTAAACACGTTGAATCCCACGGGGGTGAGACAATTATAAAATTTCCCCAGCGAGAGATATAACTCTCCGCTGAAAACATTATTATTGTAGTTTAATAGAAATAAACTAAGCAGTGGGATAATATAATTCAATAGTAGATAATCACTATCTATGCGGGTTAGAGCAACACTCCTATTCAAGTATTTCATTTATAACTTGGCAAGGCAGCATGTCTCTTATTTAATAAAGAAATTAAGAACATAAATAACATTTATGTATTAAGAACATTCTAAGAAGGATAACATCAACCAGTGATTCTCATATTTCAATCTTATGCAAATACGCTACACGGCTGATTATATTTTACAAACATTCTTAAGATCTGAGGAGATGAGGTATACCGCTCATACTCCAACTGATCACTGCGAAGTCAATATCAGTACCATACAAAGTCAAATGGAAGAGCCGACTTCCATGACTTCCTACATCTCAGTCAGTGTGAGATCACATGCAGGACATCTTGTGTCTCTGCTACATAGCTTGCCAGGGTATAGTGGCATCTAGCTATAGAGCTACAGTGGCGGATGTACACTCTTCACAATCAAGAGATCTCATATTTACCTCCATCGATCCGACATTAACATCATCGGGAGATTAGTGATACATCCATCCCGGAAGCATGAAAGATTGAGAGGTTTAATTTTTACCTTCCATCAATTCCCTCATAAGGACGTAAGGATATTTTCTCCCAACGACCCCCACATATTCAAAATATGCGAACTCCAGGAGATCTCGTAGGAAAACCTATTTCACCATCCCCTTCTTCTGACGATGATGGATCTATGGTCAGAGCACTACATGAATAGCTTTCATTTGATTAATTAGGTACATTATCATATTCTTTTAGCATCAGTCAAGTTTGTAAAACATAACTTATTAAGATAAATTCTATAAGGAAACATGTACTCTTTATATCAATTACTTTTTAGTCTCTAAAAGACATTGGGATCTCAGTCGCTCACATAAACATATGGTTCTGGGTATTCAAACTCTCACCTCCTCACTGAGCATTGTTACCACTTTTTCATGTAATCATCACCTTCACGTCATTTGACCAAGGTAAGCATGACACTTGCTACACAAGCATCTCATCTGGCACTTGAGGCCCATTGACTATCTTTTCACCGCTTACTAGGCAACAAGGCATATTATGGCACACAAGGCCCAATAAATAATTTCAATAAATAAAGAATCATAGCTCATACATGTCTATGTTCATCATCTCATGATACCTGCATGGTTAGTACAGATGATAACAGATATATCAATCATATTTCAGTTCCATGCTTTTCCAGATTAACACCACTATTCCCATACCAGGGTTAGGGTTTCCCATTTTATAGCAATCAGGGTTACTCATCCCCTTTTATTCAATTCGGACCAATGATTCATCATTTCATTGTCCAGGATTAGGGTTTCACTATTCACATCACATCACCCTAGATTAGGGTTTATACTCAATAACCCACAATTAGGGTTACTATTCATCCAAATTAGGATTTTACATCAAATACCATGAATTAGGGTTACTCATGTCATTACCCTAGATTCATATTACATTATCTTTCTAGATTAGGGTTTCACTCAGAATTGCCCTAATTTAGGGTTTGAGTTCATCAATTAACAAAATTAGGGTTTCATGATCTCTTTACCAAGGATCATACCCTAATTGTATTTCACCTTTATTTTCAATGTGTTAGGCTTGATTGCTACATGATTATCTTACATGTATAAATCTCTCTCTCATCCTCTTCTAGGATGTCCAGGAGATTTGATCAATTGAACTTTCAATTACTTGAGATATACAAATGAATTGATCAATTGAATCTTCAATTATATTAGATATCCAAATGGATTAATCCTGTTGGACCTCAAACGGTCTTGCTTTCATAGACCCTAAACGATCTTGGATACTCAAAGTTCAAACGGTTTGAAACCGTTTGGGAACATTGCCTTTGAAACCATTTAAGCAATCATTGGCTTGAAATCGAATGAGCTAGAAAGTATTGAAACCGCATGAGCTTGGGTCTCCAAATGGTTTGGGAATGTTTGGCCCCAAACGGTCTTGAGACCGTTTGGTCCAAACCCTCTCAAAACTGCACGGACCAAAAAGTCCTTTCAACACCTACACGATTCATGATTTCAATGGATGAACCAATTATCAATTGAGTCCTTGATTTATTTATTACTTGAACTTATTGAATCAACCTTCAATTAGACCATCAATTAGAGTTTTGAACCCAATTGATCTAGGATTTCAACTCAAGGAACCTTCAATTAGGGCTTTGAATCGAATAGCCATCAATCATCAACAATGTGGAATTGATTCCATTGAAACTAATGAATCATCATTAAATTTTTGATATGATCAGACCCCAAACGGTCTTGAGGTCATTTGGATGACCTCCAAACGGTCTTGAGATAGTTTTCCTCATCCTATCCTTGGATTTTGTGAAATTCCATTAGGGTTTAGATCATTAGATTGATCATCAAATCAACACTTAATTGCATTTCAATTTGGTATCTTTGGACCTTCAATTACTCATCCATACTTAACCCTAGACCTCCAAAAGGTCTTGGGTGACACCCAAACGGTCTTGAGACCATTTGGGTGACCTCCAAATGGTCTTGAGACCGTTTGGGCTCAATCAAACAAAAATCTAAATTTACCAAATTGAATTTCAGCACTTAATCCAATTAGGGTTTGCCAATTGATTAACCTTCAACTGATGAACCATTTGGAATTAATCCATCAAATTTGATGGGTCATCAACCATCAATATTAGCATCAATTTCTCTAAATGGTCAACCCTGGTCAACTTTCCCAAACAGTTTGAAACCGTTTAGCTTCAAACGGTTTGATGAAACCATTTGCTTTCAAACGGTTTTGTTGAAACCGAATGAGCAACTTGTTGAAACCGAATGAAGTACAATTTATTTGGGAAATGTGTTCAAGATGATGTCATAATCATCTACCTTCTTCCTTGTAGTTCTTAGTACTTTTGATTTCATGGATTTACCAGTTTCAACCAACAATTAATCAAGATGATGAAGGAATCAACGAAATTGCAAGATTAATAGTTGAATAACAATGTAAAGGGGTTCAAGTTATATAACCCACCTTCAATTGAGCTTCAAAGCTTGGAGCCTCACGTCAAAAATGGTGGAAGAATCTTTTCCACACCACAAGGATAGTTCCTCAAGCTTTTGAGTGAAAAGGGATGGTTAGAAGTGAAGATGGGATCGAGATATGAAGAAATCATGCATTGATTTGTGATTCCCACCATGAAATCAAAATGAATGAAGGTCAAGAAGCTTACCAACAGGTTGAGGGTCGTCTTTCTGCTGCTCCTAGCTTCCTTGAACGTTTTTGCAGGCAAAGTAAAGAAGTGGATCCGAAAAAGTCCTTGATTTGAGTAGTAAAAGGTCTTTTTATAAGAAAATCAATGAGAGAGAAAATGCCTTATAAAAATCCTTTAATTCCAAAATTTGTGCCACCTCTTCCTCCTCATTTCCGTGCATGCAAAGATATCTTCATTATCTCCAAATTCCCTTCCATTATCCATGAATTAAGGGAAAATAAATTAAGCACCTTAATCATATTATTTTAATATCCCAACTTTAGTGGATATTACTTTCCATTAACTTAATGTGAGTGGACTCTCCACTCAAGTTAGATCTTTTCGTGGCCTAGAAAAGGCACAAAGGTGTTCACACTTGAACAAATCCAACCATCTCGTTTTTGGTTGAAGGCCCTTCAATTAATATATTTATTTTTGCATTAATTTGAAGTAAAGTTCCATTTATGCTTAAATATTGATTATTTTAATATCAAGATTCTCTCTCCTTCAAAGTAGCTCAAATGAGATTCCCCTATCATTTTATTTCCTCTTAAATATTCCATGAATATTAAGGACCTTATTGAAGTGGTAAATTGCATATTGAACCCTGGGTTTTGGGTAAATTGCACATTACACCAAAACTAGGTTTTAATGCACAAACAATGCTTTATCAACTCTTTCTTGGTACTCAGGCTATCACTAGTGATACCTCACTATCATCTTCATTCCCATGATGCTTCAACACATGAGGAACATATTATCATGCACAATTTGCAATTTCACCCCTCAACTTGGGTAATTTGCACTTTAATCCAAAGCAAGTAAAACATTACTTTCAACATTATTCAAAATGGACTAAAATTGAAATATAAGTTCCTCTTGAGCCTTAATTACTTTTCAAAAGATAATATCAAGCATATAGTTATCTTTCTTAAACAAAACACCTAGGGTTAAAGCATAACGCAGGTCAGGGATGTTACAGATTATCCACCCCTTACAAGGATTTCGTCCCCCAAAATCATCAAAAAAACATCAAGAGAAAAGAGTAGGATATTTCCTCCTCATCTCTTCCTCTAGCTCCCACGTAGCTTCTTCAATGCCACGGTGATGCCAGAGAACTTTTACAAGACTAATGTCTTTCTTTTTAAGCTTTTTATTCCTTCTGTCAAGAACCAACACAGGTCCTTCAACATAAGATATATCATCATTTAGTTCTACCTCCACAGGTTGCAGAACTAACTCTGTGTCAGGATGACACTTCCTTAGCATAGTGATATCAAACACTGGGTGTAATCTATGCAACTCAGATGGTAACTCCAGCTTATAGGCTACCTTTGCCATCCTCTCAATAATCAGATAAGGCCCCATAAATCTAGGAGCTAACTTTCCCTTCTTTCCAAATCTAAGGATACCTTTCTAAGGTGAGACCTTGATGTATACTCTGTCTCCAACTTGGAATTCTAAGGGTCTACGATGCTTATCAGCATAAGATTTCTGTCTATCTTGGGAAACTTTCAACTTTTGTTGTATTACTTTGTTCTTCTCAGTTTTTTGCTGTACTAACTCAAGACCCAAAAGTTGATACTCTCCTATTTCATACCAACATAAAGGAGATATACAATGTCTACCATACAAAGCTTCATATGGTGCCATCTCAATACTGTGTTGATAGCTATTATTATAAGCAAATTCTATCAAGCTCAGGTGTAGATCCCAACTTCCTACAATCTGAAGGACACATACCCTAAGCAAGTCCTACAAAGTTTGTATGTTCCTTTCAGATTGTCCATCTGTCTGTGGGTGAAAGGTTGTACTAAACCTTAACTGCGTACCCAAAGCTTTATGCAGTTGTTCCCAAAAATGACTCATAAACTGGGGACCTCTATCAGAAACTATTGTAGCTGGAACCCCGTGCAAATGCACTATCTCATCTATGTATATCTGTGCAAGCTTCTCATCTGTGTAGGTTGTTTTGACAGGTAAGAAATGTGTTGTCTTAGTTAACCTATCAACTATGACCCAAATGGAATCATGACTTTTGGCTGTTCTAGGAAAACCAACCACAAAGTCCATGGTTACATGATCCCATTTCCACTGCGGTATAGGCAGAGGTTGCATTGTTCCTGCAGGCTTCTGATGTTCAACTTTAACCTACTGACACACCGGACACCGCATAACAAACTCAGCTATATCTTTCTTCAATCCAGGCCACCAATACATCTCTTTTAAGTTATGATACATCTTGGTGCTCCTCGGATGCATGTCATACCTTGATGAATGAGCTTCTTCCAGAACTAACTTTCTTAAGTTATCAACATCAGGTACTACCATCCTACCATGGTAACAGACTACCTGATCATCTGAATCATGGAAACCATCTTGTTTCTCACTATCGTACTCTAACCTGATCTTCTGAATCACAATATCATTTTGTTGTGCTTCTTTAATCTCCTATCTCAGAGTAGGTTTTACTTGCATCTCAGCTAACAACCCGACTAACAATGATACTTTAAGTTGTACATTGTTTTGCCTCAAGGAGATAAACATATCTCTCTTAGAGCACACCAAGGAATTCAACTGTGCTTTATCTAAGGCTGGTGTCACTGATTTTCTACTTAATGCATCAGCTACCACATTAGCCTTCCCTGGATGGTAATCAATTATACAGTCATAGTCCTTGATTAATTCCATCCAACGACACTGTCTCATATTCAACTCATGTTGTGAAAAGATATACTTTAAGTTCTTATGGTCTGTGAAAACCTAGAATGTTTCTCCATAGAGATAATGTCTCCAGATCTTCAAGGCATGGATCACAACAGCTAGCTATAGATCATGTGTTGGATAATTTTCCTCGTGTTTCTTAAGTTGTCGAGAAGCAAAAGAAATCACTTGTTTATCCTGCATCAACACACATCCTAGACCGTTCTTGGATGCATCACAAAAGACTATGTACCCTTTCCCCTGCTCCGGTAACACCAACACAGGTGCACTAGTTAACCTTTCTTTCAGCAGCTGGAAAGAATGTTGACACTTGTCATTCCAGACAAAAGGAATATCTTTCTTGGTCAACTTGGTTAGGGGTAAGGCTATAGAACTGAAGTTCTTGATGAACCTCCTGTAATAGCCTGCTAGACCAAAAAACTACGAATCTCCATCGGTGTCTTTGGTTGTTCCCATTGCAGGAAAGATTCTACCTTCTTAGGATCAACACGAATACCTGAAGCAGATATACTGTGTCCTAGAAAAGAAACTTCTGGTAACCAAAACTCACATTTCCTAAACTTAGCATATAGCCTATGCTCTCTTAGCAAGGTCAAAGCCTGAAGGAGATGTTGCTCATGATGTTGAGCATCTCTATTGTATATCAAGATGTCATCTATGAAGACGACTACACACTGATCAAGAAAAGGTTGAAAAATCCTATTCATGAGTTCCATAAATGCAGTTGGTGCATTAGTTAGTCCAAACGACATAAATGTAAACTCATAGTGACCGTACCTTGTCCTAAAGGCAGACTTAGATATGTCACTCTCCTTAATATACAACTGATGGCATCACGACCTCAGATCTATCTTAGAAAAGATAGTTGCACCACGCAACTGATCAAACAGGTCGTCAATCCTTGGCAGAGGATACTTATTCTTTATGGTGACTTTATTCAACTGCCTATAGTCGATGCATAATCGCATAGACCCATCTTTCTTTTTAACAAAGAGGACCGGAGCACCCCATGGTGAAGTACTCAGTCGGATAAAACCCTTCTCAAACAACTCTTGTAGTTGTTTCTTAAGCTCTTCCATCTCAGCAGGTGCCATTCTATACGGCATTTGTGTTATTGGTTGCGTGCCTAGGATTAGATTAATCTCAAAATCAATCTCTCAGGGCAGAGGAACACCTGGAAGTTCTTTAGGAAATACATCTTCAAATTCCCTGACTACTGGAACTTTAGAAGGATGATGGCTCTCCATCGTGGTATCTACCACATGTGCTAAGAATGGAAAGCGTCCCTGTCTCATCAACTTCTTAGCTACCATAGCTGACACTAAGTAGGTTGGAAGAATCTTTCTATCTCCCTGAAAGATCCATGTGTCACCATTGCCTGTGAACACATCTTGTTTGAAACCACAATCCAAGACAACCTTATAGTTCTCTAAGGTTTCCATTCCTAGGATTATATCAAAACCATGCATCTCAAGTGGTATAAGATCCACTTGAATGTGATGTTCAGAAAAGATAAGAGTGCAGGGAGAACACACCTCCCGCAACACTGCAGATCCCAACAAAGGGGTTTCTAGCATCAAACTATCTGCTCTATGACTAACAGTCATGTTGCAGTCATAAATCACTTCTCGAGTGATAAAAGAATGCGTAGCACCCAGATCAATTAACACAGATACGAAGCAGGATGAAGACATATCAGAATAAAATAGTTCCATCTGACATGTCACAACCTGAGGGTTGACTACTGCTTCAGGCTGATTCATGGCATAGAATCTAGCCATTGGTTGCTGTTGACACTGTTCTTGGTTGTTAGGTACCGACGATCTAGCTTGGTATGCCTGTCCACGTCCTCTAGCATTGTTACTAAAATGTCGCCTCTGTGAGCCATGCTGACTCTGTCTCTGTGGTTGAGTTAGAGTTTTGACTTTCTCAGGACAATCTCTCTTCAAGTGTCCTGACCTCCCACACTGGTAGCAGTTATAGTTTCCCAAACTTTGCCTGGGTGGTCCTATCACTGATGCTGTTGCTGTACTGGGGGCTCTACTTGGAGTAAAACTATGACCCCTACCCTTACTTGACGTCCACTGCGTCAGGGCATTAAATTTTGGTGGTGGTGGTGCAGAGAACCTCAACTTCTTGAAACTCTCAGACAAGGGTCCTTGAAACTGAGGATACACTTTCTTATTACTGGTCTGTCACTTCTCGATCAAAGACCTCTCAATTCTCCTCACAGACTCCACAAAAGTGGAAAATCTTTCCCTGTTCTCCAGAGTAGACACAAGAGTGGTCAATTCAGCGTTCAAGCCCTTCTCGAAATGCTGAATCCTCTCCTCATCAGTAGCTTCCATGTGCGGACAGAACCGCAATAGCTTCATGAACCTAGCTTCATATTCGCTAATATTCATCTGTCCTTGCCTCAACCTCTCAAATTGAGAGATCTTCTCATATAGATACGTCTTGGGAAAGTATCTAGCAACAAATTCACATCAAAATTCGTCCCATCCGACTTCAACACCAAGTCTCTTGCTGTGGCAACACATCCCGCTATCACACAGACAGCGAGGTGTTATGCGAAAACGTGTGAAAATCACCATAACCACAGATTATCAAAACACGGGTTAATTAAAACCGACTGCGGAAAACTGATAAACTGAGAAACTATTGCATTCCAGTCCACATCCTGCAAGAAAACAGGTTATATAAACATATACAAGCCTTAAAACTTGTCCACAACTTAGGGCAACAGTTGCCTTGTCATCACATGAGTTCATCACCTGTTTATATGTACATGAAGGCCCCCATCCGGCCAGCAGCAGGATATACAAAACATCTACAACTACACATCATGAAACAACGCCAAAACACCTCCAAGGACCTGAGAGTACAGGGATGACTCTAGACTCTACTACAAAACATCCAAAACAGAAACATATCCATCGCTTGCCTTCTACTGCTCTTCTTGCTGCTCGACCGCAACTCTGCGACCACCTCCACGTCTAGCTCGACCACCTAAAAAGGGTGTAAACCAGCGGAGTGAGACAATTGAACATTGTCCCTGTGAGAAACATAACTCCCCGCCGAAACTACAAAACCTTATATATATATATATAATAGCTAACTGATAGGAAGTATAACAAGAGCAGTTAAATAAAGTAAAGTTGTTCATACTAAGCAAGCTTACTAGGAGTATAAGTATTTCTTTATGGAGCATGATTAATCAAGATATATAAGTCCTACTACATATGAGGAACATATAAGCAACTACAAGATATGACAAGATTAATCTACACAAATAAGGCCTCAACCAATGTTTCGTGTTTGTCTTAAGCAGTAGTACTATTCAGCTGAATTACATATTATTATGCCCTGAGGAAGTGAGCCGTACCGCTCAGATCCAACCTTTGGTTGCGAAACCCAAGCCGGTGCCATACAAGATCAATGGAAGAGCCGGACTCCACGACCTTCTCCGCCTCATGGTCAGTGCATGAGTACAACACAAGCAGGACCGCAGTCTCATGCTGAAGTGGTCTTAGCCACAGGGTCAGGCTACCCTCTGCCTAGCCCACCTCGGTACAGGTCACGACGCTAGTGAAACTGAGCCACGGGCTTGTTCACCGTGCTCTGAGCCATGAACGCATTCATGCTCCTCATATCACATATCCTGAGCCATGGGCCTATTCACCATGCTCTTATCACACTTAGGCTACGGGCCTGAATCCGTACCCTGGAGTCTACAACCAAAGTTGCACTCTTACCTCCTCACTTTAGGCTAGGAGAAACCTCGCATACTCAACAATATGCGCTTCGGGTTAACCCGCAGGAGAACCCGTTTCACCATCACCAATTCCTGACGATGATGAATCTATGGCCAGGGAAACTACATGATATGTTTCACTGTGATTAATTAGTATCTTTTATATGGATTGCAAGATTCAACCAAGTTGTATAACATGCAAGCTATAACAGGAATAAACAACACAAACTCAACATTATGCTTTTTCTCCAATTCACATCATACTGATCCATCACAAGGATCATCACATACCGTGGGATCTCAATCCCTCAACACATAGTGCCACTGCCTCTCAAGGCTTACATCATCATCGTGGAACAACATTCTTAATGTTCCTGTTATCTCATTGTTCTCATATATTCATTTCTCATAGCCTTCTATTTGGATATGCATCACCTGCATGGTTAGCATTATTCAATAATCATCATGAATAACTTAGAAACTCATATCATCAATCATAGGGTGACATTAAGGATTAAATGCTTTATCAACACAAAGTGACATTAGTGATTATATCCTTTTCTAAATCCTGCCTCATCTTATGATCACATGTATAAGGCACATCATTAAACAACTAATTATGTGCTTATCTTCATCTCAGTATAAAGAAGATAACCAAGATGATCACTTCATGCATATAATCATGTTAGATACAAAGGACTAACATTACCATCACCATTATCATTATTATCACCCTTATATAAACAAGGAGTTACCATCATTTTAAGCGAGAACATATACAACAATCAGCTTTCCAAGATACGTGTAACCCTCACTAGAACACCAAGGACCCTCACTAAAACTGTATCGGGCAGGGCTCACCCTCACCATAGGTCGTATCGGGCAACCTGCCCTCACTCAAAGCTCATCATCTAACAGCCAACACATGACGTTGCGTTGCCACCAAGGCAACTAGTATGCAGCAGCGCAACACTGCGTCACAAGAGGGATATTGCGCGGGGTGTCGGACACTCCCTTATCGGGAAACGCCCATCACAACTCATGGTGTTATCGGCTGGTACAAAGACATGTGACGCCCGTCCCAGCAGCAAAGAAAACAGTCTGTCACAAACATAGACTATTAGCCAAGATCAGATCACCAAAGCATCGTTCAAGGTGGGTAGCTCAACCATGCATCGTGCAACCTACTGGACCAAGACCTAACGGCCGTCACAGGACCAGGCCCCAACGCCCCATCGATCAAGGCATAGCAGCATAAGGCAAACATCTAACTAAGGTGTATCAGGCATGTCATCTCAGCATGGTGTGACACCCGACACAACACCCATCATGTGTCATCCAAGACTCAAGATCAATGGGATATCTTCCATCCCAACTACCACCACCTATCGTCCAAAGCATCTAGGTCAAGGGGACTGTCGGGAAACACCTCCCCACTCTCATAACGACTCAAAGGTACCACTCACAAGTTCATCTTCTTCCTCAGCATAAGGTCACCTGAAACCCTAGGAAGATAGCTCACCTCAATCAACTAAGAAAGAGGGGTCTTGCACATCCACCATCACCATCAAGCTCATCCTTCTAGCCCATGGTGAGAGGAGGGTGTTACTCAAGCAACTAGAACACAAGCTCACCTCAATCGACCAAGAAAGAGGGGTGTTGCTCATGCTACTAGGAACCCAAGCTCACTCCTCTAGACCAAGGGGAGAAAGGAGTATTGTTCACCTAAAACCCTAGATCACAAGGATCGGACAACATGGATACTAAGCAAGAACTAAGCTACTAACATGCATATAAACAAGATTATAGCAAGAGATAGTGTATCTAGGGTTAGAAGTTATGTAACCCGCCTCAAGCAAGCTCCAAGCTCCTAGCTCCAAGCACTACCAAGCAAGGAAGATGGAGGCTCCAAGGCTATCAGCCACCACTTTCTCCTTCAAGGGGTGTCGGCCAACAAGCTGCTCCTTCCAAGGGAGTATCGACCACCACTAGCAAGGAAGAGGGGGATATCGGCCACCAACTAGCAAGAAAGAGGGTTGTGTCGTGCACCAAGGTGGAGAGGAACCAAAGGACCAAAGGAACTCCTAGATAAGGAAAGGAACCGCCTATATAGAAGGAAAGGGAGGAGAAAACAAGGTTGGTCCAAGCAAGGTGTCTCCTGCCTAGGGACACTTGTCCTAGTGCACGAGCCACCACTCTAGCAAGCTCCATACACATGTCCAATATATGTACCAAGTGTCCACTAGTGGTGACACAAACAAGGTCAAGGCTAGGTCAAGCATCATGGGCGGCACAACAACTAGCACCTTGGGCGACACACCTCTTGCCATGGGCGACACACACACACCTTGGCCGATACACTCCCCATCTTGGCCGATACAAAGCTCAACCAAGGCAAGGCAAGGCAAGGCACCTCAAGGCCCAACAAGCTCAACCAAGCCCAAAAGAACTCAAACAACGAGCTCAAGACTTCCTCTCTACCCTAGAGGAAGTGAAGAGAGAGAGGAACACCTCACAAGGTGACAAACTTGCTCACGAACCCTAGACTTGGGTTATTTGCAAGTAGCACCTCCAACTCTCAACAAAGCACAACTAAACCCTAATCGCCATCAAAGGTGATTAGCAAGCACCAAAGCACCAAGGTTAAGCAAAGCAAATAGGGTAAACCCTAAATGAAGGTCAGGGTCCTTACACTTGCCTTCCTCAATGGTCCACCAATGACCAGCACTCCCCTTCAGTAGGTAGACAACATGTCTCACCTTCTCATCTTCAGGAATCATAAGGATTCTGAAGGCCTTCTCCAGCTCAGTTAACCATAAGTCAACATCTGTTGGGTCAGCTATGCCAGCATACTCTGTGGCTCCTACCCTCCGAAGCTGTTCAAAAGTTTTGCCAGCTCCATGTCTTTCATTGTGGGCTGGTGCCCTAGGCACATGTAGTGGCATCCTATCTGTCATATGAGTCATAGTTGCCATAAACTGCCCAAACATGGCTTGGAAGGCTGGGTTCCCCATATCAGCTTGATTGAACTGGGGTTGTTTAGTTACAGGCTCCTCCCTAGTTTGATCCTTTGCACCTCCTCCTGGTGCAGCAACGCTACTCTCAGCAGCATGTTCATCATGCGATCCAGACATCTTCAAGTTCTTCTCCTCCTATATGAGCAAAAGACACTATCAGATAAACTGGAAGACACTTAGAACAGACTCAAAAACCTTAATCCTATGTCTTTGTAGACTCAGCGAACCTAGAGCTTTGATATCACTAATTTGTGGCGAACTGTTTGGACAAAACATTATTAACTATGCAGAAGCAGTGGTTAGAAACAGAATTACTAAAAATCACTAAAGATTAAACCTTTTATTAAAAGATCCATTACCAAAGATTCTTTAAACAAGAACCATAGTAGTATATTTACATACTGGTCCACATTGGACATTCCATGTATCATCAAACCAAAATCTCAGGTTGATTATAAAAACACTATCTACTGACTCCTAGGACCTGAGAGTACAAAGACGACACATAGGACTTTATGTACAGAGACGACACATAGGACTTTATGTACAAAGCCTGACAACCAGTATCCCCACCTGGGATATTACTGTTGTCTTTGTTGTTGTTGCTGCTGCTCTTCCTCTGCTACAGAGGTTCTGCCTCTTTGTCTGCATCTATCTAAAAATGTTGAATCCCACGGGGGTGAGACAATTATAAAATTTCCCCAGCGAGAGATATAACTCTCCGCCGAAAACATTATTATTACAGTTTAATAGAAATAAACTGAGCAGTGGGATAATATAATTCAATAGTAGATAATCACTATATATAAAGGTTAGAGAAACACTCCTATTCAAGTATTTCAGTTATAACTTGACAAGGCAACATGTCTCTTATTTAATAAAGAAATTAAGAACATAAATAACATTTATGTATTAAGAACATGCTAAGTAGGATAACATCAACCAGTGATTCTCGTATTTCAATCTTATGAAAATACGCTACATGGCTGATTATATTTTACAAATATTCTTAAGCTCTGAGGAGATGAGGTATACCGCTCATACTCCAACCGATTACTGCGAAGTCAATATCGGTACCATACAAAGTCAAATGGAAGAGCCAACTTCCATGGATTCCCACATCTCGGTCAGTGCGAGATCACATGCAGGACATCTTGTGTCTCTACTACATAGCTTGCCAGGGTATAGTGGCATCTAGATATAGAGCTACAATGGCAGTTGTACTCTCTTCACAATTGAGAGATCTCGTGTTTACCTCCATCGATCCGGCATTAACATCATTGGGAGATTAGTGATACATCCATCCTGGAAGCATGAAAGATTGAGAGGTTTAATGTTTACCTTACATCAATTCCCTCATAAGGATGTAAGGATATTTTCACCCATCGACCCCCACATATTCAAAATATGCGAACTCCAGGAGATCTTGTAAGAAAACCTATATCACCATCACCTACTTCTGACGATGGATCTATGGTCAGAGAACTACATGAATAGCTTTCATTTGATTAATTAGGTACATTATCATATTCTTTTAGCATCAGTCAAGTTTGCAAAACATAACTTATTAAGACAAATGCTATAAGGAAACATGTACTGTTTATATCAATTACTTTTCAGTCTCTAAAAGACATTGGGATATCAGTCCCTCACATAAACATATGGTTCTAGTATTCAAACCCTCAGCTCCTCACTGAGCACTGTTACCACTTTTTCATGTAATCATCACCTTCAGGTCGTTTGACCAAGGTAAGCATGAAACTTGCTACACAAGCATCTCATCTGGCACTTGAGGCCCATTGACTCTCTTGTCACCTCTTACTAGGCAACAAAGCATATTATGGCACACAAGGCCCAATAAATAATTTCAATAAATAAAGCATCATAGCTCATACCTGGCTATGTTCATCATCTCATGATACTTGCATGGTTAGTACAGATGATAACATATATATATATATATATATCAATCATATTTCAGTTCCATGCTTTTCCAGATTAACACCACTATTCCCATACTAGGGTTAGGGTTTCCCATTTTATAGCAATCAGGGTTACTCATCCCCTTTTATTCAATTGGGACCAATGATTCATCATTTCATTGTCCAGGATTAGGGTTTCACTATTCACATCACATCACCCTAGATTAGGGTTTATACTCAATAACCCACAATTAGGGTTACTATTCATCCAAATTAGGGTTTTACATCAAATACCATGAATTAGGGTTACTCATGTCATTACCCTAGATTCATATTACATTATCTTCCTAGATTAGGGTTTCACTCAAAATTGCCCTAATTTAGGGTTTGAGTTCATCAATTAACTCAATTAGGGTTTCATGATCTCTTTACCTAGGATCATACCCTAATTGTACTTAACCTTTATTTTGAATGTGTTAGGCTTGATTGCTACATGATTATCTTACATGTATAAATCTCTCTCTCTCATCCTCTTATAGGATGTCGATGAGATTTGATCAATTGAACTTTCAATTACTTAAGATATCCAAATGAATTGATCAATTGAATCTTCAATTATATTAGATATCCAAATGGATTAATCGTGTTGGACCTTAAACGGTCTTGCTTTCATAGACCCTAAACGGTCTTGGATACTCAAAGTTCAAACGGTTTGAAACCATTTGCGCACATTGCCCTTGAAACCATTTAAGCAGTCATTGGCTTGAAACTGAATGAGCTAGAAAGTATTGAAGCCGCATGAGCTTGGGCCTCCAAATGGTTTGGGAATGTTTGGTCCCAAACGGTCTTGAGACCGTTTGGTCCAAACCCTCTCAAAACTGCATGGACCAAAAAGTCCTTTCAACACCTACACGATTCATGATTTTAGTGGATGAACAATTATCAATTGAGTCCTTTATTTCTTTATTACTTGAACTTATTGAATCAACCTTCAATTAGACCATCAATTAGGGTCTTGAACCCAATTGATCTAGGATTTCAACTCAAGGAACCTTCAATTAGGGCTTTGAATCGAATAGCCATCAATGATCAACATTGTGGAATTGATTCCATTGCAACTAACGAATCATCATTAAATTTTTGATATGATCAGACCCCAAACAGTCTTGAGACCATTTTCCTCATCCTATCCTTGGATTTTGTGAAATTCCATTAGGGTTTAGATCATTAGATTGATCATCAAATCAACACTTAATTGCATTTCAATTTGGTATCTTTGGACCTTCAATTACTCATCCATACTTAACCCTAGACCTCCAAACGGTCTTGGGTGACCCCCAAACGGTCTTGAGACCGTTTGGGCTCAATCACCCAAAAATCTAAATTAACCAAATTGAATTTCAGCACTTAATCCAATTAGGGTTTGCCAATTGATTAACCTTCAACTGATGAAACCTTTGGAATTAATCCATCAAATTTGATGGGTCATCAACCATCAATATTAGCATCAATTTCTCCAAACGGTCAACCCTGGTCAACTTTCCCAAATGGTTTGAAATCATTTAGCTTCAAACGGTTTGGTGAAACCGTTTGCTTTCAAATGGTTTTGTTGAAACCGAATGAGCAACTTGTTGAAACCGAATGAAGTACAATTTCTTTGGTAAATGTGTCCAAGATGATGTCATCATCATATACCTTCGTCCCTTTAGTTCTTCATACTTTTGATTTCATGGATTTACCAGTTTCAACCAACAATTAATCAAGATGATGAAGGAATCAATGAAATTGCAAGATTAATAGTTGAATAACAATGTAAAGGGGTTCAAGTTATATAACCCACCTTCAATTGAGCTTCAAAGCTTGGAGCTTCACGTCAAAAATGGTGGAAGAAGCTTTTCCACACCACAAGGATCGTTCCTCAAGCTTTTGAGTGAAAAGGGATGGTTAGAAGTGAAGATGGGATCGAGATATGAAGAAATCATGCATTGATTTGTGATTCCCACCATGAAATCAAGATGAATGAAGGTCAAGAAGCTTACCAACAGGTTGAGGGTCGTCTTCCTGCTGCTCCTATCTTCCTTGAACGTTTTTGCAAGTAAAGGAAAGAAGTGGATCCGAAATTGTCCTTGGTTTGAGTAGTAAAAGGTCTTTTTATAAGAAAATCAATGAGAGAGAAAATGCCTTATAAAAATCCTTTAATTCCAAAATTTGTGCCACCTCTTCCTCCTCATTTCCGTGCATGAAAAGATTTCTTCATTATATCCAAATTCCCTTCCATTATCCATGAATTAAGGGAAAAGAAATTAAGCACCTTAATCATATTATATTAATATCCCATTTTTAGTGGATATTACTTTCCATTAACTTAATGTGAGTGGACTCTCCACTCAAGTTAGATATTTTTGTGGTCTAGAAAAGGCACAAAGGTGTTCACACTTGAACAAATCCAACCATCTCGTTTTTGGTTGAAGGCCCTTCAATTAATATATTTATTTTTGCATTAATTTGAAGTAAAGTTCCATTTATGCTTAAATCTTGATTATTTTAATATCAAGATTCTCTCTCCTTCAAAGTAGCTCAAATGAGATGCCACTCTCATTTTATTGCCTCGACAAGATGCCATCAATATTATGGACCTTATTGAAGTGGTAAATTGCATATTGCACCCTGGGTTTTGGGTAAATTGCACATTACACCAAAACTAGGTTTTAATGCACAAACATTGCTTTTGTCAGCTCTTTCTTGGTACTCAGGCTATCACTAGCCATATATCATCATCATATTCATTCTCATGATGCTTCAACACATGAGGAACATATTATCATGCACACTTTGCAATTTCACCCCTCAACTTGGGTAATTTGCACTTTAATCCAAAGCAAGTAAAACATTACTTTCAACATGATTCAAAATGGACTAAAATTGAAATATAAGTTCCTCTTGAGATTTAATTAATTTTCAAAAGATAATATCAAGCAACTAATTATCTTTCTTAAACAAAACACCTAGGGTTAAAGCATAACCCAAGTCAGGTATGTTACACCCACTTACCCCTTATACACGATACAAGTCTAAGACTACACCACTTGCACGATAAAGAGATAGTGAATACTTTGAATAATATAGAGTTGGATAACCCTAGGTGATGGGTAAGCCGACACAAGTGGTGAGTGATACCACATGGATTATATGAATGATATCCCTAGAATGATAGGAATAACATATAATTCTATCTTGCGAATGATATGAAGTCCAATTCATGCATCATGCATGATATGGCCCATTCTACCCAATATGATGGATAACCCTAGATGATGAATTGGAATCTGTTATCCCTATCCTTTGAGTTATAGATGGTAATAAGTGAATTAAATTAGACACCTAGCTTGCCATGTAACTATATGATAGGGTTGATCCTTGAAGGTATAAAGAGGTTATGAAACTAAGGGTCTTCCAAACATGGTAACCCCATATGTTACCCAACATGGAGACCCGATATGATAATCCTGAATGGGAAACCAATATGGTATCTTGTATATATACCACTCAAATAATACATGATGAGGCATATGCTCTATGCCTGATATAGTGCACATCTTGTGTATGATATGGTATCAAGCACATAGCTTATACTCGATATGGGGTCAAGCACATAGCTCATACCCGATATGAAGTTATCTTGAAATTTTAAGAACTAAGTCATAGTCAATTTGATATGGGTGCATGATATGATGATTAGGGGATACACCTTGAAACGTGACATGGTGATGTGACTATCTCACATGCTCGATTTGGATACACAACATGAAGTAAAGAATGTAGCTTAAAGCATGATATGATAATGTACACACATCTTGATACCCAATAGGGTAGAGACTCTTCAATCATATGTAATTGATTGAGTGACATATGTTGCATGTTGAATTAATTTCGATATAAAGGATGATGTGAACTGTTAATGATGAACTAATATTACTCAAAGAGGAGGATGGAACCAAAAGCATGACGTAATAAATATCCTAGTAAGGATGAGAGAGAAACTCACACCTTGTGTTGATAATCATTTAATGATAAATGATGAGAACAGATAAGTATGATTGCATACTTATGATATCAATATATGCTCCTAGATGTATGGATCAATGAATTAGGGTTTAAATTGGAAATATGAACTTGAAACCCTATTCAGCTATAAAGAGAAACCCTTAACCTAATAATGGGAAGGTTGTACATATGTTATTGAATAAGCCTTGTGAAGCATGCTAAATACTTATATAATAAGTATACTGTTTATAAGGTTTGATGACCTAATAGATAGTTGTTGCCTAGTGAGAGGTGATAAGATGTTTAATGGCCTTGTGAGCCATATGAATAGTTGTTGCCTAGTGAGAGGTGACAAGATGTTTACGGCCTTGTGATACATGTGAATAATTGATGCCTAATGAGAGGTGACAACATGCTTAATCAAACCATGTGAGCTATATGAATTACTCATACAACAAGTGAAATGAATACCTTGGTCTAAGGACCTAAATGTAATAGTTACCTACTACAGAGGTAGCAATGTTATGTGGTGATCTAAGGGTTTGAATACCCAGATCTAGTAATCATAATAATGATGATGTGAAGGGATGAGAATTCCTAGTAATGTGATAAGGGACTGAGATCCCAAGTATCATGGGTCTTAAAGATTTGAAAAGTACTTGATAGATGTATTACACCTTTCTTTGTAGCAATTGTTCTGATTAATGATTATAATTTGTTTGATGATAAAATAATGTTGTAATACACGTAATATATCACTAGAAACCATATAACGTTGCCTTGACCATAGATCCATCAGCGTCAGGATTTTTGAATGGTGAAACGAGTTCCCCGTGGCATAACCCGGAGTGCATATTTTTGAATATGTGGGGGCGTAGGTATAAAAGGACGGCCATGTGTGAGTCGATCCCCTTTCAAACTCTAAATAAATGTCTCAATTGAGCACGGTGAACTGGTTCGTGGCTCAGAGTATGGCTATAGGCCATGACTCATTAATTTCATAACTGGGGACGGTTGTTAGTAGATGTTCCCCTAAGAGCGTGCAGTTGATGTTATAGCTCTGAGCGAAGATGCCTAGTAACCTGGCATGCTCTTTTATAGATTGACACGAGATGTCACTACCAGTAGTCTCATACTGACTAAGACAACTGAGGTCATGGCAACCGACTCTCCCATTGACCTTGTATTGTACTGACTTGTGAGAAGTTTGTGGTCAGTTGGAGATGAACGGGGTATTCTTTAATTCCTTAGGGCATAAGTGTGATTGTAAAATATGATCAGATGTGTAGCATATTTGCTTAAGGATCAAATACGGAAAACATTGTTTGATGCACAATTCCGTTATACATCTTAGCTTGATAGATGTTATTTATATTTCTTTACATTGCTTGTAAAGTATAAAGATTGTTTATTACTCTACCATCGGTAGATGTATCATTTTCCTTAAGTAAAGAGATTTATTTGTTCTATTCATAAAATGATTAATCCTGTCTGTTAATATAAAAGAACCTCTGCTCAGTTTTATAATGCTTATCTGTGATAATAATATTGTCGACGGAGAGTTATATCTCTTATTGGGAAAATTATCTCACACCGTAGGATCCACAATTTTTAGGTGGACGCGCACGAGGTGGTGGAGACCTTTCTGCAGAAGAGGAAGATCAACTGGGAGAACAGTAACATCTCAAGTTGAGTGTACTCTCTGTCGTGTCTTATAGATAGACGTCCTATGTGTAGTCTTTGTAATCTCAGGTCCTTGGAGTCAGTTCGTAATGGTTTCATGAACAATATGAGATTTTGGCTTGTAAGCCTCAAGGTTTTATGTTCCTCCAGTATGTGTTTTGATAGAGAAACTATTTTATGTTGTCCTCGAGATGATATGAAACAATGTTGTACAATGTAAATCACGATATGTATGAGTTTTGGATCTTTCAGTAAGAGTTATCTGGAAAAGGATCTTCTTGCAAAATGATTTTAAATTTTTAGTGATTTTTGTTAATCCGTTATTCATGGTAATTCTGCATAATGAATAATGATTTGGTTGTCATTTTGATAACGATCGTTTCAAGTTTCATATCAGAGCTTAAGGTTCGCTGAGTATACAGAGACATAGGACTAAGCTGTTGAGTCTGTTCTAGTGTCCTCCAATATATCTTATAGTAACTTCTGCTTATGCAGAACATAGAGTAAAGCTTAAACATGTCTGGAGAAAACAAGGAGTACATTGCTGAAAGCAATGCTGCTGTACCAAGGGAAGGTGCAAGGGATCAGGAGAGAGAACAACGACTGCTTGAGAATCCCCAAGATGATCCAGTTATGATAAGGGATCCTTCTTTTGATACCATTGTTGGGCAGGTTAGGACAACAGTGATGTGTATAGCGGACTGGGTATTAGTATCACAACCTATATTACCAACCCCTAATGATGAAGTTCTGGGCTCTGATAGAGTTTCAGATTGACATAGTTATGTTGGGGTAGTTGAAAATGTTGAAAGAATTAGGTTACGACCTAAAATTAAGGTTTGCTATAGGTGTAGACAACCAGGACATATCATAAAAGACTATCTAGAAGAGGATAATGAGGTAGGAAATAAGAAAAGACCTATCCAAACTTGGGAACGGATGCCTAGTAGTTCTAAAATGGGGAAGTTTTTGGTACCACCAGTGCAACCAATGTCTAATGCACCAGGGCAGTGGTTACCAAAAAAGGGCAAAGGACATGATGTTCAACCAACTAGAACTCTTGATTTGGCCTCTACACCGGTTATAAGGCTGACAAGGCTAGGGGATGCTTATAAGATGTGTTATAAGTGTAAACAGTTTGGGCATATTAGATCCTTTTGTCCAAAAATGAAGGAGGAAATGACCCAACCTCCGAGGCAGAGTCAACAAGACTCTCAAAGGCAATGGTCTAGCTATGGCATACAAGGACGTAGACAGACGTCCCGAGTAGGTCCATCAACACTGAGCAATAGAGATAGACATTGGGATCAGGCAACGACAAGATTCTATGAAAAGAATCAGCCTGAGGCAGTAAACAATCCACGAATTGAGATAGGTCAGATGAAATAGTGCCATTCTGATATGTCATTTCATGATTCTATTTGTTAAATGTGAGAAAGTAGTTGTTATTTAGCTTCCTTTGACTAGTCCTATAAGGACACAAGGAATATGAGGACTTACATTTTTCTTAGTAATCTTTTAAATGCTTTACAATTTCTTTTATCTTTGTGAAAGAGGACGGGGTATAAAGGAGATGCCTGGAGAAAAATCCAAGGATACTAAGGTCTATGTTTTTGATGATATGGAAAGTAAGGAACATGATAGTAAACAAACTGCATACCACCTAATCTCAGTACTTGTATACCCTGGCCAGGTATTCAACAATTGAAGATAAGGTAGGTATGGAACTCTTAGATTGTTATCTTTCTGATTACTCTGATCAAGTAGTCATTCTGAGACAATCTAGTGAGCATAACAAAACTGGACATATGGCATGGATAATTTTATCACATCCCAAGTGCAATAAATTGGAATCTGAGGTGATCTCAGATCAATCTATGTATATGAGGAAGTAAAAAGCACAATCTTCATGATAAGAGAAAGAGAACGAGGGAGATGATCCATGTTCGATAAAGTCTGTGTGAATAGCAAAGATCTTTTCCATAATGTGGAAATGAGAAATGTGATAAAATCATAAAATGTCCATGAACATGTTAGCCAATAATAAAGGAAAGGATGATGATATGTAATCGACTAAATAATTCCTATGCATATGTCTAGGAACTTAAGATGAGACAAGTGTAAATGATTCATAAATAGTGAAAGCTCATGTAATAATCTTAGGAGACGATGATGTATCCTCTTTGATGAACAACCCTGGGTAATGATCGGTTGATAAAAGGAATATGTTCCTTTGTGTTCTTCCCTTTTAGAGACATGGCAATCAAGTGAGTCTGAGGACACTTGATGTGCATGAGTTAGAAGTGATCTATTGATGGATACTTAGAAAAGTATTAGTTTGTCTTGGACATTGGTTCTAAGATAAATATATGTGTAATATATTATGTCCCAAGATAAAAGAAAGATCTTTTATATGTTTGACTCTGGTATTAACAATAGAAAGATGGAAATAATGAGGATCTAATGTGTTTTCAACACATGTGAAGGATACCAAGGTAAGGAATTTTGGTAATCTAAGATCTTCCAGGCGGTATGGGAAAGTGAGAATACTACTTCTGATAATATGAATAAGGTTTGGTTACCTAGAAGGGGCAACCTTGATATAACTCTAGTATGGAGACCATATGTTAGGGGTTTATGCTCTGCATAAATATAACATTGATAAGGATGTATTAATTGAAGGACAATTGTAGAGTTGTTTTATGAAAGGACTTTGTGTTGGTCAATGTTATATGACATCTCCATAACATCAAGATGTTATGTGGAGACTTGATGATATGATACATGAATGACAATTGTCTTCCTTTGTCCAAGATTTCAGGGATGAAATCCTTGTTAGGGGTTTATAATTGTAATACCCTTGACCTAGGTTATGGCTTAACCCTAGGAGTTTTTCTTAAGTAAGTTACTTACAACTTTTTCTAATCTTTTGAAAAGTAATTAAGGCTTCTTGTAAAGTTTATTGTTAAGTTTGAGCTTATTTGAAGACTATTTGTGCAATAATTGATTATTTGAGTGAAATGTGCAATTGACCCAAGATGAGGGGTTACATTGCAATATGTCACATATTGAATGTGTTATAAATTTTTTAATATCATAAGAGAGAGTATGATGCTCAGTGGTGGCTTGTGGAAATCCTAAATCCCAAGTTATAACCTGTTTGAACAATGCTAGTACTTTGTGCACCAATTTTGGTACAATTTGTAATTTACCTAACAAGATGGGGTTGAAATGCAAATTACCACCTCTAGGGTGTCCCTACTCCCTCTACGTATCTTTTAGAGGAAATGGAAATAAGGAGACACTATTTTGAATCACCATTGAGTGATGATACTCTTGGTGATGGAAAGACCAAGGAAAGAGTTGAAGGAGAAGCCTTATATGTGATGGATCAGGTTGTAGGCTTGACATAGGAGTCCTATCGGACAAGGAGCCATGATAGAGGTCTCCTATCGATTTTTTGAGCCTTGGAAAATACCATGACGGATAGAGCACCACAAGGAGGTGGTTCATGACGAGTTTCAAAGCCCCTTGCAAAAAGTGTATCGGGTTGCTTATTTGATGAGATAGAGATGAGGAAACTTATCCAACAAGATAAAGGAGGGCCGAGATATTGTCTCTAGATTGTCCTCAAGACTTATTTCATAGCAAGATATGTATTTATGCATGCATGGACAGATGTCAACCATGCATGGCCACGTGTCATCTAGTAGCTTGAGGTGAAGACACCTCTTATACACTTTATCTCATGAACCCAAGTATATATACTTCACCTTTCACCAACTTATGAAAGTTTATGATCCTCACAAACCATATACCTTGGAGATATAATGCAAAGCCCCTTAGATATCATGCAAAGTAGCTCAAGGAGCAAGGAGAGCTTGAGCACCAAGCTTTAGGTAAGGCTTTGGTCATTTTCAACCTTGGTGGAAGTAGGATATCGAGTTAAGAATATTCCTTTGTTTCCTTCTTTACCAAGTGCTTAAATATGGTGATTTCTTGTCTATGGAGGAGTTGTGAACGAGCCCTGGACCTTGAAGAAGTTCTTCTTCAACCTTAGGAAATGTAAAGCTTTGGAGCTTTGAAGTTGTTCACAAGGTGGGTTATATAACTTGAACCCAATCATGTTATTATTTACCACTTAACTTGTTACACTAGATGATCAGCTTCAATTCCAAGTTTTTATTGTATATTGATGAATCCATGAGTTCTAATAATTTCCTAGACCTGTTATTCATAAACTAGAATAGTTAGAACGAAGATCTAGTGCTTGAAGAATATGGCATCACTTTATAAAGTGATATCGGGTTCAAGCACACAAACAAGTAGCTCATACCCGATATGGTAATATACATGCGTGACATGTACGATATGCTTGTGAGATTATATCTACTTGCACAATATGGAGATTAAGTTCATACCTTGGAACACGATATGGTGTTAACCTTATACCTAGTGCAGGATAGGAAGTCAAGTATAGACTCCATGCACGATATAGGAACAAGGGTATACTTGTAAGTCGATATGAAACCCTAGTTTGGGTAACCCGATATAAGTGAGAATAGCAAGAGATCCTTGCACGATATGATCATGTGTGTACACACATTGTACAATACATCATGAAGCACACATCTAGTGCATGATATGGGTGATAAAGTATACACTTATGCATAATATAAGACATAGAATCAAATACATGGTATAGCCCGATATGGTTGAAATACCTTAACCCGATATGAAACTTGAGATAGGGGTTAACCTGATATGGGGATAGAGGATAGATCATATACGATATGAGCCATGCCCTTTGCATGATATGGGAGATACCCACTTACCCCTTATACATGATACAAGTCTAAGACTACACCTCTTGCACAATAAAGAGATAATGAACACTCTAAATAATATAGAGTTGGATAACCCTACGTGATGGGTAAGCCAATACATGTGGTGAGTGATACTACATGGACAATATGAATGATATCCCTTGAATGATAGGAATAACATCTAATTCTATCTTGTAAATGATATGAAGTCCAATTCATGCATCATGCACGACATGGCTCATTCTACCCACTATGGTGGATAACCCTAGATGATGGATTGAAATCTGATATCCCTATCCTTTGAGTTATAGATGGTAATAAGTGAATTCAATTAGACACCTAGCTTGCCATGTAACTATATGATAGGGTTGATCCTTGAAGGTACAAAGAGGTTATGAACCTAAGGGTCTACAAAACATGGTAACCTGATATGTTACCCAACATGGAGACCCGATATGATAATCCTGAATGGGAAACCGATATGGTATCTTGTATACATACCACTCAAATGATACATGATGAGGCATATGCTCTATGCACGATATAGTGCACATCTTGTGCATGATATGGTATCAAGCACATAGATTATACCCGATATGGGGTCAAGCACATCGCTCATACCCGATATGAAGTTATCTTGAAATGTTAAGAACTAAGTGATAGTCAATTTGATACAGGTACATGATATGATGATTAGGGGATACACCCTAAAACATGACATGGTGATGTTACTATCTCACATGCTAGATTTGGATACACAACATGAAATAAATAATGTAGCTTAAAGCATGATATGATAATGTACACACATCTTGATACCCAATAGGGTAGAGACGCTTCAATCATATGTAATTGATTGAGTGACATATGTTGCATGTTGAATAAATTGCAATAGAAAAGATGATGTGAATTTTTAATGATGAACTAATATTCCTCAAAGAGGAGGATTGAACCAAAAGCATAATGTAATCAATATCCTAGTAAGGATGAGAGAGAAACCCATACCTTATGTTGATAATCATTTAATGATAAATGATGAGAACATATATGTATGATTGCATACTTATGATATCAATATATGCTCCTAGATGTGTGGGGTAATGAATTAGGGTTTGAATTGGCAATATCAACTTGAAACCCTATTTGGCTATAAAGAGAAACCCTAAACTTAATAATGGGAAGGTTGTACTTCTCTTATTGAATAAGCCTTGTGAAGCATGCTAAATACTTATATAATAAGTATAATGTTTATAAGGTCTGATGACCTAAAAGATAGTTGTTTCCTAGTGAGAGGTGACAAGATGTTTAATGGCCTTGTGAGACATATGAATAGTTGTTGCCTAGTGAGAGGTGACAAGATGTTTAATGGCCTTGTGAGCCATGTGAATAATTATTGCCTAGTGAGAGGTGACAAGATGCTTAATCAAACTATGTGAGATATATGAATTACTCGTACAACAAGTGAAATGAATACCTTGGTTTGAGGACCTAAAGGTAATAGTTACCTGCTATAGAGGTAACAATGTTATGTGGTTATATAAGGGTTTGAATATCCATATCCAGTAATCATAATAATGATGATGTCAAGGGATGACAATTCCCAGTAATGTGATAAGGGACTGAGATCCCAAGTATCATGGGTCTTAAAGATTTGAAAAGTACTTGATAGATGTATTACACCTTTCTTTGTAGCAATTTTTGTGGTTAATGATTATAATTTGTTTGATGTAATGCACGTAATATATCATTATAAACCATTAAATGTTTCCCTGACCATAGATCCATCAGTGTCAGGAATTGCTGAATGGTGAAACGGGTTCCCCACGACATAACACGGAGTGCATATTTTTTAATATGTGGGGGCATAAGTATAAATGGACGGCCATGTGTGAGCCAATCCCCTTACAAACTCTAAATAAATGTCTCAATTGAGCACGATGAATTGGCATGTGGCTCAGAGTATGGCTATAGGTCATGACTCTATAATTTCATAACTGGGGACAGTTGTTAGTAGATGTTCCCCTAAGAGAGTGTAGTTGACAATGTACCTCTAAGAAAAGATGCCTAGTACCCTGGCACACTCTTTTGCAGATTGACACGAGATGTCACTGCCAGTGGTCTCGTACTGACTGAGACAGTTGAGGTCATGGCAACCGGCTCTCCCATTGACCTTGTATGGTACCGACTTGTGAGAAGTTTGTGGTCGGTTGGAGATGAACGAGGTATACTTCATATCCTCAGGGCATAAGTGTGATTGTAAAATATGATCAGCCGTATAGCATATTTGCTTAAGGATTGAATACGGAAAACATTATTTGATGTGCAATTCAGTTATACATCTTAGGTTGATAGATGTTATTTATGTTTCTTTACATTCCTTGTAAAGTAGATAGATGGTTTATTACTCTAGCATGGGTATATGCATCATTTTCCTTAAGTAAAGATATTACTTTGTTCTGTTCATAAAATGATTAATCCTGGCTATTAATATAAAAGAACCTCTGCTCAATTTTATAATTCTTATCTGTGATAATAATATGGTCGGTGGAGAGTTACATCTCTCACTGGGACAATTGTCTCACCCCGTTGGATCCACAATTTTTAGGTGGACGTGCACGAGGTAGTGGAAACCTTTCTGCAGAAGAGAAACATCAACTGGGACTCCAGTAACAGCTCATGTTGAGTGTATTGTATGTCGTGTCTTGTAGATAGAAGTCCTATGTGTAGTATCTGTACTCTCAGGTCCTTGGAGTCGGTTCGTAATGGTTTCATGAACAATCTGAGATTTTGGGTTGTAAGCCTCGAGGTTTTATGTTGCTCCAATATGTGTTTTGATAGAGTAATTGTTTTATATTGTCCTCGAGATGTGATGAAACAATGTTGTACAATGTAAATCACGATATGTATGAGTTTTGGATCTTTTAGTAAGAGTTATATGGAAAAGTATCTTCTTGCAAAATGGTTTTAATTTTTTAGTGATTTTGTTAATCTGTTGTCCATGGTAATTCCTCATAATGAATAACGATTTGGTTGTCAGTTTGATGATGGTCATTTCAATTACCTTATGAGTAAGATATATTGCAATGAAAAGAAATATGTTGAAACTTATGTGACTAATTTCATACCAAACATAGTATCAAGGAATAAGGAGAATATATATCACTAAAAAGAGAATTAAGGAGTGAAAGGAATGGTATTTGCTTCATAATGTTGACAACACCAATGCTAGGATCCAACCTGGTGTTGAGTAGTAGCCACTACATCCTCCATATACTTTGACCGTAACTGCACCACATCTTAACTCTAACAACTGCAAAAGATGGCAAGAATTTAGAGTGTAGTAGGATCCAACTCCCGTAGTGATTCTACATAAGGATCAATCATTATTGAAAATACTGGAGATAAAAAGTACATACAACCTTCCCATGATCTTTCATTTATAATAAGACAAAGGGCATTCTATGACTTCAAAATGAAGGGTAAAAATAACATTTAGTTCTTTATGCGTACGTTCAAATAGCCTTATTAGAATAAATAGGTACTCGTTTGTATATTAGGAAAAAGGATAAGTTTACATACAAGCTTTTCTTTATTCTTGTATGGGTGCTTTATTAGAACATTTTTTACTTATTGTGCAGCTCCATTTTATTGATATTAAGAAAAAGAAATAATAAATTTATAAGTTGTACAGGGAGATAGAGGGGGAGGTCATACAGAAAAGAAACAAAACCATATAACAAAAAGACACTAAACATTTAGACTAATCCGGCCAGAATTAATGGCCACCCAACAAGAAGATTGTGCAACTTCTTAATCACATAATAACATGTGATTCCTTTCATCCCACAAATGGTACATGAAATCTAGGCATGAGATATTCCCCTTTCTATCATTAAAGATATAATAATCAGTTTCATTCTTTGGGGGTAGTGTTGATGTAATTAACAACAACATCCTTGCTCTAGATAAAACAAAATAATCACATTCAAATAATGTGATACCTCCCCACATAATAATTCACAAAAGGATATACTTAGACATAATAATAAGCCCTTTATTTCTGAACACATCATGAGTTGTAAGTTTATCAATCATAACTATCCATCCATAGATAACAAAGAAACTAGAAGCTATGTGTCTTCACAGCCAAACTGCCTAGTAGAGCATAAAGATCGTGCTCACGTAGATATTTCAAGAAAATTTTATGTCAACGACTAGTTTTAGTCAACATGATGTATATTCCTCAAATAAGACAATATTTTGAATTCGACAAAAAACCACATATCAAAAATCCTCTGGCATTTATTATAAACAAATTTCTTGTGACAACCATAAGTACCACAATCTAGATTCAAAATATTGTCAGGTCTAAGTAAATTGCTCATAAATCTCCCTCTAGGAAGCTAGGGATCTCTCAATACTTTAACATAATCATACATCCCTATATGGAAACTAAAATGCGGAATAATAATATCTTGGATTGTAAGGATTTACTTCTTCATCTATGAGTAGTTAGGGTTACTCTTAATAGACCATACAAAAACTTTTTTGATATATTTCCTAGTAATCCACCCTACCTAAACAATATCCTTTTTTGTTACAACATTCCATAAGTGAAAAATAACACCATGTTTATTCATATCATCAACTTTCCTTAAGCCCAATCAATCTTCCTTGTTAGGCTTATGGTAACATCCAATTTTGTGGATGTTCCTTGCCTAATTTTACCCTTGATTTTATCCCATTATTTACTTCCTTACATTTTTTCATGTTTACCAGTTATATCTCACCATGCCTAACTACTTATTTCCATGTAGGGAACACATCAAATGATGATTTTTAACCTTGAACTGATTCCCTGTCGATTCCTAAAACTGATGGTCACCTTCGCCTTTCAGCACACCAGACGAACCATCGAGTTATCCACCAAGATGATCGCCCATTTGTTCTCACCATCGACAATCTCTAGGAAGTAAGCAACTGTCCAACCATCAGAAGGCGATGGATAGAGAATCCGTTGGTTTACATGAGCCATGACTAGCCCGAAGACAACCAATCTGATGGCTAGACATGAAGATGGTCATTTACCTATGTCTGGACTGGAAGACATACCTACCGATCAGGAAAACGATTTGGCTTTGGTTTCCCCCTGTCATATTGATCTGCATATAGGAGAAGTTATGTTGATATGAAAGGACTAGCAGTAGTTAAATCAGCTTCATAATTACTTTTGTTCTCCTATAAAGTCATGCAATCAACATTGTTGTCAACAGGATAAATGTGGCTCATTGTTGATATTGCATATTTGTAGTTCCTTCATGCAAGACATTTTGTGTGGCATGTGGATCGAGGAGGAATATTATTATAACTATTGAAGAGTGGGGGTATGTGAATTTCTTCCAACGATAAAGACTCCCCATCCGTGCTAGCTATATATGAAAAAGAAACTGGTTGTAGTGGAGTGTCAGTCTCTTACCGAGGATGCCTTTCTTCAAAAATATCTATTGATTTATCATGGAAGGGTTGTAGTTTATTATCTAGAATGGGTTCAACCCAGGCAGATTGGTCGCTGATAACATTTGAATTTATGATAATTATGGGAGGAGTTGTTTGAGCTTCATGATAAATATGACTCTCCTAATGTGACGACCGTCTCGCGAAAACAGGATTAACTAATGCGGAAGCGAATTATTAGCAGCGGAATTACTGAAAATCACTAAAAATTAAAACTTTTTGCAAGAAGATCCACAAACTGTGAAACTTTGACATAAAGAACCAAAGTAAGTTATTTACAAACTGATTCATCATTACATCTCTGTATCATTTCATCTCGAGAGTCATAACATTGTTAGCCCTGTTAAACTATACATGAGAAGGATACAAAAATCTTGAGGCTTCAAGCCAGTATCTCAGATCAACATCAAACACTCTACTGACTCCTAGGACCTGAGAGTACAGAGACGACTCATAGGACTTTATATATATACTTGACACCTCATATCCCCACCTGGGATTTACTGCTGTCCCTGCTACTGCTGCTGCTGCTCTTCCTCTGTAATAGGTTCCTTGCCTTTTTTGTCGGCGGTTACCTAAAAATTTAATCCCACGGGGGTGAGACAATTGAATAATTGCCCCAGCGAGAGATATAACTCTCCGCCAAAAACATTGTTATTGCAAATAATAGAATAACACTGAGCAGTAGAAATATAAACATTTATCAGCAGGTAATTCATTAGATAAACTAAATAGAGTAGCATTCTCTATGCAATCATTTCAGTTGTAACTTGAATAAGTAGTAAGTTATCCATTTAGGAAGAAATATAAAGATAATGTAAATCATTTATCCAACTAGAACATGTTAATCAATGTATTCTCAACCATTGATTCTCATAGTTCAACCCTAAGCAAATATGCTACACGGATGATTACATATTACAAACATTCTTATGCCCTGAGGAGATGAGATATACCGCTCATACTCCAACTGACCACTGCGAAGTCGAAATCGGTACCATACATAGGTCATCAGAAGAGCCGGATTTCTATGACCTCATCCTCCTCAGTCAGTGTGAGGAACAACATGCAGGACATCTCGTGTCTCTGCTATAATAGCTTTCCAGGGTATTCTGGAAACTTCGCTATTAGAGTTACAGTGGCATTCTGTACTCTTTTCGCCATCAAGGGATTTCTTGTTTATCTCTCATCGAGGCGGCATTAACAACATCATCGGGAGATTAGTGATACATTGTCCCAGCATATACATATAATGAAGAATTGGGAGATTTAGTGTTTATCTCACATCAATTCCTTCATTAGGGCATAAGGATATTCGCGCCCATAACCCCCACATACTCAAAAGTATGCTCTCCAGGAGTTCCCTTAGGAAAACCTGTTTCACCATCACCTAACTACTGACGATGATGGATCTATGGTCAGGGCTCTACATGATATCATTTCACTTGATTATTTAAGTACATTACAACATTCTTTTAGCATCAGGCATGTTGTCAATCATATAACATTATAACATTTGCTATAAAGAATGAGTACTATTTCTATCAAGTTCATTTCACAGCTTTGCTACCATTGGGATCTCAATCCCTTATCATCTCATCATCATGATTCAAGAATATGGGTGTTCAAACCCTTAAATCATCAAGACACATGTTACCACTTTAGCAGGTAACTTAATGCCATCAAGTCATCTAACAGTGTAAACATGATAAATGTAATGCTGGTATTTCACATGGATCTTAAAGCCTATCAAACGCTTTTGTTACCTTTCACTAGGCAACATGGCATATCATTGCTTATAGAACTTATAAAGTGTTTTCAATACACAAGGCATCATAGCTCATACCTGACTATGTTCAATACCTCATGAAACATGCATGATTAGTACAGATGATAACAACACATCAATTTCATATCAAGAGTAATGTACCACGGTCGTTCTGCCAAAAACGGTCGTGCAAAGGGGAATCACCACGGCCGTGCTACCTTGCACGGTCGTGCAAGAGGTATCCACCACGGCAGTGCTGCCTAGCACGGTCGTGCTACAGCAGATCCCAATTATTTTACATTTGTGAATTTAATACTCCAAACCAATTAGAGTTTATTGTTATCCCTAAGTGGAGATGATTAATAAGTGCCGTTAATTTTTAAGCTTGCCATGTCATCATTATGAATTAGGTTTATATCATCATCATATAATAGAACTTCATCTATCAATGCCCTCAATTAGGGTTATGATTCATTAACCTCCATAACTACGGTTTCATGATCTCACTATTAAAAATCATGCCCTTACTAGGCATTCATACATGAAGAATATCTTATCCCTCATCTTCTATAAGATGAAGTTACTTCAACCTTGATTAATCTAAGTCAACTCAATCTTGAAAGAAGAATTGACATCATAGGATATGTTATTATATCAAGATCATTAAGAACTCAATCTCCCTTGGATTACATCATGTGATTGATTACATAAACCACTGACCTTCATCCAATTTGAGAGTTCATACTCTGTGGTTGATTACCTTCCAAGTGATCTTGGAATAGGTGAAACCATTTAGTAGAATAGCAATTGAAACCACTTAACAAAATTGAACTTCTGAAACTGTTTAAGCCTCAACTGATTTGGGATTGTTTGGTCCCAAACGGTCTTGAGACCGTTTGGTCCCAAACGGTCTTGAGACCGTTTGGACTCAAACGGTCCTGAGACCGTTTGGTCCAAACCACCTCAAAACCGAAAGGACCAAATATGGTTTCCATCAATCACATTGACTTAGGGTTTTCAATGTTAAACCCTTCAATCGATCTTGCACATGTTAGACACTAATCAATTGAGTTAATTAGATCAACCCTCAACTGATTTGACACTCAATTGACCTTCAATTGATCCTCAATTATGGTTGGAATCAATTGAATTAGGGTTTAGAATCAATGAACCTTCAATATTCATCAATGTGTGACTAGTTACTTCATAACTATTGAACCACCATTAAAATGGGGTATGACCTGACCCCAAACGGTCTTGAGGTCGTTTGGATGACCTCCAAACGGTCTTGAGACCGTTTGCCCATCATATCACTCAAAACCAAGCAATCCAATTAGGGTTTGGTTCATTGAAGTGCTCACCAAATCAGCAATTTATTGCAGATCAACTTGATATCTTTAGACCTTCAACCACTGAACTATACCCAACCCTAGACCTCCAAACGGTCTTGGGTGACCACCAAACGGTCTTGAGACCGTTTGGATGAGCTCCAAACGGTCTTGAGACCGTTTGGCACATCCAACCTTTGGACTTTAGTGAAAAATCATCATGAATTGGTCTATCAAGTTGATCAACAAATCAGCACTACCTTGCAATATGATTAGTACCTTTGGACCTTCAATTGGTCAACTATACTTGAACCCAGACCTCCAAACGGTCTTGGGGTGATCCCCAAACGGTCTTGAGACCGTTTGGGTGATCCCCAAACGGTCTTGAGACCGTTTGGGCTAATCAACCCAAAATCTCAACTTAACTCATTGGAATTTCAGCACTGTTTTCAATTAGGGTTTGCCTAATTGATTAGGCTTCAACTCACGATTCCTTGGGAGTTAACCCATAAAATTTGGTGAGTCATTAGCCAACATAATAGGGATCAATAATCCAAAACGGTAAACGCTTGGTCAACGCACTCAAACGGTCTTGAAACCGTTTGCCCAAAAAGTTCAATTAATCAGATTGAAAATCAGCACTTAATTCAGTTCGATTTGCCTAATTGATTGGCCTTCAACCTTTGATTCCTTTGGCGTTAACCCCTCAAATATGGAGGGTCATTAGACTACATAATTAGGAACGAGATTCCCAAACGGTCCACGCTTGGTCAACTCTTTCATATGGTTTTGAAACCGTTTGCCACCAAACGGTTTGCAAACCGTTTGGTCACCAAACGGTTTTGGTGAAACCGTTTGGTCCCAACCAATGAGATCATTTGCTCCCAAGATATTTGGTGAGGTGCTTGCTTATGATGATTTCATCATCATATTCCTTCGTACACCCAAGAACAGCAACCGTTCTTGATGGAATTTGCAGCAAAGAAGTAAAAGTTTATCAAATTGAAGAAATCAATCAACAAAGCATAGAAGATTGATGCAATAGCAATGTTTGAGGGTTTAAGTTATAAAACCCGCCTCAAATTTGATCTCCAAGCTCCAAGATCCGTGGCTTTAATGGTGGATGGAGCTCCAGCAACTATCCAAGGTTCGTTCTTGAGCTTTTGGATGAAATGAATGGCTAGAAATGGAAATCGAGTGAAGAAAACCTAGAATCAATCATTGATTTAGGGTTTTCACCATGAATCCAAGGTAGAAGATGATCAAACCTTACCTACAGGTGGTGTTCGTCCTTCTCCTTCTCCTGAGCTCTCCTTAGGTCGGCCAAAGCAAAAGGAATAAGGAAAAGGCTAAGGGAAACGTTCCTTATGTGTTATTGAAATAAGGTATATATAAAGAATATGTATATGGGTCTTTGATGAAAGAGAAAATGAAATCATTTTCCTTAAATAAATTCCATACTAATTTCCCCCTAATCCTCCTCCATTACTTGATCACGAAACCACCTTCAAACTTTCGTAAAAGCTCTTCATTATCCAAGAATTAATGGAAAAGAAATTAAGCACCTTAATCCATTATAATAATAATATATATTTTTGAGTGGAAATTCTTTTCCTTATAATAAGGTGAGTGGAATTTCACCTCCTTAGGATATTTTTGATCCTTGAAAGCTCAAGGACGTCCACACACACATCTGAATTCCACCATTCAAGTTTTTATTGAAAGCCCTTCAATTATTTTTATTTATTTTTACATTAGGGTTTCAATTATGCTTATATCTTGATTATTTTAATGTCAAGATTCTCTCTCCTCCAAGATAATTCAAATGGGGTGCCCATATCATTTTCTTTGCTCTAATTGATGCCAAAGATTATTAGGGACCTTATTGAAGTGGTAATTTGCATATTGAACCCTAGGTTTTGGGTAAATTGCACTTTACACCAAAACTAGGTTTTAATGTACAAACTTTGCTTTATCAGCACTTTCTTGGTATTCAGGCTATCACAAGCCATACCTCTGCATTATCTTCATTATTATGATGCATCAACACATGAGGAACTTATTATCATACACAATTTTCAATCTAACCCCTCAACTTGGGTAATTTGCACTTTAGTCCAAAATTAACAAAACAATGTTTCAACATTATTAAAAAAGGACTGAAATTGAAATATAAGTTCCTCAAGAGCCTTAATTACATTTCAAAAGTTAACCACAAGCGTCAAATCACATATTTAAGCAAAACACCTAGGGTTAGTTCATAACCCAGGTCAGGGATGTTACAAATTATCCACCCCTTACAAGGATTTCGTCCCCGAAATCATTACAAAACATTTTAAGAGAAAAGAGCAGGGTATTTCCTTCTCATCTCTTCCTCTAGTTCCCATGTGGCTTCTTCAGTACCACGATGATTCCAGAGGACTTTCACAAGACTTATGTCTTTCTTTTTTAGCTTCTTGATTCTTCTATCAAGAATCAACACAGGTCCTTCAACATATGATATATCATCATTAAGCTCAACCTCCATAGGTTGTAGAACCGTTTCTGTGTCAGGGTGACATTTCCTTAGCATGGAAATGTGGAACACTGGGTGTAACTTTTGCAATTCAGGTGGTAACTCCAGCTTATAAGCTACCTTTCCAACCCGTTCTATAATTGGATAAGGCCCCATAAATCTAGGAGCTAACTTTCCTTTCCTTCCAAATCTAAGGACTCCTTTCCAAGGTGAGACCTTGAGGTATACTCTGTCTCCAACCTGGAATTCTAAAGGTCTACGACGCTTGTCAGCATAGGATTTCTGCCTATCCTGTGCAGTCTTCAACTGTTGTTGTATTATTTTAATCTTCTCGGTGGTTTGTTGCACAAGATCAGGGCCCAAAAGTTGATATTCACCAGCTTCATACCAACATAGGGGAGATCTACAACGTCTACCTTACAAAGCTTCATAAGGTGCCATGTCAATGCTGTGCTGATAGCTATTGTTGTAGGGAAACTCTATCAAGCTTAGATGTAGATCCCAACTTCCCGTAAACTGAAGGAAACATGCCCTAAGCAAGTCCTCCAAGGTTTGTATTGTCCTCTCAGACTGTCCATCTGTTTGAGGATGGAAGGCTGTACTAAACCTTAATTGTGTGCCTAAGGCTTTATGAAGTCGCTTCCAAAAATGACTTGTAAACTGGGGACCTCTGTCAGAAACAATGGTAACTGGGACCCCATGCAGTCACACTATGTCATCTACATATAGATGTGCCAGCTTCTCAGCAGAATAGGTTGTTTTGACAGGTAAGAAGTGTGCTGTCTTTGTCAACCTATCAACTATTACCCAAATGGAATCATGACCTTTGGTTGTTCTGGGTAAACCAACCACAAAATCCATGGTCACATGATCCCATTTCCACTGTGGTATAGGCAGAGGCTGCAGTGTTCCTGCAGGCTTTTGGTGTTCAACTTTAACCTGTTGACACACTGGACACCGCATCACGAACTCAGCAACATCCTTCTTCAAACCAGGCCACCAATACATATCTTTCAAGTTATGATACATCTTGGTGCTTCCTGGATGCATAGCATACATAGAAGAATGAGCTTCTTCCAGGACTAACTTCCTTAAGTTATCAGCATCAGGTACTATCATTCTACCATGATAACAGGCTACCTGATCATCTGAATCATAGAAACCTTCTCGTTTCTCACTACCATACTCTGATCTAATCTGCTGAACTACAACATCAGATTGCTATGCCTCCTTAATATGTTGTCTCAGAGTAGGTTTTATGTGCATCTCAGCTAACAACCCGGCTAACAACGATACTTTAAGCTGTATGTTGTTTTGCCTCAAGGAGATAAGCATATCTCTCTTAGAGCACACTAAGGAGTTCAACTGTGTTTTATCTAGAGCTGGTGTTGCTGATTTTCTACTTAATGCATCAGCAACCACATTGGCTTTCCCTGGATGATAATCAATTGTACAATCATAGTCCTTGATTAATTCCATCCAGCGGCGTTGCCTCATGTTAAGCTCATGCTGAGAAAAGATATACTTTAGGTTCTTGTGGTCTGTGAAAATCTGAAATGTTTCTCCATAGAGGTAATGTCTCCAGATCTTCAAGGCATGAACTACAGCAGCTAGTTCTAGATCGTGTGTTGGATAATTCTCCTCGTGTTTCTTAAGCTGTCGGGAAGCAAAAGAAATCACTTGCTTATCCTGCATTAACACACATCCTAGTCCATTCTTAGAGGCATCACAGAAAACTATATACCCTTTCCCTTGCTCAGGTAACACCAATACAGGTGCACTAGTCAACCTTTCCTTCAACAACTGGAACGATTGTTGACACTTGTCATTCCAAACAAAAGGAACATCCTTTCTGGTTAACTTGGTTAAGGGTAAGGCTATGGAACTGAAGTTCTTAATGAACCTCCGATAATAGCCTGCCAACCCTAAGAAACTACGAATCTCCGTTGGTGTCTTCGGTTTCTCCCACTGTAGAACAGATTCTACCTTTTTAGGGTCAACACGAATACCTGAAGCAGATATTACGTGTCCAAGGAAAGAAACTTCTGGTAGCCAGAACTCACATTTGCTAAACTTAGCATATAACTTATGCTTTCTTAGCAAAGTCAGAGCCTGACGAAGATGGTGCTCATGCTGCTGAGCATCTCTACTGTAGATCAGGATGTCATCTATAAAGACGACTACACATTGATCAAGAAAAGGTCGGAAGATTCTATTCATGAGTTCCATAAATGCAGCTGGTGCATTAGTTAGTCCAAATGACATAAATGTGAACTCATAGTGACCATACCTTGTCCTGAAGGCAGACTTAGGTATGTCACCCTCCTTAATACGTAATTGATGGTATCCAAACCTCAAATCTATCTTTGAGAAGATGGTTGCACCACGCAACTGGTCAAACAAATCATCAATCCTTGGCAGAGGATACTTATTCTTTATAGTCACTTTATTAAGTTGTCTGTAATCAATGCATAACCGCATTGACCCATCCTTCTTCTTAACAAAGAGGACCGGAGCACCCCAGGGTGAAGTACTTGGTCGGATAAAACCCTTCTCAAGCAACTCTTGTAGTTGTTTCTTGAGTTCTGCCATCTCAGCAGGCGCCATTCTATATGGTGTTTGTGCTATTGGTTGTGTGCCCGGGATTAGATTAATCTCAAAATCAATCTCTCGGGGTGGAGGTACACTTGGAAGTTCTTCAGGAAATACATCTTGAAATTCCCTGACTACAGGAACTTCAGCAGGATTAGGACTCTCCATGGTGGTATCTACCACATGGGCCAAGAATGCATAACATCCTTGCCTCATCATCTTCTCAGCTACCATGGCTGACACAAGACAGGTTGGAAGGATCTTTCTGTCTCCTTGAAAGATCCATGTGTCACTATTATCTGTAAACATAGCTTGCTTGGACTCACAATCCAAGACAACCTTGTACCTTTCTAAGGTGTCCATCCCAAGAATGGTTCGAACCCATGCATCTCAAGTGGTATAAGATCCACTTGGATGTAATGTTCAGAAAAGGAAAGAATATAGGGAGAACATACTTCTCACAACATAGCAGATCCCTTTAAAGGAGTTTCTAACAACAGACTATCTGCTCTATGACTTGTAGTCATGTTGCAGTCAAGAATCACTCTCCGAGTGATAAAGGAATGAGTAGCTCCTGGATCAATTAAAACAGATACGATGCAGGATGTAGACATATCAGAATAAAATAGTTTCATCTGACCTGTCACAACCCGAGGGTTGATCACTGCATCAGGTGGATTCATCGCATAAAATCTCGCCGTTGCCTGTGGTTGATTTGGTGCCCGATGACTAGGTGCTGATGATCCAGCTTGGGACGCTTGTCCACGTCCTCTAGATCCACTTGGAAACTGCCTCCTTTGAGAACCTTGCTGACTCTGCCTTTGAGGTTGAGTCACACTCACCTCTCGGGCTCTACAATCCTTCATCAGATGTCCCACCTTTCCACATATAAAACAACTTCTGATCCCCTGCTGTGGTCTGGATGGTCCTGTAACCGATACAGATGCTGAGCTGTGAGCTCTTTCTGGTGGTAAACTTCGTCCTCTACCCCTATTTGACGTCCACTGCGTCTGGGTATTGAATCTAGGTGGTGCCATTGGTGCAGAAAACCTCGGTTTCTTGAAACCTTTGGATGAAGATCCTCGGAACTGGGGGTACACCTTCTTGTTCTGGGTCTGTCTCTTCTCAGTCACAGACCTCTCTATCCTTCTAACAGACTCTACAAAAGTAGCAAATCTTTCCCTGTTCTCCAGAGCAGACACAGGGGTGGTCAACTCAGCATTTAATCCTTTCTCAAAACGTCTGATCCTTTCTTCATCAGTGGTTGCCATATGCGGAAAGAACCGCAAAAGCTCCATGAACTTAGCCTCATACTCGCTAATGTTCATTGGTCCTTGTCTTAATCTCTCAAACTGAGAGATTTTCTCATCCAGAAAGGTCTTAGGAAAGTATCTATTGACAAATTCTCATCGAAATACTTCCCATGCAATCTCCACACCTGGCCTTTTTCCCTCCTCTATGGTCCACCAGTGACCAGCACTCCCCTTAAGAAGGTACATAGCATGCCTGACCTTCTCAGCTTCTGGGATGTTAAGGATTCTAAAGGCCTTCTCTAGCTCAGTTAGCCACATGTCAGCATCTGCTGGGTCAGCTGTCCCAGCATATTCTGTGGCTCCAACTCGGCGAAGTCATTCAAACGTCTTGCTGACTCCTTGTCCTTCTTGATGAGTAGGTGCCCTGGGTGCAGGCATGGGCATCCTATCAGTCATATGTGTCATGACAGTCATGAACTGCCCAAACATAGCTTGGAAGGCTGGATTCCCCATGTCAGCTGGGTTGAACTGGGGTGGTTCAGGCACATGCTCCTCCCTATGATGGTCACTTGCACCTCCTCCGTGTGCAGCGACACTACTTTCAGCAACATGTTCCTCGTGTGATCCAGACATCTTTAGTTTTCTCTTCTCCTCCTATATGAGTAGAAGACAATATTCAGATATACTAGGAGACACTAGAAAAGACTCAACAACCCTAGTCCTATGTCTCTGTAGACTCAGCGAACCTAGAGCTCTGATACCACTAAATTGTGATGACCGTCTCGCGAAAACAGGATTAACTAATGCGGAAGCGAATTATTAGCAGCGGAATTACTGAAAATCACTAAAAATTAAAACTTTTTGCAAGAACATCCACAAACTGTGAAACTTTGACATAAAGAACCAAAGTAAGTTATTTACAAACTGATTCATCATTACATCTCTGTATCATTTCATCTCGAGAGTCATAACATTGTCAGCCCTATTAAACTATACATGAGCAGGATACAAAAATCTCAAGGCTTCAAGCCAAAATCTCAGATCAACATCAAACACTCTACTGACTCCTAGGACCTGAGAGTACAGAGACGATTCATAGGACTTTCTATATATAACTTGACACCTCATATCCCCACCTGGGATTTACTGTTGTCCCTGCTACTGCTGCTGCTGCTCTTCCTCTGTAATAGGTTCCTTGCCTTTTCGTCGGCGGTTACCTAAAAATTTAATCCCACCGGGGTGAGACAATTGAATAATTGCCCCAGCGAGAGATATAACTCTCCGCCAAAAACATTGTTATTGCAAATAATAGAATAACACTGAGCAGTAGAAATATAAACATTTATCAGCAGGTAATTCATTAGATAAACTAAATAGAGTAGCATTCTCTATGCAATCATTTCAGTTGTAACTTGAATAAGTAGTAAGTTATCCATTTAGGAAGAAATATAAAGATAATGTAAATCATTTATCCAACTAGAACATGTTAATCAATGTATTCTCAACCATTGATTCTCGTAGTTCAACCCTAAGCAAATATGCTACACGGCTGATTACATATTACAAACATACTTATGCCCTGAGGAGATGAGATATACCGCTCATACTCCAACCGACCACTGCGAAGTCGAAATCGGTACCATACATAGGTCATCAGAAGAGCTGGATTTCTATGACCTCATCCTCCTCAGTCAGTGTGAGGAACAACATGCAGGACATCTCGTGTCTCTGCTATAATAGCTTTCCAGGGTATTCTGGCAACTTCACTATTAGAGTTACAGTGGCATTCTGTACTCTTTTCGCCATCGAGGGATTTCTTGTTTATCTCTCATCGAGGCGACATTAACAACATCATCGGGAGATTAGTGATACATTGTCCCAGCATATACATATAATGAAGAATTGGGAGATTTAGTGTTTATCTCACATCAATTCCTTCATTAGGGCGTAAGGATATTCGCGCCCATAACCCCCACATACTCAAAAGTATGCTCTCTAGGAGTTCCCTTAGGAAAACCTGTTTCACCATCACCTAACTACTGACGATGATGGATCTATGGTCAGGGCTCTACATGATATCATTTCACTTGATTATTTAAGTACATTACAACATTCTTTTAGCATCAGGCATGTTGTCAATCATATAACATTATAACATTTGCTATAAAGAATGAGTACTATTTCTATCAAGTTCATTTCACAGCTTTGCTACCATTGGGATCTCAATCCCTTATCATCTCATCATCATGATTCAAGAATATGGGTGTTCAAACCCTTAAATCATCAAGACACATGTTACCACTTTAGCAGGTAACTTAATGCCATCAAGTCATCTAACAGTGTAAACATGATAAATGTAATGTAGGTATTTCACATGGCTCTTAAAGCCTATCAAACTCTTTTGTTACCTTTCACTAGGCAACATGGCATATCATTTCTTATAGAACTTATAAAGTGTTTTCAATACACAAGGCATCATAGCTCATACCTGACTATGTTCAATACCTCATGAAACATGCATGATTAGTACAGATGATAACAACACATCAATTTCATATCAAGAGTAATGTACCACGGCCATTCTGCCAAAAACGGTCGTGCAAAGGGGAATCACCATGGCCGTGCTACCTTGCACGGTCGTGCAAGAGGTATCCACCACAGCCGTGCTGCCTAGCACGGTCGTGCTACAGCAGATCCCAATTATTTTACATTTGTGAATTTAATACTCCAAACCAATTAGGGTTTATTGTTATCCCTAAGTGGAGATGATTAATAAGTACCTTTAATTTTTAAGCTTTCCATGTCATCATTATGAATTAGGTTTATATCATCATCATATAATAGAACTTCATCTATCAATGCCCTCAATTAGGGTTATGATTCATTAACCTTCATAACTAGGGTTTCATGATCTCACTATTAAAAATCATGCCCTTACTAGGCATTCATACATGAAGAATATCTTATCCCTCATCTTCTATAAGATGAAGTTACTTCAACCTTGATTAATCTAAGTCAACTCAATCTTGAAAGAAGAATTGACATCATAGGATATGTTATTATATCAAGATCATTAAGAACTCAATCTCCCTTGGATTACATCATGTGATTGATTACATAAACCACTGACCTTCATCCAATTTGAGAGTTCATACTCTGTGGTTGATTACCTTCCAAGTGATCTTGGAATAGGTGAAACCATTTAGTAGAATAGCAATTGAAACCACTTAACAAAATTGAACTTCTGAAACTGTTTAAGCCTCAACTGATTTGGGATCGTTTGGTCCCAAACGGTCTTGAGACCGTTTGGTCCCAAACGGTCTTGAGACCGTTTGGACTCAAACGGTCCTGAGACCGTTTGGTCCAAACCACCTCAAAACCGAAAGGACCAAATATGGTTTCCATCAATCACATTGAATTAGGGTTTTCAATGTTAAACCCTTCAATCAATCTTGCACATGTTAGACACTAATCAATTGAGTTAATTAGATCAACCCTCAAATGATTTGACACTCAATTGACCCTCAATTGATCCTCAATTAAGGTTGGAATCAATTGGATTAGGGTTTAGAATCAATGAACCTTCAATATTCATCAATGTGTGACTAGTTACTTCATAACTATTGAACCACCATTCAAATGGGGTATGACCTGACCCCAAACGGTCTTGAGGTCGTTTGGATGACCTCCAAACGGTCTTCAGACCGTTTGCCCATCATATCACTCAAAACCAAGCAATCCAATTAGGGTTTGGTTCATTGAAGTGCTCACCAAATCAGCAATTTATTGCAGATCAACTTGATATCTTTAGACCTTCAACCACTGAACTATACCCAACCCTAGACCTCCAAACGGTCTTGGGTGACCAACAAACGGTCTTGAGACCGTTTGGATGAGTACCAAACGGTCTTGAGACCGTTTGGCCCATCCAACCTTTGGACTTTAGTGAAAAATCATCATGAATTGGTCTATCAAGTTGATCAACAAATCAGCACTACCTTGCAATATGATTAGTACCTTTGGACCTTCAATTGGTCAACTATACTTGAACCCAGACCTCCAAACGGTCTTGGGGTGATCCCCAAACGGTCTTGAGACCGTTTGGGTGATCCCCAAACGGTCTTGAGACCGTTTGGGCTAATCAACCCAAAATCTCAACTTAACTCATTGGAATTTCAGCACTGTTTTCAATTAGGGATTGCCTAATTGATTAGGCTTCAACTCACGATTCCTTGGGAGTTAACCCATAAAATTTGGTGCGTCATTAACCAACATAATAGGGATCAATAATCCCAAACGGTAAACGCTTGGTCAACGCACTCAAACAATCTTGAAACCGTTTTCCCAAAAAGTTCAATTAATCAGATTGAAAATCAGCACTTAATTCAGTTTGGTTTGCCTAATTGATTGGCCTTCAACCTATGATTCCTTTGGAGTTAACCCCTCAAATATGGAGGGTCATTAGCCTACATAATTAGGAACGAGATTCCCAAATGGTCCACACTTGGTCAACTCTTTCATACGGTTTTGAAACCGTTTGCCACCAAACGGTTTTGGTGAAACCGTTTGGTCCCAACCAATGAGATCATTTGCTCCCAAGATATTTGGTGAGGTGCTTGCTTATGATGATGTCATCATCATATTCCTTCTTGCACCCAAGAACAGCAACCGTTCTTGATGGAATTTGCAGCAAAGAATCAAAAGTTTATCAAATTGAAGAAATCAATCAACAAAGCATAGAAGATTGATGCAATAGCAATGTTTGAGGGTTTAAGTTATAAAACCCACCTCAAATTTGATCTCCAAGCTCCAAGATCCGTGGTTTTAATGGTGGATGGAGCTCCAGCAACTATCCAAGGTTCGTTCTTGAGCTTTTGGATGAAATGGATGGCTAGAAATGGAAATCGAGTGAAGAAAACCTAGAATCAATCATTGATTTAGGGTTTTCACCATGAATCCAAGGTAGAAGATGATCAAACCTTACCTACAGGTGGTGTTCGTCCTTCTCCTGCTCCTGAGCTCTCTTTAGGTCGGCCAAAGCAAAAGGAATAAGGAAAAGGCTAAGGGAAACGTTCCTTATGTGTTATTGAAATAAGGTATATATAAAGAATATGTATATGGGTCTTTGATGAAAGAGAAAATGAAATCATTTTCCTTAAATAAATTCCATACTAATTTCCCCCTAATCCTCCTCCATTACTTGATCACGAAACCACCTTCAAACTTTCGTAAAAGCTCTTCATTATCCAAGAATTAATGGAAAAGAAATTAAGCACCTTAATCCATTATAATAATAATATATATTTTTGAGTGGAAATTCTTTTCCTTATAATAAGGTGAGTGGAATTTCACCTCCTTAGGATATTTTTGATCCTTGAAAGCTCAAGGACGTCCACACACACATCTGAATTCCACCATTCAAGTTTTGATTGAAAGCCCTTCAATTATTTTTATTTATTTTTACATTAGGGTTTCAATTATGCTTATATCTTGATTATTTTAATGTCAAGATTCTCTCTCCTCCAAGATAATTCAAATGGGGTGCCCATATCATTTTCTTTGCTCTAATTGATGCCAAAGATTATTAGGGACCTTATTGAAGTGGTAATTTGCATATTGAACCCTAGGTTTTGGGTAAATTGCACTTTACACCAAAACTAGGTTTTAATGTACAAACTTTGCTTTATCAGCACTTTCTTGGTATTCAGGCTATCACAAGCCATACCTCTGCATTATCTTCATTATTATGATGCATCAACACATGAGGAACTTATTATCACACACAATTTGCAATCTAACCCCTCAACTTGGGTAATTTGCACTTTAGTCCAAAATTAACAAAACAATGTTTCAACATTATTCAAAAAGGACTGAAATTGAAATATAAGTTCCTCAAGAGCCTTAATTACATTTCAAAAGTTAACCACAAGCGTCAAATCACATATTTAAGCAAAACACCTAGGGTTAGTTCATAACCCAGGTCAGGGATGTTACACCTAATGTGATTTTTCATACTCAAGTAATAAATCCTTTAGCGGATGGGTCATAATACAATTGTATTCATTGCATGAAAGTTATGACTCCTCGTCTATACTATTTTGGTAGGATCCGACATAAATGACATAAACATGGGTTCGTCATCATTATTGTCGAGAAAAACATCTTAGGCTGCTACAACTTCTTTGAGAGTTTCTTTGATTGAGCCCCTAGTAAAGTAGTTAATATGGCTTGTCAGTTTTCTGATATTTCTTGCCATTATTCTTTCTAGTACTTTTATCCATTACTCCTACTGAGGTGTATATTGGATTTCACAATAAGGTTCATACCTCCAAAAAATTTATTGGTTAACCTCGCCATACCCCCAATAACATTCTTGGTCATCACATCTCTCATATTGGTATGTATAGCATTGTTCCTCATAATAGAGTTCATAAGTTTGTGGATTGTAATTTTTATTACATCTAGTTTGGTAGGAAGACTCGATATTACAAGGTGTCACCATAATATAACACAACATATTTGCACAATCTAGTGATGTATGGTTGTGATAAAACATAAGTGACATTGTGAACCATAATCTGTTGACCACTCCATTTGATAATTTTTTAGAAATAAATTACAAAAAGGAATCTCAAGTAGAAAGAAAGGAAAAGATGTAATCTAGAAGAAATTATAAACTAAAATTTTTAGATAGAAAACTAAGATTACTGAACAATTTAATGAGTTAGTTAGAACTTATAAAAGAACTAAAATTACAAAAATAAACTAAGAAATTATAAACAAGATTAAAAATTATAAAACAAACCAGAAGGTGATACTATCGGAATGGAAATTCCATAGAAGGAGGACATACACTACTGGAATAGGTCTCTATAGAAAAATAAATTACAGAAATCTAATAAAGAAATTATGGAACAAGACTAAAAATAATGAAAATAAACTAAACAAAAATTACAAGATAACTAAGAGATTATTTCAGAACTGAAAATTACAAAATGACAAAAATTACAAACTAAACTAGAAAGCAGTACTACTAGAATGGAAACTCAGTAGAAAGATGAGTATTACTACTAGAATTGAGCTCAGTAGGAGAAAGAAAGAATGAAAAAAATTATAGGACAAGTATATATATTCTAAATAAGCTAAGGAGTTACAAACAAGATTAACATTATGGAACAAACTAAAAATTATAAAATCAAACTAAAATTATAAATAAAATGGATGAGAAATCCTATATATACAAGCGATCAGATTCCAAAAACAATATGTGTCATCCCAACAACGACGCCAAATTTGAAGTGTGTCGTTTGCACACCAAATTATTAGGAAAAGTCCTCGAGTTTAACCTTCTAAAGAGGCGGTCAACTCACTGCAAGTAATGAGTCAACTTTCTGGTAGTCAATTATCGATCTAAGAGATAAAGAGAAGATGGTTGAAATAAAAAATAAATCATGAGAAAAAGAAAGTACAAATCCAGATTGTGAGAGTCTGATTATGCTAAGAACAGAAAGTGAAATTGTAGAAATAAACTTTAACTAAATAAATGATAGAAAGAATGGGGGGGGGTCTGGTGGATCACTACCAATAGCTAAACTTCTACTCAATGAATCAACTCGTAAGTTTCAATGATCAAATTAGGACCATGTGGATTCTTGTCCTTTCGGACAAGTCTAACAAGGGTCACACTTCTTGTAATCCTGTTGATCCTGGTGTTTGGGGATTCTTATGCAACTGTCTGACATATCCATGTCTGAGATCTCATCGAGGAAAATGTGAATATTGTTTTGACGTTCAAACTTATGGGTTAGATGATCACATTACCTTAAGTTATAACAAACAAGTCAAATAGGTAGAAAAATCATGAAATCTATCATCGAACATCATCAAGAGAAAATGGGTTCATTATTTTGAGAATCTAAGATCTTGGAACCACCACAAGAATAGAATGATTCTACCAAAAAATAAGTACAACACAAATGGATAGAAAGATAACAATTAAGGGATAATGGGTTCTTCTTGTGGGAATCTGAAATCACATCACCCTACAAGAATATATCAATTTAACCAACATATCACTCAAAACCAAGCAATCCAATTAGGGTTTGGTTCATTGAAGTGCTCACCAAATCAGCAATTTATTGCAGATCAACTTGATATCTTTAGACCTTCAACCACTGAACTATACCCAACCCTAGACCTCCAAACGGTCTTGGGTGACCACCAAACGGTCTTGAGACCGTTTGGATGAGCTCCAAACGGTCTTGAGACCGTTTGGCACATCCAACCTTTGGACTTTAGTGAAAAATCATCATGAATTGGTCTATCAAGTTGATCAACAAATCAGCACTACCTTGCAATATGATTAGTACCTTTGGACCTTCAATTGGTCAACTATACTTGAACCCAGACCTCCAAACGGTCTTGGGGTGATCCCCAAACGGTCTTGAGACCGTTTGGGTGATCCCCAAACGGTCTTGAGACCGTTTGGGTGATCCCCAAACGGTCTTGAGACCGTTTGGGCTAATCAACCCAAAATCTCAACTTAACTCATTGGAATTTCAGCACTGTTTTCAATTAGGGTTTGCCTAATTGATTAGGCTTCAACTCACGATTCCTTGGGAGTTAACCCATAAAATTTGGTGAGTCATTAGCCAACATAATAGGGATCAATAATCCAAAACGGTAAACGCTTGGTCAACGCACTCAAACGGTCTTGAAACCGTTTGCCCAAAAAGTTCAATTAATCAGATTGAAAATCAGCACTTAATTCAGTTCGATTTGCCTAATTGATTGGCCTTCAACCTTTGATTCCTTTGGCGTTAACCCCTCAAATATGGAGGGTCATTATACTACATAATTAGGAACGAGATTCCCAAACGGTCCACGCTTGGTCAACTCTTTCATATGGTTTTGAAACCGTTTGCCACCAAACGGTTTGCAAACCGTTTGGTCACCAAACGGTTTTGGTGAAACCGTTTGGTCCCAACCAATGAGATCATTTGCTCCCAAGATATTTGGTGAGGTGCTTGCTTATGATGATTTCATCATCATATTCCTTCGTACACCCAAGAACAGCAACCGTTCTTGATGGAATTTGCAGCAAAGAAGTAAAAGTTTATCAAATTGAAGAAATCAATCAACAAAGCATAGAAGATTGATGCAATAGCAATGTTTGAGGGTTTAAGTTATAAAACCCGCCTCAAATTTGATCTCCAAGCTCCAAGATCCGTGGCTTTAATGGTGGATGGAGCTCCAGCAACTATCCAAGGTTCGTTCTTGAGCTTTTGGATGAAATGAATGGCTAGAAATGGAAATCGAGTGAAGAAAACCTAGAATCAATCATTGATTTAGGGTTTTCACCATGAATCCAAGGTAGAAGATGATCAAACCTTACCTACAGGTGGTGTTCGTCCTTCTCCTTCTCCTGAGCTCTCCTTAGGTCGGCCAAAGCAAAAGGAATAAGGAAAAGGCTAAGGGAAACGTTCCTTATGTGTTATTGAAATAAGGTATATATAAAGAATATGTATATGGGTCTTTGATGAAAGAGAAAATGAAATCATTTTCCTTAAATAAATTCCATACTAATTTCCCCCTAATCCTCCTCCATTACTTGATCACGAAACCACCTTCAAACTTTCGTAAAAGCTCTTCATTATCCAAGAATTAATGGAAAAGAAATTAAGCACCTTAATCCATTATAATAATAATATATATTTTTGAGTGGAAATTCTTTTCCTTATAATAAGGTGAGTGGAATTTCACCTCCTTAGGATATTTTTGATCCTTGAAAGCTCAAGGACGTCCACACACACATCTGAATTCCACCATTCAAGTTTTGATTGAAAGCCCTTCAATTATTTTTATTTATTTTTACATTAGGGTTTCAATTATGCTTATATCTTGATTATTTTAATGTCAAGATTCTCTCTCCTCCAAGATAATTCAAATGGGGTGCCCATATCATTTTCTTTGCTCTAATTGATGCCAAAGATTATTAGGGACCTTATTGAAGTGGTAATTTGCATATTGAACCCTAGGTTTTGGGTAAATTGCACTTTACACCAAAACTAGGTTTTAATGTACAAACTTTGCTTTATCAGCACTTTCTTGGTATTCAGGCTATCACAAGCCATACCTCTGCATTATCTTCATTATTATGATGCATCAACACATGAGGAACTTATTATCACACACAATTTGCAATCTAACCCCTCAACTTGGGTAATTTGCACTTTAGTCCAAAATTAACAAAACAATGTTTCAACATTATTCAAAAAGGACTGAAATTGAAATATAAGTTCCTCAAGAGCCTTAATTACATTTCAAAAGTTAACCACAAGCGTCAAATCACATATTTAAGCAAAACACCTAGGGTTAGTTCATAACCCAGGTCAGGGATGTTACACCTAATGTGATTTTTCATACTCAAGTAATAAATCCTTTAGCGGATGGGTCATAATACAATTGTATTCATTGCATGAAAGTTGTGACTCCTCGTCTATACTATTTTGGTAGGATCCGACATAAATGACATAAACATGGGTTCGTCATCATTATTGTCGAGAAAAACATCTTAGGCTGCTACAACTTCTTTGAGAGTTTCTTTGATTGAGCCCCTAGTAAAGTAGTTAATATGGCTTGTCAGTTTTCTGATATTTCTTGCCATTATTCTTTCTAGTACTTTTATCCATTACTCCTACTGAGGTGTATATTGGATTTCACAATAAGGTTCTTACCTCCAAAAAATTTATTGGTTAACCTCGCCATACCCCCAATAACATTCTTGGTCATCACATCTCTCATATTGGTATGTATAGCATTGTTCCTCATAATAGAGTTCATAAGTTTGTGGATTGTAATTTTTATTACATCTAGTTTGGTAGGAAGACTCGATATTACAAGGTGTCACCATAATATAACACAACATATTTGCACAATCTAGTGATGTATGGTTGTGATAAAACATAAGTGACATTGTGAACCATAATCTGTTGACCACTCCATTTGATAATTTTTTAGAAATAAATTACAAAAAGGAATCTCAAGTAGAAAGAAAGGAAAAGATGTAATCTAGAAGAAATTATAAACTAAAATTTTTAGATAGAAAACTAAGATTACTGAACAATTTAATGAGTTAGTTAGAACTTATAAAAGAACTAAAATTACAAAAATAAACTAAGAAATTATAAACAAGATTAAAAATTATAAAACAAACCAGAAGGTGATACTATCGGAATGGAAATTCCATAGAAGGAGGACATACACTACTGGAATAGGTCTCTATAGAAAAATAAATTACAGAAATCTAATAAAGAAATTATGGAACAAGACTAAAAATAATGAAAATAAACTAAACAAAAATTACAAGATAACTAAGAGATTATTTCAGAACTGAAAATTACAAAATGACAAAAATTACAAACTAAACTAGAAAGCAGTACTACTAGAATGGAAACTCAGTAGAAAGATGAGTATTACTACTAGAATTGAGCTCAGTAGGAGAAAGAAAGAATGAAAAAAATTATAGGACAAGTATATATATTCTAAATAAGCTAAGGAGTTACAAACAAGATTAACATTATGGAACAAACTAAAAATTATAAAATCAAACTAAAATTATAAATAAAATGGATGAGAAATCCTATATATACAAGCGATCAGATTCCAAAAACAATATGTGTCATCCCAACAACGACGCCAAATTTGAAGTGTGTCGTTTGCACACCAAATTATTAGGAAAAGTCCTCGAGTTTAACCTTCTAAAGAGGCGGTCAACTCACTGCAAGTAATGAGTCAACTTTCTGGTAGTCAATTATCGATCTAAGAGATAAAGAGAAGATGGTTGAAATAAAAAATAAATCATGAGAAAAAGAAAGTACAAATCCAGATTGTGAGAGTCTGATTATGCTAAGAACAGAAAGTGAAATTGTAGAAATAAACTTTAACTAAATAAATGATAGAAAGAATGGGGGGGGTCTGGTGGATCACTACAAATAGCTAAACTTCTACTCAATGAATCAACTCGTAAGTTTCAATGATCAAATTAGGACCATGTGGATTCTTGTCCTTTCGGACAAGTCTAACAAGGGTCACACTTCTTGTAATCCTGTTGATCCTGGTGTTTGGGGATTCTTATGCAACTGTCTGACATATCCATGTCTGAGATCTCATCGAGGAAAATGTGAATATTGTTTTGACGTTCAAACTTATGGGTTAGATGATCACATTACCTTAAGTTATAACAAACAAGTCAAATAGGTAGAAAAATCATGAAATCTATCATCGAACATCATCAAGAGAAAATGGGTTCATTATTTTGAGAATCTAAGATCTTGGAACCACCACAAGAATAGAATGATTCTACCAAAAAATAAGTACAACACAAATGGATAGAAAGATAACAATTAAGGGATAATGGGTTCTTCTTGTGGGAATCTGAAATCACATCACCCTACAAGAATATATCAATTTAACCAACAATCAAAGAAAAGTCTAAGAATAAAAAAATTTCATTGAAACAACATATTCGATTACATGAAGTAATAACATGCTATGGGGCTAGTCTCCATCCACCAGTAGAAAACCACTCAAACATAATAATAAGATAACAAGATTCTAGCCTAGAGTGCAAGGAGAAATCCAAATGAAGAGATGATATTTCTTGGGAGTCCCCACTCATTTTATAGGGGAAAGGATGAGAGAAAACCCTAGAGGAATGGCTGTTGGAGGCAATTAGATTGCCTCATCTGGGGTGATGGTCGGTCGACTGCATTAGTCACTTCCTTCAGCCCAAAGTCATATTGCTCAAACTTTGATCGCATTGATGGTTTTATCATTTACACATTTGACCGAGTCATTACTTGAATTGTTTCCTCCACACAAAAGCATATGGAATTTTTCTCTTTTGTGCCTTTTTACAACATTAATTTCTTGCCCCAAATGAAGAGATTTATTAAATTATCTTCTTGTAATATTTTGACTATTTGACTATTTTTGTTGTAGATTCTGACTATGATGAATTGATTCTCTTAAGGCCAATATATCTACAGGCAAAGTCATTCAAGATATATTTTACATGTAGAAAATTAAATTCTCCTTCCACTGCATACTTGCACATTAAATTCTGTCCTGGTATGTAAACGTTATGATCCTTTTGGTGTGAGGTATATAAATCAGGACTCTGGGGAAGTTGAAAGATCTGCTTCATGTGAGTTGACCTATTGGATGAGTCAGCCAATTGACTGAAAGTTCTGGGATGTGGTTGAAAGATAATTATCTATTATTTCACAGGCTTTCTTGGGCTTTGGATGCATTTTATCATTTCCGTACAAAAGTCAGCAACAACTAGTAAAAAATCCAAATAAAGGTGAGAAAAGCTAAACTAAACAAATTGATTTTGAAAGCAAATAGTAATAAATGAAATGCTCCTAAAGAGAGATCTAAAATATCCAATTAGGATGGATAAATATGCACTTATCAAAATACCTTGAACTTAAGTTTTACCCATCCTCAAGCAGTATTGAATTTAAAACACTGACACATAATACATTGACCCATCATCCTCACTCACACACTATCACTTAAATTTTTCCATCTTATATGGCCAATCATCCTTGACTTCCCAGATTCAATGAAAACAATTTTCATATCCCCTATTTTAAGATTATTTAAAAACTTTGTTCTATTTCAAGACCCACAATAAAATAGATTTCATATTCCCTATGTATTTAGACTCCCACATATTCTTACGAGTCATTGCACAAGAATATAACTTATTTTGGGATTAAGAGAGTCATTCTCTCCACTTCTCTCATGTCCTTAAAGGAGGTCGAATGTCCCAAAAGGTGATAAACCAAGGCGACAACTGGAACATAGTTTATTTTGATCGATTGGGGTTTTATTTTTCTCCTGGATATAAAATAGAGAGAAGGGAGGTATGGAGGAAGAATGATCTCTTTTCTATTCGACTTGAGATCTTTTTATTTATGTACTACAACTATATTTGATTGTATTATTTTTATTTTTATCCTTATTGGTATCTTTTTAATAGTATGCACTAATGAATTGGAAGGAATATGAAGAAAATGAAGAGGGAAGGGTGACACAACAAATTTAGGGTTTTAGCATTTTGGCATTTTATTTTATTTTTTCATTTTGCATATGGAGATATAAGAAGGTGATGGAAGAAGTGTAGAAAATATTATTCTTTCGTGCAACTCACTTTTGAATTTATGTACATTGGGAGTATCATACATTGGGTCAATTAATTCTAAGTTATACAAAATCAGGAAAATTTTCAAGATAATCTATAACTCTAGATAAGGAAGCATTGCTTTTTGATCTTAACAATCCTCTATGGATTTCCATCTCTACCAAAAAATGTTAGTTAAGATCCTAGGTGACAGGATAATTTATATGAATGAAAGGATCCATAATTTATATTACAAAGAAGTTGCATCATTCAGGGGGTAGATATATATGCATATCATCATGGCTAATTAGATAAGGGTTCGATCAACAAGATAAAGGCCAAAGATAAAGAAAGTAAAGTTTTGAAAATTTTAAAACTAAAGTATGTAACATAAAGGAAATTACAAGAATTTTAAGATAGAGTGGATAGAATGAGAACGTAGCATCCACCTCCATCCCAAATTTAAAATTTGTTTGTCTACAAAAAACTTAAATACGAAATGGAGGGGAGAGAAGTGCAGAGATCATCAGGGGGTCCTGGTATCTTGAAGAATGTCTAGTTGAATGGGATGTGTATGAGGGTTGGACCCTTGAATAGTGGAGATTTATAGTGCACCCCTGGTTGGGTGGCCATGAAAGCTCAAAGAGGCTTTCATATTGTCTTTCATCTCACAGTTCATCTAAAAGGATCCACATATCTTCCTCTGGCTTTGAAGGAAGTGTTGGTGATGAATGTGGATTAGGGGATATTGGCGGGTGTTGAACTGGTAGCACACATAGTGTCAGCTATGTAGGATCAAGAAGAGGATATGGCTCTGGTTTTCCCCTCGTCATATTGGTCTACGTATAGGAGAATTGGTGTTGGTATGAAAGAAATAATGACAATTAAATCAACATCATAATTACTTTTGTTCTCTTAAAAATCATGCAATCAACATTGTTATAAATGGGATGAAGGTGGTTAATTATTGGTATGGGATGTAGTTCTAGTTCCTCCATGCAAGATGTTTCTAAGTGGCATGTTGATTGAGGATGAATATAATTATAACTAGTGAAGAGTCAGGGTATGTGAATTTCTTCTAATGATAAAGACTCCCCATCCAGGCCTATCGTAGGTGAAAAAGAAACTAGTTGTGGAGGAGTGTTAGGTTCTTTATGAGGCAGTCTTTCTCAAGAAATATCCACAGATTTATTATTGATGGGTGGTGGTTCATTATCTAGAAAGGGTCCAACTCAAGAAATTTAGTCACTGATATCATCTGGATTTATGACAATGATGGGAGGACTTGTTGGAGCTTCAGGATAAGGATGACTCTCCTACTGTGACTTTTCATACTCAAGTAATAAAGACTATAGTGGAAGGGTCATAATACCAATGTATTCATTGCATGAGAGTGAATCTTCGGTCTGTGATATTTCAGTAGGATCCAACATAAATGACATAAACATGGGATCCTCATGGTCATCGTTGAGAACAAACATCTTAGGCTGCTCTATATCTTCTTTGGGGGGGTTTCTTTGATTGGGCCTCTAGTAATGTAGCTAACATGGCTTATCAGTTCTCTAATATTTTCCATTGCTCTATAATTGTTCTTTCTAGGGATTTAATTGTTCCTCCCAATGATGTGTATATTGTCTTTTACAATAAGATTCATACCTGGCAAAATTTTATTGGTATCCAGGCCATACCCCAATATGATTCTTAGTTATGGCATCCCTTATATTGATATGTGTAGCATTGTTCCTCGTAATAGTCTTCAAAAGTTTATGTAATGCAACTTTTATTATATCCAGTTGGGTGGGAAGACTTGATATTACAAGGTGCCCCCATAATATGAGGGGACATAATGCATAGTCTAGTGATGTATGGTTGTGATAACCACACAATTGACATTGTGAACCATAATCTATTGACCACTCTATTTGTAAAGTTTTTTAAAAATAAATTACAAAATGAATCTAAAGTAGAAAGTCAGGAAAAAGATCTAATCTAGAAGAAATTAGAAACTATTTTTTTATAAAAGAAACTAAGATTACAAAACAATTTAATGAGTTAGCTAGAAACTACAAAAGAACTAAAAATTACAAAGATAATCTAAGAAATTATAGGCTAGACTAAAAATTATAAAACAAACTAGAAGGTGGTACCATCAAAATAGAAACTCGATAGAAGGAGGAGATACACAGCCAAAATGGGTCTCGCTACGAAAATAAATTACAACAATCTAAGAAAAGAAATTATGCAGCAAGAATAAAAATAATGAAAATAAACAAAAGGAAAATTATAAGATAAATAAGAGATTATTTCAGAACTAAAAATTACAAAACAATGAAAATTACGAAATAAATTAGAAACTAGTACTACCGGAATGAAAACTCAGTAAAAAGAGGAGAATCACTATCGGAATGGAGTTCGGTAGGAGAAAGAAAGAAGAATAAAATTATAGAACAAGTCTAGGATTTATAAACAAGCTAAACAATTATATACATGACTAAAATGGAACAAACTGAAGAGGTATATATATCAGTACTGTAGGAAGTTGAAAGATCTAGTGCATATGAGTTGATCGACTGGATGAGTGAGTCAATCAATTAAGAGTTCTGGAGGTAGAAGATAGATAATTGAGTCATTGTTTCATGGGACTTCTTGGGCTTTGGATGGATTTTATCATTTCCCTGCAAAAGTCAGCGACAACTAGTAAAAACACCAAATCAAAGGGAGAAAAGTTAAAATAAATAAATTGACTTTAATACTAAATAATTATAATATAATTCTCCTAAAGAGAGAGATAAAAAATGCAATCAGTATAGATAAATATGCACTTATCAAAAAACACTCTCACCCCTTTACCTATAATCCCAGGTGAATAAATAACCTTTCATCTCTATTTACAGAATTAGAGATTAGAGATAGCATCATTGAAAGCATTCGTCACTGAAGTAACATAAAGCCTCCTTGTTTTATTTTAGAAGTGTACAATATAGAATTAAAATCAACTACAAGGATCCAAGCATCATATGTAGAATTTTGTAATAGAAACCAAATATTCCAAAAGTCTCTTCCTTACTTTTTCTTAATTTTGGCCATAAATAGAAGTAACAAAAAAGGCAAAATCATTATAGGAAATGCAAACAATGAATAAATTGGTCACACAAATTCTCCTGTCATTACTGGAACTTTGGTCCCATAGGATGACGATCACCCATAAGACATGAGACTATGACTAGAAATCCTTAATTTTCTTGGCTACATTCTTTCCATAGTGCTACACATTTTCTTCTTTCTTATCTTATTCTCAATAAAAATATTAATAGGGTACTTCACATTCATGAGACTATCTTTAAAACTATATTGATGTCCTAGCTAGTTGAGGCCATGAACATTCTAGGAAAATAGATTGAATTTGTCATCCATTAGAAGGGATGTTAATTTAAAGCTCTTGTAGCCTTAGATAGATTATCAAAACCTTCTACTTCCTTCAACTTATTGTACATGTTGCATGTAAAATTATTGATTTTATAAGCTTTTACTATAATAGAAATGGAACATCTAGAATTTCTCTTTAAAATGGGTATTTACTCTTAGACTTAGCCAACTTGAAACCTTGTGGATTAATAGGTGTAAGCCCAAGATTTGCATCCACACTTTTTTTATATTTTGATGGACACTATCGGAGAAAACATTTCAATCTGAAGCAATATGAATAGGATGAAACGTACTGGAGAGACTTGTTCTGTTCACGTCATCTAGACTAGAACCCTCTTTAAGAAACCTAAGAGCATCAGAACACAAAAAATTCAAAAAAGTTTGACTCCAATTCAGCCTGCCATCTATCTTTTATGGATTCATATAAGAAGTTGCAAAACTAGAATGAGTGAATTTATGTAAGAATCTAGATTTATCATTTGAGCATAGATTGTTATTAAAACTAGAAATCACAAATTTTATGGGATAAACATTTATTGAAACATTATTTATAAGAATTCATAACACCTTGGACAAAAACATTATTAGGATCATCTGATTTGTTGATCAACGTCCAATTCTTTTATATTCTTTATTAGAATAAATATTATATTAATGATCAGTGCAAACGTAAATGTTATAGATGTTTGGGATCCATTCATATTTAGATTTAAATATCAAGATCCCCCTTATCAGTCCTCAGGGCAGTGCCTTTTGGTAGAGTAGAACTGATGGAAATAAGGACCTAAATATGGGCAAGTCTGTCCTTCTAATGGCTTTAGTACCACATCAAAGAAAATGGGCTTACCAATGTAGATGCCTATTAGTCCAATCTTATAGTCGTCCCAAAACTCTAGAGGAAGTTTAGGTAACTTAATACTTATTGGAAATTGATTCAATTTCTTTTTCTTTAATGGATCCTAGATACTCCATATCTTCAATAATAATATCCTCAAGCTGACATACTAGAGATCTTCATTCAACATTGTGTTAAAGTCTTCAAGATCTTCAAACTTGACAATGAAGAAATTTTTGGTTTGCGGAATGATTTTGAATGCATTTTGTGGCTTCCAAGAAAGCTTGAAATGGCGTACACAGGTTGTCCACTAAGGTTTGAGGCCAATGATGTAACCATATGCCTTATTCTTCCATTTCTTTACAACTTCCTCAACCTTTGGTCTTTGTACCTTAGTTCTGTATTCACCACTTTAAAAGGTGTAAACTAGAGACTTGTGTTCAATATCTTCTCTCATCTACTGAAAAATAAATCCATTTCTGAGAAGTCGATACCACAAAAATCTTTTTTTTCCTATTTTGTAGTGTTGGGGAGCGATTGTTGATGGATATATGGGGGAGTCTCCATCTCCCTCCCAAGATTGCCCCCTCATGTTGCTTTGCACCTTTCAAACCTCATGCCATCTCCCTACTTAATATTTTAAAATTGTATTATTTTATTCATAAAAACCTCTCACACTCTTTCCTATACAGAATAAGGACCAATTTGTAATTAAGGAAAATAGAAACATATGTAGATAAAATGATGACCTTTCTTATATAGTATAGATATAGAGTCCACTAATGTATTACTCCAATCCACCTACAATACAAATACCAATTGGTCCTCCATGCATGTTATGAAAGCACAGGAGTTGATGAGGCATCACATGCTATTGAGCGGTTGATACAACAAATCTAGTGAGAGTGAGTATTGATCGCCCTTAAGTGTCAGACTAAAGTGCAAACACAATAGCTAGGTGAAAGGTATCAAACTTTAAATTTGTAGCCAAATTTTAGAGACGTATGCAACTCAATATGGAGCCTATTTTAGTAATATGGGGTAAAAGACAAGGATAATGAAAGGAAACCACGTAAGAAACTGAAAGCTTTATCTTAGCTTAGTCAAACAAGACTTTGAATTTGGTGTTCCATGTAAGGAACATATTAATATACTCAAAAGTAAGAAACCTAAGTTATAAAAATCAAACATCATAAGGATAATGGTGATTATGATAAAGGGAAACTTGGATTGGGTTTCACTAATAAAACCATCCTCAACCATGTAAAACTCTCTCTCTCTCTCTCTTATTTTATATATTCTCAGCATGTTTCGAAATCACTCATAAAATATATCTAACACTAGTATTCTCTTGAGACATGGGTAGATTTCTATCTATGAGATAATAACCAAAAGATCAAAAACAAACATATGACTTTTTCTATAGAGCTTCTCCATTCCCATGGCTCCTCACTAATCCAAACTCTAGATCTTCTTAAACTCATTCTTTTGAAATAGTTCACATCAAACAGTGTGATAAGGTAGTTAATCAAACAAGAGAAGCATTTAGATAGGACCATGAAAAAAACTTAAATAATATATGTATTAAACAAAAGAAGGAATGATTACATGGTTGGGAGGGCCTAATGGCTACTCCCAACCCAAGTTTATGGATCAAGCCACTCATGGTGCAAGGTAGAATTGTAATACAAAATTGAACAAGTAATTTCCTTCAATAGATAACAATGAAATATCAAGAGAAAGGAAAGAGGTCAATTACATGGGTAGATCAAGCTAGGAGGTTGTTCTACCCATGTTCTGTATTGAAATCAAGCTCTTAAGGTTGATCGCCTTGAGAGGTTGATGGCATGGGCCAATAATGTTGGAGGTTGATGAAGCAAGTGTATTGAGCTAAAGGATGGTCGTCTTGTGATCAAAGAGAACTTGATCAAGCTTGAAGAGAGTGGTTGGTGGCAAATTCAAGGAGGTTGATTTCTCTCAAGATCGATCACTTTGACTGTGATCTCTAAAATATGTAGCAATGTTTCAACATTTATGTGGAAGACAAGATGCCCTAGGAGTGATGTCATGGGTCTTATTTATTGGGTACAGTAAACCTCGTGTCGACCTTTGATTGGTCCACGTGGTATCGGCTCTAAGTGTTTAGGTGATCAAGATTTGGGGCTCAATTGACTTTCCACTAGATAGTACTTGTAATCTTGGTTTTGGTATATAATTGAGTCCTTGTTTGTTACTTGTTATAGCTTTTGACCTCCTTGATTGATGACCTTCTTTGGGAGGTCGATTTATCAGGTTGACATGGCTTCAAAAATCACTGCTTGAACTAGATTGACTTGAAGGTTGATTGGTCATCTTGGTACAACAACTCAATTGGGTCGTGCTCTAACTTTGTTCCTATTGACCTTAGAGTTAGATTGGTCTATGTGATCTTTCTATTTGGTTGAACTTGGATATTGATCACTCTTGGTGTTTTATAAATGGTAGATCGTGCTTCTTGTTTGCTCAAGCTTGAAGGTTGATCCCTTAATTCAATAACAGCTCGATTTTTCTAAATGATGAAGTTCATCGACCTCAAGGTCCATTGGCTTGGTCTAACTTGGCCACTTTGATGTGAATTCCCTGTATTTTCAAATGTAAAATTATTACCAGGGTCATCTGACAATTATGTTTCAAAGTAAATGGATTTATGAATGTTATATGTGAAACTAGGTTAAATTCTTAGAAAAGGAAGTATGGAATATTCATGAAAGTTGATGTTATCAAGTATTCCTCTAGAGACAGATATGTCATGTGCAATTTCTATGGGACAAGTGATGTGTATCAGACTATGACACCACACTCCTATTACACTCCCAAAGGGACACAAATATATCTAGTGTTGACGATCCCTTTTGTCAGCACATGTTGGATGAAATCTGAGATGCAAAACATGTATATTGTGGCATTTTTCAATGCTTTTATCTGAATGTGTATAACAGTATACTCAGAAACTAAGGAATTGTGTTATATCTAGAGAACGCTAAGAAATAGTGTGTTACAATTATAACACACTCAGACAACATTGAGGACATCTTGCCACAAGGACCTATCATCACCCAATCCCGATCAAGTTGCAAACCCCTCTTTTGTGATCATGATTCAAAGCTAACAGATGTATTTTTTAGGATTATTGAGCATGATCTGGGCCATATATATGGAAGTTTTTTTGTCTATTTGTGAAAAGCTTTTCATCTAAGCTCTAGATCACATAGGGATATTTTTGTAACTCCAATGGTACACTCCTTTTTCATATAGACAAACTACACTCTCTCATCATAGGAATACTGGAGTATCTTATGAATGTACATTGGATTACCTAGTCCTAACATTGGAGTCACTCTTTTCTACACTAGAGTGGATTCTTTATACAAAAAGGAGTTGTTTCTTGTTTACAATAGAGTTGTTGCACTTGAAAAATGGAGTTGCTCATTTTGTACATTAGAACAACTAATTTTGTACATTACAAATTCTTTTTGTATGTTGGAACGACTTTGTTTGCACAATAAAGATGATCCTTATATTCTATGAAGAGGTTTGTTTTATACACTATAGTGGCTACTTTTGTAGAAGAGCATCTCTACCTGTAGATAAGGAGAATCTCCTTTAAACAAAGGAGTCGTTCCACTATACAGAAGTAATCATTCCATTGTACAAGTAGAAAACCTCGTACTAAAGTGGAACCGCTCCAGTGTACAAAAAGCCCACTCAATTTTATAAAAGGAGCATATTTAGTGTATATGTGAAGAGGATCTAGTATACAAAGGGAGTTTCTAGTGTTAAGAAAAGCCATTCTAGTATATAAGATAAGAAACTCTGTTGTTTGGGTGGAGCATCACCTTTTATACAAAAGGAGCCATTGTAGTGTATAAAAAGAGTCTCCCCTTTCTACAACAAAGTTGTTCTTTTTATATAGTCCAATGAAACCCTTCAACATTCAAATATTACAACATTTTATACAAGAACACCGGAGCACCTATTCCAGAATACTAGAGAAGTTCCATGTGCAAATCAAAGTGGCTCCCTTTGTACACTGGAGCACATCCTTTTCTAATCGCTCCACCAAAATAATGGAGCTTCTCTATTTGTACATTATAGAGGATCCTTTTGTACACTAGAGACACTTTTTATACGCTAGGGAATTTATAATTGCATTGAGATTGCTCCTTATATACATTGGAGTGACTTCTTTTGCACACTAGAATAACTCTTTTTTTACAATACAATTCCTCCACTTTAAGATAGAACAACTCGGTATGTTTATAGGAGTGACTTCTTTGTACCATAAAATTATTCCTTCTGTTCAATCAAATGACTCCATTTTTACACTATATTTGCTCCTTTTTTACCATAAAGTTGATCCTTTTGTACAAAGAAATGACTTGCAATACCTCACATGTGAGACCATCGTCTCCCTCACCCAGACAGATGTCTAGTGAGTTGAGCTGAACCAGTCCTACTTTGAACAATGGAGCTGCTTTTTTGTATAATGGAATGGCTCCATTTTTACAGCACTTAGAGTTGCTCATTTTGTTTAATAAAACTCTCCACTTGTACACAAGAGATACATCTTTTGTAGAATAGAGTTGCTACACTTGTAAAATAGAGTTGCTCCTTTAGTATAGTGGAATAACTTGTCTTTGACACTGAAATCGCTCCTTTACTACCTTGTAATGACTTTACTTATGAAACAAAGATGCTTCTTTTGTACAATAGAGTTGTTACACTTGTATAATGGAGTTTCTCTTATTGAACAATGAACAACTTCTCTTGAATAATGAAGTAGTTGTGCACTAGAGTAAAAATCGAAAGTAATATTGTATGTTGTTCGATTCGAATTTAAGACATCCTAGTTGGAGACAGGACACATTTACCACTAAAGTACCAATAGTCGTCTCTTGTTGTGCTATGTGGGAATAAATTTAAAATAACCATGTGTAGTGTACTCCAGCCAGAACACACTTCTCTAATTCTTAAGATATCACTGCATAAATCTAGACCGTACATTGAAACATGCCCTATAAAGCTTTTCTATGGCTGAGATTTTTCTAGCACGTGCTGACTCAATGGATTTTCAAGACCCAATCTTTTGGTGCAGACAGGTTTTTTTGGCAGGATGTGTTGAATGTGATCCCAACCATATATGTGGATTCTTTTGCCCATTTTGACAACTTTTTACATCTATCGCATAGGGTATTTTTTGGAAATTTAACAAAGCACTCCTTTTAGTTAAACCAGTGACACACTCTCAACATTCAAATACTAAAACAATGTGCACATGTACACTAGATCACATGCTCCCCCAAACACTACAATGGCTCCACTCAGGACATGTTTGGTTTATTGAATTTTAAGAAATTTACATTTAAACAATCTTCCATTTGTAAAATGATGCATTGTCAAAATGCCTCAAAAGCAAGTTTTATGTTTGATTTTTGAGATTTGTAAAATATTTCAATTATTTTTTCTTTAGTTCAGCGGGCCAGTTACAGTTTGATTTTGACGTCTAAGAGAATATTTATAGAAACTAAAATGCGAGATTCTCGTTATGTCATAAAACCTCAAAATTAGTTTTGTTTTTCGAATACCTGTAAACTGAGTATAAGTTTCTATAAATGGATATTAAAATACAATTTAATACAATAAAATCCAAACAACCGAATATATCCTCAGACATTGAAGTTGCTAATTAAACACTGGAATGGCTTATTTGTACACCAGAGTGACTTCTTTGCTATAATCGGAACGAGCTACTTTTTGTATAATAACCGACTATTTTTTACACGATGAAAGGGGTTGTCACTTGATCCTTAACTGTAGCATGGCCGTAGCTCAGCCAAAATGTGCGGTGTGATGTCGTTGGTGCGCTGGGGAGTGGAGTTTGACTTTTGGTGATCTTATTTATAAAAGTGAGCTCAGGTCAGTAGCTACTTCGTAGCTCGCTTCCCTGCAACTTGTTCCAGCAGATGAAACGAACAAAGAAACTGACGAGGAACGCTGTTTTGGATTTTCACTGCCGACCGATATTTTGGTATGCAAGGGATAGGTTGGTGGCCGTGGATTGAATAGTGGGCCATGATAGCCTGGGATAGGTGGGATCCATCCTGTGACCTGTTGTCCTTTAATTTGTTTCTTCTTGCAGATCAAAGGTAGACATGGCACTCCGCAATATCGAGATAGCTATTTATAGAGGGTTAGTTAGAAACGGATATTAATGAGAATAGCATGGTTAGTTGCTACCTATTATAGTGGAGAATGAATGAATGGCATACCTAACAGCATGTTTTCAGGATTAGGTTAGGGTGTTCGGAGAAGTGGAAAACAGACCGATACTCTCTTTTTGCAGTTGCCGTGATGATCGGTAGCCTAATGGGGCATGAACAAGTCATTTCTTCCCATTGCGTGATTGCAGTACTCTAGTTTTTCCCATCTATTTCCTTCCCTTCGGTTCCTATCTTTTTCTATTTTTCTTTCTTCCTTTGGTGCTAAGTCACGCCTCATCTCATCACCCCGTTTGAGAGAACTCGAATTGATCACAATAAGCCAGTTAATTGATAAGTGGTTATCATCTTTGATTCTTGTTGGGTCTTCTCTATCAAGGCATGAAGCTAAATGAAGATGCGTTTAAGATTTGATCAAATACGTCGAATTGCAATTCACCATTCTATAGCAAAAGTTTCAGCACTAAAGGAACTATCTTGGCTTTTGACCTTTTTTTTCAAAGAATGTGTCCACATAGTTGACAAAAGGGTTTTCCTTCTTCTCAAATAAGAGTCCAATAGCCAAACACTAATTTATACTCCAACCTGAGTAGCATGGGGCACGTGAAATCCCGTGTGAATTAGCAAGGATCACTTTGTCAGGCTAAATATTCTTGGGTGACCGATAGAGAAGTAGTACCGTGAGGACAAGGTAAAAGGAAATAGAACGTAAAACCATGTAAGCAGTGGGAGGAGAAATGTGATCTCTAACCGCTATGGGCAACTCAATAATACCAGCCACAATCTGATTGGTGCATTATGTCTTGACTTTTCCATACTTGTTCCAGTGTACTAAACTTCATGAAGATCAATGAGTAGAGGAGAGAAAAGGAAGTTGTGACTTCTATAAAGAAGGATTGCTTACTTGAGTACAAATGACTGTATGAGGTCAACTCCTAATTTTAATCAGCTTGACCACAACTTGTTCGGTGAGATCTCGTGACGCTAATGGTCAGTCGCTCGGCTGCACTAACCTGTGTGTCATTTTTCTCTCAACTTTTCAAGGTGAGCGTATCCTAGAACACATGGAAAGACGTCAAACAACGATGGATTTACTAGGTGCAGTGTGAGTAGGTATTGCCCGTTGAGTACCTAATGTACACATAAATTATCGATTTTCACATCCTAATTTGTTTGTTTTTGTTAACAATTGATCTCAATTAAATATCTTTTCTGCATATTTTGCTAAATTAGAATGATTTCAGTTGTTCATCAATTATTCAATTTTTTTATATATTATGCATGTATTTTATATATTTTAGTTATTACAATACATTTTTTTTGTAATTCATTGCTTATATTTTGGATCAACGACATCATGGAATGAAATGAAAACGGAACCGTGAGGGTAACACAAATTTTTAGGAAATAGGTGTATTGAGCAATGGGCACTAAGCTTCGATCATCTCCTCTGGCCCAAAAAGCAGATGCCACTACCAGTACTAAGCACCTCTTGGCAAACTGCACACAACATCAACTATTTCCCGATGAGTAGGATTCGACAATGGGTTTGAGTCAATGATCGGAAAACTTCTTTTTCTGGATCTTGATTCGCGTAGAAAGGTCAGGAACTACGGTCCTAATTGAACTGAACCGGAAAGGACCGAATTCACACCGGTGTGATTGCTCAAGACATCTCTTTTCAACTGAGGAACAAAAGAAGATCATTTCGTTCCATTTTGAGTCACATAGTCAAGGATATTTCCTCTAGGAGGACAAAAAGGGTCTTTTGAAGGCGGACCGGTCTTGTTTTGGGGGCCCCCCACGGAAGAAGAAAAAAGGACTATAGGTGGGCCATTTGCTATTGCGAGGAGGGCTGCTCACCTTTTTGACGGCTTGGCTTCTCCCTCGCTCCCATGTAGTGGTTGGCCTCCCGACAGAGTCTTCCTACCATACCAGGATGCCTACAGATCAATTAGGCCAATATGAATAGCACAATCTGCAGCGTATGCCGTACTATTGCGAACAAAAATGTGATTATGATTAACAACATCAGTGAGAATAAAGATCAGATACAGAGGTATGTAATCCAGTATGTATGGACTGCATTTTAGGTGTCTGGGTATATAATTAAATGGCTTTCAATGATTATTGGAATGACAATCAATCATGGTAGATGGATGGTCATAATAAAACCAAGTAAATAATACACAACATTGGGATTTGGAAATGACAATAGTGAACCGGCAATGAAAAAGTAAAGATATTTCTCTTGATGAAGATACTGCATCAGAACACGGTTTTAGGTGACTTTTACAAAACAAGAAGGAAGAAGAAAAAACATTTCTCTTAAAGAAAATATCACTCGAGTTCAGGAAGCACGTGAAAGACCATTAGAACAAGCAGCTAGCAATCCGACCTATATAACGTACCATATTTGGTTTGTTATATATTTTTGGTTTTGTGGTGGAGATTGACTTGGTTTCCAAAATGGTGTGAACCAAGGACATGGCCGTTGATTTCCAATTCAAATTTCCTATTTCCTATTTAGAAGTACATGGTATTAAGTGGAAGAAATTTCAATCTAAACCTCAAATTCACAATTTTGGGACTACATAAAACTAGACATGCCCATTGCTAATTCTCGTTTCGCTTGGAAATTTTGCACAGGGAAACGATGAGGATGAGATCAACTACACCTATTGGAAGTCTGGAAATACATGTTGTCGTGATCCTACTGGAGAAGCTACTTGCAGCCCTCACATGGAGGAGGGGCGTTGGGAGGACATCTGGTTGTTTGATGGCTGGTGCGAAAACTAAAGTGTTCCATCACGACAGACAACAAAGCATACAGGAAAATGGACCGAGTTGGGCACACGCAGTAAAATGAGAGACTCCCCCAACTTTTGTGCCTTGTTTTCGCAGTAATAAGCCAAATGTGAGACGTATCTAGAAGTTGCATACACCAGATGTCATCTCTCGCCGCCACGAGTGGCATCGGGCCAGAAAATCATTGCATGATGAGCGTGAAGCACTGGGTGGGGACAAAGGTGATCTGAAGGGAGCAAGGTCTAGATATTGGCAATGGTGTCAGTGAAACAGAGATGAACTCTTCAGTCGCAGCACATGTTCATGTTTGTATGCGTGATACAGAGTTTGAAACCAGAGATGGCGAATTCCTGATCTGATATAACATATAGTAATATCGTTGTATATAGGTGTGACTGAGAAAATTGGAAACATAAGCCCAGCCGGAACAGCTGCAATTTCCAGCGAGTTCGAATGCATCATCCCGTTTCATATGCCATGTCAGGAAATTATTGTCCCGTCATCCTCCTATATAGCTGGCCGCTGTACACAGATTTCTTTCGAAAGATGAACCGGCATTACAGAAATCTACTTCCACGTGACGTTATCACATGGCAGACACGCTTCCTGCGCTATGTCTGCGATCTTCACTCCTGCATCGTAGACGACCCCGTTCTTCCAGTCCGCCGGCAGGACCTGCCTGTCTGCCCATACCCACTTGCCGTCGTATCCGCCGGTGACGACCAGGCGCAGCTGGAGCGGCCCTTGAGGTACCATGCTTGTTGTCCATACCGGTCCGTGGTCCCGGGATAGGAAGCGCCAGTTGGATGCGTTGACCGTGGCGACGTCGGCTGCCACGATATCGGTCTGTCCACCTTGATACAGGAATTTCACGGTGAGGTAGTTGGGCTTCTTGCTGTGCTCCTCGACACGGAGTGAGAAGTTCTTGTTCCTGTACTCGCACGGGATCCTGCAGCAGGAATAGTGAAAACAGAGAGATGGAGATTTGATGTCAGAGGCGTGGTCGATTTTATATTCCTTAGCATCATGGGCGGATCTTGAAACAGAGTAGTAAATAACGGTGACCCACATAATTATTCTGTTCAAGTATATTATACAAATAATAAAAAGTTCACCTCTTGTACTCGACGTCGACGACGCCGAGCTTGATGAGTCCCGGCGCGGCTCCGCGCTTGGCCATGGCAGCGAACCCTTGCGGCGCCAGGACGAAGTCGGTCTGGTTGCTGCGGTTGTGATCTGTGAGCACGACCTTGACTCCTGCCGTGGAGCAGAGCGGCGAGCCTATGCATCGGATCTGGATGCGGGAATTAATTGTCAATTACTCATGAGAACAGAAATGATTGTAAATGCAGGTACATTTCCCAAATGTGGTAATTACACAAACACATATTGATCCGTACCTGGTAGCAGGCTCCACAGCCGACACCGTCCCTGAACAGCTTGGAGGCGCCTGCGGCGACATAACCGGCGTTGAGCTGCAGTGCCAGGGGCCCGTAGCTGCACGCACCACCTGCAAGAAGAGCCGGCGTCGGATTTTGAGTCAGCAGGGAAATACATGTATCCAGACGATAAAGCAGAACAGTACTCAGTAACATGAGTAGCAAAGATTGGTCTTTTATGAGGCAACCACTTACTTGACATAGCAGACGAGGAGCTGAAGTATGCGGCTTTGGACTGGTGCACGCACCGATCGCACGCAGAGGCGGAGGAGGCAGCAAGGAGGCACGCAACGGCGAAAAGGAGAAGGCGGGGAAGAGTGTAGTGTTCCATTACGGCCCGCCTCTGCCTTTGAGCTGCAGTTAAGTGAAGGGGCAAATACAGAGCAGGGGGAAGAAGGGACAGCAGAGTTTGGGCGACGAAGGAGAAGAAGAAGTGGAGGTATGGAGAACAACACAATGGGAGTTTGAGTGGAACTATTTGAAGGTGAGTTGGGATGAAGGCGACCAGTTGGGCTAGCTAGCTGTGTCGCTGTTGTATACTTGTATGATGAGCGTAGCGTGAGTGGGGCGGGGTTTTATAGATAACTGGTGGCAGTGGGAACTAACGTCGACGTCCGGGACACCTTGTTGTTGTTGGGACAGTTCAGCCAGCGGAGACGCCGAAAGCCGCCAAGTTTCAGATACCGCGTCCGGGATTGCCGTGGGACAGAAGAATGTATAATATCGACAGTGATAAGATGCCTCTGACCACACACACCTCTCAACCAGCCCCGCCACACGGTTACAGATCCCGGGATTTTATAACCTAGCCATGCCAACCCGAAGCACAGCTGTAGCCCAAGGCGAACGTGTAGCGGTCCGGCGTCGGTGCGCTGGGGAATGGGAATGTAAAACTCGACTTGTGCTGATCTGGTTTCTAAAAGTGAGAGGTCAGGGTCCGGTCAATTACTTGGCTCACTTCCCCAGTTTCCCCTTCCAACTGATTCCAAATGGGAAAGGGTGGACACTGGACTAGACCAGAACCGAACCGACGACGAACGTTCCTTCTCGAAAGTCTTTTAAACGCTTGACGGTCAGTTGTTCCTTGTGATGCATACAGAGGTGCCAAGTGAGGGCAGTCAGTAGTCGGTGATGCCGGATGTCCACGTGGTGGTGGGGTCGCATGGATTGTAGGGACAGGTGGGGGATCTACCTTATTATGCTCGTCTGTTCTCTAGCTGTTGAAGACTCCCAACTCACTCACTGGTCTTCCCCTAAGATCTATATAATGTATGGTGGCACAAGGTGCTGACTCATGTATGAATAAACAAATTGCCAGAATAAAGGGGTATAGATGGGCCTCAGCTATATTGTTCAGTGAAGATGTATCTATCTATCTATAGAGGATTAGATGGGAGGCGATTCAAGGGATGGGGACCATGGTTGCACAATTACGGCATTTATATATATAGATAGATTTGTAAGGTAGCTGGCTCGCAGGAATGACTCCAAATTGAGGATGGATGAGTGGAGATGAGAATAATTCAGACCATACTTTCAGCTTCTAGTTTTAGGATTTAGGGTAGGGTAGGGTGGGTGGTAGGAGAAGTGGAGAACAGAGGGATACTTTTCCTGCTTGCAGCTGCACGCCATGGAGATGGGCAGATGCCAAAGGAAAAACCATGATAGGTAACCAACCGATAAGAGGATAAGAAGTAGAGGGCAGGTATACCTTTCCAAACTAATCCTACCATTCCCTTCCCTGTTCATTATCTTCCTTTGCTGCCAAGTCACTCCTCACTTTATCAACCCAGCTTTCAGGGAATTGGATATCCACACTCTTGTCTTGTGTTGGTCCTCTAAATCCAAGAGATGGTGATGGTGACCCTTAAAATTTTTGAATACAACCTGTATATATTCTAATCAAACAAACGGTGATGGAGACCCTTGATACTCTATTACAGCCTGTATACCATGTATCACATACTCATTGGATTCCTAGTCACAAATATTAGAACAAAAACAAAAACCGATATAAATAGTTATTAAAACCTGATAGATATTATACACACATTCACATCCTCTACTCAAGATTCACTATGCCAGTGTCTGCAGCCAACAACGCTAGATTACAGGCACAACAATTGGCTGTCATCAACAACAATCAAGTCTTAGAAACTGTAATTACTTCCATCATCAGGTAGAATGGCTCTTTAGGACCATCAGTAACGGAACAGTGGCCATCCCATCTATCTATCTGCTCCAACGGGAGGAACTAATCTGTCACTGAAGAACGCCTAGGCTGGTGTTGTGTCTTTGTTGTCGTAGAACGTGCCCCTTCTGTGGCTGGGGCGTTATTGAATTGATATTGGTTCCCGGATACACGCTTTTTGCAGTTTTCCACCAACAAGTACCTCTCTCCTCGGGACCCATCATCGTGTCTTACTAATTAATTATATACAGGAACCAACAATTCTTATCTACGTAGTGACCTTGATTATCTCAGAGCCTGGAGATGTCTATCTAATTCATGGCTGTCATGCTTCCAGCTGCATCTTACACTTGCAATTTGTTTGTAGCACGAACTATTCATTATATTGTGACAATAAATAATCGGAATTCCGTTTTTTTAATTCCACCAGATCTTCAACTACTCTGTTATCTGCAACAGATTCAAAAAACAGCTGGTTCCTCTCTCTCTCTCTCTCTCAATACAAAATCGTGATAGCTCACAAAATCGCACCGAAAAGCATAATGGAGCAAACAAGACAGCCACACAGCTGATTTGCTCTGTTCTGGCCTCAGGCTTATCCAGTTGAATTATGTTCCGTGAATTTCAGATGACTGCAGAGAATCGTATAACTTTGTATCACTTCACAAATATTTTCGGTTGTAACTGTGTAACAGACTGAGGACTAGCTGGCCTCAAGTCGATATAACAACCCGTGAGGTAACCAGGTTTGGGCCTAGCCCATGAGGTTGTATATAAACGGACTTTGTCCTAAACAGTTGAGTAGCCAGGAATTACAAATCATTGTATCACTTCACAAATATTTTCAGTTGTAACTGTGTAACAGACTGAGGACTAGCTGGCCTCAAGTGATATAACAACCCGTGAGGTAACCGGGTTTGGGCCTAGCCCATGAGGTTGTATATAAACGGACTTTGTCCTAAACAGTTGAGTAGCCAGGAATCACAAATCATTCTCCCGCTTACCTTCAAAAAAAAAAAACATTCTCCCACATACATCGCTTCATATCATCTTCTTCCGTGGTTTCCGATACTTCTAGAGTGCTCTTTCTTCTCCTTCTCTTCTCCATCTAGTTTATTCTCACCTACCAAATCTCATTTTTTCTCATCAGCATAGTAACATGAATTGTTTCTTATCTTGGAGATCCAATAATTGATATCTAGCTTCCAACTGCCTCACATTTGCGGCATGAATCATTCATCTAGTGGCAATAGGTAATCGGATATTCTACTATTTGTTCCCGGAAAATCTCCATATCCTATGCTACCTACAGAAAGAAATTAAAACACAGGTGATTCATCTCTCTCTCTCTCACACACACACACTCTCTCTCTCTCTAAGAAAAACATGGAGGCTCACAATGATACTATGATATAGAGTCAAGGAGACTGCCATACAGTTGGTTTGCTCTCTTTGTTTCTCGTACCGGTCCAGTCAAATTGTGTTCTGAATCTCATTATGGGCTTAGCTTGATCTTCTAGGAGTCCTCACTCACATAAACTCATAAAGGAGACAACTACATTGATATATACTTCACTACCTATATGTATCTCTTCTCCCAAATAGTGGAAAACCATGTTCGGCTGTTTTGTCAAACTCACAACTTAAATGTCCTTGTTTCGATGTGGGTACTAATTTTGGGAACCATACACCATTTACTTGTACATCTGCAGACCCTTACTTTGAAAGGTCTACTAATATTCATTATCATACATGTACTCGCTTTGCCCACTATATAGTGATATAGATCACAAACAATACAAGTGTTTGTATGTATAGGTCTGTATACTTGTTGCACACATGTATGTTTTCTTTATTTGTCTTATCAAATATCATTCCACTGATCAATGTAAAACAAATATCAATGAAGTTGATCTTCTAATAAAATGACTAGTAAAAAGATATGTATTTCATATTATTGAGGCACTCAAAAAACTTGAAACAACAACATTTTGTTGTTCAATTACCCAACTACCCAATATACTGATCTGAGATATTATTTTTAGTTTGTACACGGATTTGTAATTCTGTATTGAATGGGGTCTAAAACAAGCACCACTTGTTACTTAAATAATCACAAACAAACATTCATATGGAAACACACTCATGGATAAAAACAAATGATGTAGTCCCATTTTACAAGTAAGAAAAGTGAATGTCTTATCCACATAGCAGTGAGAAAGTGTAAGGACCCTGACCTATGTTTTGGGATAACTATATTTGCTTTGGCTTGATCATGTGCTTAGAACCTTGCTCTAATCTTTTGAAATGTAATTAGGGTTTGTTGTGTGCTTAAGTTTCAAGCTTGAGTTTGTATGGATGATGTTTGTGCTTTTTGTGCTAGTTTTAATACAAATTACAATTTACCCAGGGTAGGGGGTTGATGTGCAATTTTCCACCTCTAGAGTGTTCCTTCTCTCTCCTGGTTTCATGAGAGAGAGTTTCGTGCTTTGGGGCACTTTGTTTGACCCTTGGTTAAGTGGTGTCACCCTTAGTGGTGATTAAGGTTTTCTAGGGTTGGTGTGCTTTGACCTTGTGACCTTTGTTGGTTTGTCTCGACCTAGGTTGCAACCTAGGGCTTGTTGAGGGGGTGTCATGGTCCAGGCACTTCCCCTTGGTGTGGTGATCGTGACCAAGTTTGTCTTGGGTCGAGACAAAGGCTTGGAGAGTTGTGTCAACCTAGGTTACTTGTGGTGGCATTGGTGTCGCGACCTTGTGATTTTGTTAGAGTGTGTCGTGATCATGGAGTCCCTTGGTGTGTTACGGTCACGACATAGAGGGTGGAGTTGCATAAGTGGTTGAGACACTACCTAGAGTGTATCACCATGTCTTGCATTTCATGTTTGAGTGGTGCATGTGGATGCATGTCATCATTTTACGAGGACAAGTGTCCCTTGGGTTCCTTAATGTGTTGACACCTCACCCTTCTCTCTCTCTTTCTCTCTCTCTCATACTTCATCTATATAACCCCTTATCCCTTATTTATTGCAACCCTTTCGTCCATCTATTGTCTTCCTCCTTCTTTGCTTGTTCTTAGAGCTTGGTGGAGCAAAGAGGTTTGTCCTTGGAGCTTGAGGAACCAATCTCCTCTTGCATGTGGAGGTGGTGGTGATCTGAGTTCATCTCCCATCTTTGGTAAGTGTTTACCTTCTAAGTTGATGTTCCTTTTATCTTCTACCTTATCTTTTTCCTCTTTCTCGGCCTTAGACAATGTTTTAACATGGTGGTCGTTCTTGAGAGTAAGCTCCTCATCATAAGGGTAATAGGCCATGTTTTGACAAGGCAACACCCAAGTGAGAGGGAGTTTCTTCTCTCTTTTCCCCCTTCCTTCCTTTGGTTTGGTTTTGAGGTTTTGCTCTCTTTCTTGAGATACCTTTTGACCTTGGTGTTTCCCCTTTATTGAGGTGCTCTTGAAGCCGAGTATGGAGCTTTTGGTAGAGCTTTTACAACCCTTGGATCATGTTCTTGGAGCTTTGGTGGTGATCTTCTTAAGGCGGGTTATATAACACTAAGCCTTATCCATTATTGCACTTCTCATCACATTTTGTTGTTGTCTTTTCTCTCAATGATGCTTCTCCATTATGCTCGTATATGACACTAAACCATAGAACTTATTTGGTAGAGTTATTATGCTTGGTTTGGAAGTAATCTGAAACCCTAATCTTTCTTGTGTCATTTTGATAGATGTTGTTTCATGGAGTTCCTTCTCCATGGTTGACCCTTGATCTAGCCATCATGTTTGGTGTTTGTATACCTAGAGGTGGGAGAATAGTTAGTCTCAGTTTTAGTTATCCGGGGCACAATTTCTTTTCCTTTGGTTATGCTTTTCTTGAACCTTGCCTTAGGGTTTGTGGAGATTAGTTTGCTTGAGGTTTCCTTTCATGACGATCGTGGTTCTTCCTTAGTTGGGTTCTTTTTTGGTGACCTGGATGTTCATCCTTGGTATGGTTGTGACCTAGTTGGCTTGGTGGTCGAGACACACTCATGGGCATCGCGGTCACAATGTGGCCCACGGTGGTTGACTGCAACCTAGTTGGCTTTGGGGTCGAGATATCCTTTCCTTGTGGTGATGTTGAACCTAGTGTTGATGGGTGAGAACCCTTAGTTCTAGGCATCCTAGTGACCCTTAGTTCCTTGCCTTGACCTATCTAAGATATCCCTTGGTGCGTTGGGCCGTAACTAAGAGGCGTTGCGGTCGCGACATGGTGACGGTTGATGTTGTTGGCATATATACACATAAAGCCATCCCAAGCGATTGCATGGAGTCGGATATTAATTAATCAATTAATGTGATTATTTGGTTAATTAATGAATTCTGGAATATTCTAATTAATCCACGAGCGTTTTAATTAACGCAACGTTTCTGTTTACCGATGGGTTTAGGAAACCTTATTTCCCTTCGTATCCTGTTTAAAGGAGGATTGACGGCCGATATCTATATAAGATAGATAGAGGCTTTTCAGTTTACGCTCACGCATGTAAACCCTAGCCGTCATCTTCCTTTGGAGAGAAACGCGCCGCTAGCATGCCGCCGCAGAGACACGACTCCTTCCCTCCGACTTGGGAAGCGCGACTGTAACATCCCTGACCTGGGTTATGAACTAACCCCAGGTGTTTTTCTTAATCATGTGATTAAATGCTTGTGGTTATCTATTGATAATGTAATTAAAGCTCCTGAGGAATATATATTTCCCTTTCTGTCCTTTTAAACAATATTGTAATATTGTTTTGCTAAAAGTGGACTTATGAGAAAATTACCCAATTAAAGGGGTTAACTTGAAAATTGCACATGTTTCGATGTTCCTATGATGATAATACATCATAAGAATGAATTTGATGAAGTATTATGGATTCTCCAAGCTTGGGCACCAAAAGGTAGCTTGTGGAGCAATCCTTGTGCTTTAAACCCTAGTTTTGGTATAAAGTACAATTTACCCAAAACATGGGGTGCAACATGTAAAATATACCTTCTAGAATATCTTTTATGACTCTTGGCATCAATTATAGTAAAAATGATAAAGGGGGCGCTTCATTGGAATAAACAAATAATAAGGATAACCCTTGTAACTAAATAACCAAGTTATAAGCATAATGACCCTCTTATGTGTGCAACTTAGTAGGATGTTTGGCTTCCTTTTCACTAGACTTTGGTTAAGAAAGGAGTTTTTCTTAATAATAGGAAGGAGGGGTGTGGCCAAGAAGGAGAGAAGGACCCATATGAGAAAAAGAAGAAAAGATTGTCCTTATCTTGAAAACATGCCCAAAGTATATAGACACCTTTCTTTTACAACAAAGGGAACGTTTCCCTTTCTCTCTTCACTTATCTCTTTCTGTGGACGACTAAGGAAGGAGCTCAGGAGCAGGGGAGAATGGCCAAGTAGGTTTGGGTAAGCTTTGGTTATCTTCTAGCTCGGATTCATGAAGGAAATCATGATACAAGGTTGGTTTGCTAGTTTTTCTTACTAAGTTCTTCTTTCTAGCCATCCTTTCCAACCAATTCTTGAAGAAGAAACCTTGGACGACCTGTGGAGCTCAAGACACCATTAAAGCTTCAAAGCTTGGAGCTCTAGAGCTGGTTCTAAGGTGGGTTTTATAACTCTAAACCTTTTGCTTTCTTATGCATATCTTTGTTCTTGCAATTAGTACTTAGTTCTTCTTCTTTCCCACTCTTCCTTGCTTTCTTGCAATTAAAACCATGAAGAACAGACCTAGATCTGGAGGTAGAAGAAGGGGAGCGTGAATAACAATGTTACTTTAGCAAACGGTCTTTCACCCTTGGCCAAACGGTTTGCAAAACCGTTAGGGGGTTTGCAAAACCGTTTGAGGGGCAAACGGTTTCACAAGGTCGGTTGGAGCAAACGGTCTCCAAGACCGTTTGAGTGAGTTGAACAAGCATTGACCGTTTGGGAATTTTGTTCCTAATTATGTAGGCTAATGACCCACCAAATTTGAGGGGTTAACTCCAAAGTAATCGTAGGTTGAAGGCCAATCAATTAGATAAATAGAATTGAATTAAATGCTGATTTTCAACCTGATTAACTTGACCTGTTTGGGAAAACGGTCTCAAGACCGTTTGAGTGAGTTGACCAAGCATTTAACGTTTGGGATTCCTGTTCATAATTATGTTGGTTGATAACCCTCCAAATTTGAGGGATTAACTCCCAAGGAATCGTGAGTTGAAGGCTAATCAATTAGGGAAACCTAATTGGATTAAATACTGATTATCAATATGTTTTAATTGAACTTTTTGGGCAAACGGTCTCAAGACCGTTTGAGTGCGTGTACCAAGCATGGAACGTTTGATATTACTGTTCCTAATGATGTGGTCTAATAACCCACCAAATTTTATAGGTTAACTCCCAAGGAATCATGAGTTAAAGGCTAAACAATTAGGAAAACCTAATTGGATTAAGTGCTGATTTCCAATCTGATTAACTTGAACATTTTGGGCAAACGGTCTCAAGACCGTTTGAGGGCGTTGACCAAGCGTTGACCGTTTGGGATTCCTGTTCCTAATTATGTTGGTTAATAACTCACCAAATTTGAGGGGTTAATTATCAAGGAATAATGAGTTGAAGGCTAATCAATTGGGCAAACCCTAATCGAAAGTAGTGTTGAAATTCCAATGAATTGATTTGACTTTTTGGATTTTCTTGCCCAAACGGTCTCAAGACCGTTTGGGGGATCATCCAAACGGTCTCAAGACCGTTTGGGGGTCACCCCAAGACCGTTTGGAGGTCTGGGGTCAAGTATAGTTGATCAATTGAAGGTCCAAAGGTACCAATCATATTGCAATTAAGTGCTGAATTGTTGATCATCTCGATAGACCAATCCTTGATGATTTCTCACTAGAATCCAAAGGATGGATGGGCCAAACGGTCTCAAGACCGTTTAGAGCTCATCCAAACGGTCTCAAGACCGTTTGGTGGTCACCCAAGACCATTTGGAGGTCTAGGGTTGAGTATGGTTAGGTGTTTAAAGGTCTAAAGGTACCAAGTTGATATACAATGCAATGCTGATTCGATGATCAACTCAATAGCTCAAACCCTAATGACTTTTCACTAGAATCCAAGGTTTGGTTGAGCCAAACGGTCTCAAGACCGTTTGGAGGTCACCCAAGACCGTTTGGAGGTCTAGGGGTGAGTATGGTTAAGCAATTGATGATCCAATGATACTAAGTTGGAATGTAATCAATTGTTGTTTTGGTGATCAATCCAATGATCCAAACCTTAATTATTTGACCTGGATTTTGATGATATGATGGGAAAACGGTCTCAAGACCGTTTGGAGGTCATCCAAACGACCTCAAGACCGTTTGGGGTCAGGTCATGTCCCATTTGAATGATGGTTCAATAGGTTCAAATCAATTAAACCCACATTGAAATATGTTGAAGGGTTATTGATTCCAAACCCTAATTCGATTGAGTTAAACCCTAATTGATGGTCAATTGAGGGTCAAGTGAGGGACAAATCAGTTGAAGGTTGACCTATTAAACTCAATTAAGGTATGAGTATAGGTCCAATTGATGATTGGTTCCATGAATTCAATGATTGAAGGAATCAACATTGGAAACCCTAATTCAATTGGATACCTTATGAAGTGGAGGTCCAATGTGATTGAATCTTTGAGAATTAAGATGATGAATGTTCTATTGATCCAATAATGATTAGTAATGATAATCAATGAAGGTGCGAAGGTTGAAACCCTAATAATACCTAAGGGATTAAGAACCAATTTGTAACACCCCCGACCTGGGTTATACTCTAACCCTAGGTGTTTTGATTAATAAAGATGATTATATGCTTAATACTATCTTGTGAAAAGTAATTAGGGCTCATGAGGAGCTTATGTTTCAATTTTGGTCCTGTTTGGACAATGTTGAAGCAATGTTTGCTTATTTTGGACTAATGTGCAAATTTACCCAAGTTGAGGGGTTTAAGTGCAAATTGTGCATGATAATATGTTCCTCATGTGTTGAAGCATCATCAGAGTGAAAATGATGCTGAGGTATGGATTATGGAAGCCTGAATACCAAGAAAGAGCTTGTAAAGCAATCCTTGTGCATTAAAACCTAGTTTTGGTATAATGTACAATTTACCCAAAACCTAGGGTTCAATATGCAAATTACCACTTCAATAAGGTCCTTAATATTTCTTTGCATCGTGTAGAGCAAAGAAAATGAGAGGGGAATCTCATTTGAATTAAGTTGGAGGAGAGAGAATCTTGATATTAAAATAATCAAGATTTAATCTTAAGTGAAACCCTAATTCAATTTAGGGCAAAAGTGAATGTATTAATTAAAGGGCCTTCAACCAAAATGTTATTGGTTGATTTTGAATAAGGATGGACGTTCCTTTTACAAGATAAGGAACGAAAATATCTTAAGTAGGTGAAATTCCACTCACCTTATTATAAGGAAAAGATTCCCACTCAAAAAGATATATTAGTATTATAATGGATTAAGGTGCTTATTTTCTTTTCCCTTAATCCATGGATAATGGATGGGAGTTCGGTGGCTTTGAGTTTCCTTTGCATACAAGAAAACCAAGGAGGAAGAGGTGGTACTAATTTTGGGATTAAATGCATTTTAATAAGGCATTTTCTCTCTCATCAATTTCCTTATAAAAGTGCCATTTTCAAGCCCAAACCAAGGCCTTTTCGGATTTCTTTCTTCCCCTTGCTTGCAAAACCGACCAAGGAGATAAGGAGGAACAGGAGGACGACTCCCAACCTGTAGGTAAGGTTCTTGATCCATTTCTCCTTGATTCCATGGTGGAAATCGAAAATAAATTATGGATTCCTTCTTATTTTGATCTCCTCTTCAACCCTAGCCAACTTTTACAATCAAAAGCTTGAGGAAGAGCCTAGGGGGAGTTGCAAGAGATTCATCCACCATTAATGGCGTGAGATGGGAGCTTTGGAGCTCAATTGGAGGCGGGTTTTATAACTTAAACCCTTAAACATTGCTATTGCATCAATTCTCTATGCTTTGTTGATTGATTTCTTCAATTTGATGCACTCTTGTATCTTGCTGCAATTTCCATCAAGAACGGTTGCTGTTCTTGGTTGTTCGAAGGAAGGGGATGATGAAATCATCTTAGATTCTTATCCAAAGAAAAGTACCAATCCAAACGGTTTTGATAGCTATTCCAAATCGTTTTAATTTGATTGGCTATGCGGTTTCAGCAAACCGTTTAAAGGCAAACGGTTTGAAACCATTTGGGAGAAAACGGTTTCAAGACCGTTTGAGATGGTTGACCAAGCGTTGACCGTTTGGGAATTTTGTTCCTAATTATGTAGGCTAATGACCCACCAAATTTGAGGGATTAACTCCAAAGGAATCGTAGGTTGAAGGCCAATCAATTAGGAAAATTGAATTGAATTAAATGCTGATTTTCAAGCTGATTAACTTGACCTGTTTGGGAAAACGGTTTCAAAACCATTTGAGTGAGTTGACCAAGAGTTTACCGTTGGGTTAATGTTCATAATTATGTTGGTTGATGACCCTCCAAATTTGAGGGATTAAATCATAAGGAATCGTGAGTTGAAGGCTAATCAATTAGGGAAACCTAATTGGGTTAAGTGCTGATTATCAATCTGATATAATTGAACTTTTTGGGCAAATGGTCTCAAGACCGTTTGAGATGGTTGACCAAGCGTTGAACGTTTGATATTACTGTTCCTAGTGATGTTGGTTAATGACTCACCAAATTTGATGGATTAATTCCAAACGAGTCATGAGTTGAAGGCTAATCAATTGGGAAAACCCTAATTGAAATCAGTGCTGAAATTCCAATGAGTTAATTAGAGATTTTGGGTTGATTAGCCCAAACGGTTTCAAGACCGTTTGGGGATCACCCAAATGGTCTCAAGACCGTTTGGTGGTCAACCAAGACCGTTTTGAGGTCTAGGGTTGAGTATGGTTAGGTGTTTGAAGGTCTAAAGGTACCAAGATGATATACAATGCAATGCTGATTTGGTGATCAATCCCATGATCCAAACCTTAATTGGATGGCTTGGATTTGAGTGATATGATGGGAAAACGGTCTCAAGACCGTTTGGAGGTCATCCAAACGACCTCAAGACCGTTTTGGGTCAGGTCATACCCAATTTGGATGATGGTTCAAAAGTTTCAAAGTAAACAATCTTGCATTGATGAGTGTTGTTGAATCATCGATTCTAAACCCTAATCCAATTGAATTAGACCCTAATTGATGACCAAGTGAGGGTCAATTGAGGGTCAAATCAGTTGAAGGTTGACCTACTAAACTCAATTGAAGTATGAGCATAGGTCCAAATGATGATTGGTTCCATGAATTCAATGGTTGAAGATCCAATGCAATCGATTGAAACATAATTAGTAGCTTGATTGATGATCAACTTCAAAGCTCTAATTGGTGTTTATAAACCCTAATTCCATTGAGATCAGACCCTAATTGAAGTTCTAATTAAGGGATGAGTTCATGACTCAATTGATGATTGAGTTGATGATCCAATTGGTTGAGATTCCATAGATTGGAATTGAGTGTTGTTGAAGTCTTGATTGACTCTTTGGTCCATGCGGTTTTGAGAGGTTTGGACCAAACAGTCTCAAACCGTTTGAGACTCATGCGGTTTCAAGTTCATGCGGTTTCAAAGCTTTTTGCTTAACTGATTTCAAACCGTTTGTGGTTCAATTTGGTTAATCCAATCGGATGCCTAATACAATTGAAGGATCAATTGGTTAACCCAATTGAGTACCTAATGTATTTGAAGGAACAATGGGTTGATTCAATTGAGTACCCAATGATATTAAAGACTCAATTGACTAATCCAAATGGATACCCAGTGTCGTTGAAGGTTCCATTGATCAATCTATTTGGATTCCTAAACTTATTGAAGGTCCAATTGATCAAACATTTTTGTAAACCTAATGTGATTAGGTGGGAGATACCTTTAATGGTACTAATCATTAATGCATAACAAATGCATGGATCCAATATATGATGTAAACCCTAATTGAGGCTGATTCCATGTATAATCCTATTAAGAGGTTGTCTACATGTGAAATCACTAATTAGGATGAATAGTAAACCCTAATTCAATTGGATGCCTTAAGTAATTGAGGTCCAATGTGATTGAATCTCTTGAGAATAGAGATGATGAATCATCCATTGATCCAATGATGATTAGTAGTGATAATCAATGAAGGTACAAAGGTTGAAACCCTAATAGTACCTAAGTGATTAGTTCCAATTAAGGGATGAACCCTAATTGCTTATAAGAACAATGTCTTAGTACACTATGTTAACCATAGTTGTATATACTTGATTGAAGGGTTGATGTAACCTAATCAAGTTGATAGGATGATGGAAAGGAATTCATACCTGAGTATTGATCATGTGATGAATAGGGTATGATCCTTAATAAAGAGATCATGTGAACCCTAATTGAGGTTGATTCCATGTAAACCCTAATTGAGGGTGATGCCATGAGAAACCCATGTTGGGATGAATTGTAAACCCTAATTTTAGGCAATATGATGAGAAAGCCTAATGAAGGGTGATGTTATATGCAATCCTCACCCTAATGAAGTATGATAGCATGGGAAACCCTAATCCTAATAATGGAATGGTTACTAATATATTGATGGGGGAAATGCCTAAAGTGATTGATTGTGGATATCCTTATAGCAAGTAATGCTTTAACTTGAGATGAGTCTATATTATTAAAGATAGTTGGACCATTCTTATGTGTGACCTATGCACCTCATGTTAAGGGTGATAGGTTAATGGATGAAAGGATTAAGATGGGAAATACCTTAATCCAAGATAAGCTGATAACTTAAGGAAGTGGAAAGTGATGAGGAAAGTGATATATCAATATGTGATAAATATCACTTTTAGCATTACAGGATTGATATAGTTCAATACCTGGAATAGTTGCACATGATTAGCATAGTCTAATACCTGGAATAACATCTACACAGGATTGGTTAAACTCCAATATCTGGAATAGTGTCACAGGATTGGCTAACTCCCAATACCTGGAATGATAACACATGATTGGTTAAATCCCAATACCTGGAATAATAACACAGGATTGGTTAAATCCCAATACCTGGAATGATAACACAGGATTGGCTAACTCCCAATACCTGGAATGCACAGGATTGGTTAAATCCCAATACCTGGAATGATAACACAGGATTGGCTAACTCCCAATACCTGGAATGCACAGGATGGGTTAAATCCCAATACCTGGAATGATAACACAGGATTGGTTAAATCCCAATACCTGGAATAATAACACAGGATTGGTTAAATCCCAATGCCTGGAATGATAACACAGGATTGGCTAACTCCCAATACCTGGAATGCACAGGATTGGTTAAATCCCAATACCTGGAATGATAACACAGGATTGGCTAACTCCCAATACCTGGAATGCATAGGATTGGTTAAATCCCAATACCTGGAATGATAACACAGGATTGGCTAACTCCCAATACCTGGAATGCACAGGATTGGTTAAATCCCAATACCTGGAATAATAACACAGGATTGGCTAACTCCCAATACCTGGAATGTACAGGATTGGCTAAATCCCAATACCTGGAATAGTTGCACATGATTGACATAGATCAATACCTGGAATAGTTGCACAGGATTGACATAGATCAATACCTGGAATGGTTACACAGGAGTGACATAGTTCAATACCTGGAATGGATACACATGAATAATATAAGTCTAAGGCTTGTACTAGTTGCACAGGATTGGTGTAATCCAATGCCTGGAATATTCATATAGGATTGGTATAGACCAATGCCTGAATAAGACATGATGATGTACACTCTCATGTCCAAAATAACCAAAAATCTGTTTAGCAGATTGGCTAAGGCCAATAAGTTGAAACAAGAATGTCTCATGGGTGACATATCAAGATAATGAGTGTCACAAGAGAAGTTTGACATGATGGTATAATATGGAGGATAAATGATATACATGTTTTTCCTATTCCTTATTAAGAGAATAGTTGTTCTATTATTCTATCATGAATAGTTACAATTCTTTAAGACGAGAATGCTTTAAACTGCTTATCCTCTGCTCAGTTCCATATCTTTAAACTGCAATAATAATGTTTTGGCGGAGAGTTATATCTCCCGCTGGGACAATTTACAATTGTCTCACCCCCGTGGGATCCAATGTTTTTAGGTGGACAAGCAAGGAGGAAAGTGAGAATATCTTGCAGAGGAAGAACATCAGCAATAGCAGGGACAGCAGGGACAACTTAGGTTGAGTGTACTGTCTGTCATGTCATGTAGATAGAAGTCCTATGTGTCGTCTCTGTACTCTCAGGTCCTCGGAGTTTATAGTTAGTGTTTTAATGAATCGATCTGAGATTTTTGGCTTGATGCTTCAAAGTTATATGTTGTGCATATATTATGTCTTGAGACAGCTGATGTTGTAATCTCGAGAAGAGATAGTGCAAGACATGTACTTTGAAACAGAATGTAAATGTTATACTTTGGTTCTTGAAGAAAAAGATTTCCTATGTGTGGATCTCTTTGCAAATTTTTTTTTTTAAATTTTCAGTGATTTTTGGTAATCCGTTGCAAATAATTCGCTTCCGCATTAGTTAATCCTGTTTTCGCAAGATGGTCGTTTCACAATTCAAGGGAGAATTCTTAATTGTTTATAGGATTAATAGCTTGATACACTATGGTAAACATAGTAGTATGTACTTGATTGAAGGGTTGATGTGACCTAATCAATTTGAAAGAATGAGAAATTAGAATACATATATATATATATATATATATATATATATATATATATATATATATATGAATCATGTAATGATCTGCTGTAGCATGACCGTGCAAGGGAGCACGGCCGTGGTAGCCTTAACTTGCACGACCGTGCAAGGGAGCACGTCCGTGGTAGCCTTACTTTGCACGACCGTGTAAGGTGGCACGGCCGTGGTGTCCTATTAAGAAATTGAAAAGTTTTGGTATTGTGCTGACATTGTTATATATGCATGTCCTTATTTGTATAAGTCATACGGGTTGATATTATGAGGTGATCATAGCCAGGTATGAGTTATGATGTCATATTCCTTGAAAACAATTGAAAACGTTTGGGGACTTTTAGGGTTAAGATTGCTTAATGCTTTGAAGGCTTAGATGGTTCAATGGTGGTTTAACCTAAACCCTAATGATACCTAAAGATATTAAGGGGCTAAGTAATTAGTAGCTTGACCCATGTTATGGTTAATGCTGAACATTACCAATGTACCCTTCAAGGGTTCAAGTAGATAACAACCCTTGATCAAGTAAACCCTAATGATTATAATGGGATGTCTTAATCTATGTTAATCAAAGATGACTTGACCTAATCTAACCTAGAGTGATGTAAACATCATCTAGTAGTGAGAGGAGAGAGAAGGCTCCTAATATGAAGTGAATAGTAAACCCTAATTATGATGTTTAATGAATCTTAAACTAATTTGAGGGCATCAATGATGATCATTTTCATACATAATGATGCTATGAGCTCAATTCACTATGAAGTGAATAGTAAACCCTAATTCTAAGAATAATAACATGTAATGTGAATAGTAAACCCTAATTTAGGGTGATCTGATAAATGGAGTAATTCAGGGTTATACCTTTGGGTATGAAACCCTAACTACAAGTTTTAATATGAGGAATCTTTATGCCTCGAGAGCTAAGAGGTTCTATAACCCTATGTTGAAGTAAAAGAATACAAACCCTAACTAATGAAGGATGGGGTATGTTAACTCTAGTCCTGGGTTATGCTTTCAAGTATGAAACCCTGTGAACAAATTACAATATAAGATTTCTTATGCCTTATAAGACAAAGGGATTCAATAACCTTAATTGAGTGGGGTAAACCCTAACTCAACTTATGCTTTTAAGCATGAATATTCATGATTAAAGTATGAGATGAGGAATCATTATTCCTAATCATAAAGAGAGGGATTGAATAACCCTAATTGATGTAAATAAGAAAACCTAGCCTTAGTGTAAGCATGAAGGTACTATTCCTGAATTGAAAGGTTAATTCTGCTTTATAAATTGCTGATCTGGAAATGAAATGTTTATCATTGTCAATTGAATTAACCATGCATGTTCTTATAAAAGGATGATTATATCTAGGTAAAGGTTATGATATCATATTCATTAGAAGCATGTTATTAGCTTTGTGAATAGTGATATACTATGTTGCCTAGTTAAGTGACATCATATAAGATTGATAGGCTGTGAGAGCCATGAGTAACATCAAGGCCATGCTAATAAGATGACTTATGATGAATTAAGGGTTTGAATACCCTATTCTTGAATCATAGTAATGAAATGGTTAAGAAATGATATCCAATTGATAATTGATGTGAGTTAGACTTGATACATTTAGTATTCTACTTTTATAGCTGTTGTTCTAATGATTAATGCTTGGAAACATGCTTGATGCTAAAAGAATGCTAGAATGTACCTAACTAATCAAGTATAATCATATCATGTAGAGCCCTGACCATATATCCATCATTGTCAGATACCAAATGATGGTGAAACAAGTTTTCCTAAGGGAACTCCTGGAGCATATACTTTTGAGTATATGGGGGTATATGGACGTGAATATCCTTACGTCCTAGTGTAGGAATTGATGTAGATGTACTTTAATATTTCAACCCTTCACTATATATTCATACCAGGTGATGTACCACAAATCTCCTAAAGAAATTACTAATACCGCATCGATGAGAGATGAACAAGAAATCTTTCGATGACGATGAGAGTTCAGAACTCCATTGTAACTCTATAGCAAAGTTTCCAGATACCCTGGATAGCTACTACAACAGAGACACAAGATGTCCTACAAGTAAATCCTCTTACTGACTGAGGAAGATGAGGTCATAAGAATCCGGCTCTTTTGATGACCTATGTATGGTACCGACGCGATTTTTATAAATGGTCGGTTGGAGTATGAGTGGTATACCTCATCTCCGCAGGGCATAAGAATGTTTGAAAAATATAATCAGCCATATAGTATAACTGCTTAGGTTGAACTATGAGAAACAATGATTGATGTTACATTGTTGACTTTAATAGTCTGTTCAAGTATCTAGCATACATGTTCTACATATGCTTTAATGAAGTGAGTGCTCAAGTAAATGTTGTTTTACTTATTACCAAACATGATGTTGATATTTTCAGTTACTTTGCTTCTATTATTCCTTATATGCTATAACAAAGCCTCTGGAGGAGAGTTATAACTCTCGCTGGGACAATTATTTAAATTGTCTCACTTCCGTGGGATTCTACTTTTTAGGAAGACGCCGAGGAGGAAGGAACCCATCAGTGGGTGAGCAGCAACAACAGCAGTCTCAGGGACAACAGTGATCCTCAGGTGGAGACACTGTCTGTCATGTCGTGTAAATAGTATGTCCTGTGTCGTCTCTGTACTCTCAGGTCCTAGGAGTCAGTATATCTGAGATTTTGGCATGATGCCTCGAGATTTTGTATCTTACCTTGTACAGTTAACAAGGTGGGTTTTGTTGTAATGCTCGAGATGTGTTTATTACAGAGATGTATCAATGGATCAGTTTGTAAATGACCCATCATGTTGTTTATGAAAGAGTTTTTATCTTTCGAAGATCTCTTTACAAAAGTTTTAAATTTTTAGTGATTTTTGATAATTCCGCTGCTAATCGCTTCCGCATTCGTTAATTTGATTGTCAGTTTGGTATCGATCGTTTCAAGTGGTATCAGAGCTCTAGGTTCGCTGAGTCTACAGAGACATAGGACTTAGGTAGTAGAGTCTGTTCTAAGTGTCCTCCAGTGTATCTGATGGTAACTTCTTCTCACATAGGAGGAGAAGAACTTGAAGATGACTGGATCGGATGAGGAGTTTGCTGTGGAGAGCAACAATACTGCACCAAGAAGAGGTGCAGAGGAGCAAGAAATAGAGGGACAATTACCTAATACTCCCCTAGCTAACCCAACCATGATAAGGAATTCTTCCTTAGGAATCATTTTTGGGGAATTTAGGGCTACCATGATATATCTAGTAGATCAAGCACTAGCAATACAACCCAGATTACCAGCTCCTAATGATGATGTTTTGGATATCAACAGAATATGTGAACCACAACAACAGGTTGAAGCAATGGTAAATGATGAAGCTTTGAACCTAGAGCAATCCAGTGTTCAACCTCAGTCTGATGAATCAGTATACAGTAATATAGGGGTTAGAATACAACCAGAGTCCAGGACCTGCTATAGGTGTAGGAAGCCTGGACATATCAGAAATAATTGTCCAGAAGAGAAATATAAAGGAAGAATTGAGAAAATGCATATCCAAACCCAGGAGTAGAGACCTGGTAGTTCCAAAAGGAAGAAGTTTCTGGTGTCACTAACACAACCAGGACCTAGTACACCAAGACAATGGTCATCCAGAAAGGGTAAAGAACCCTTCAGACCATACTGGGCACCTAGATTGCTACATATGTAGACAGGTTGGACATCTGGAAAGAAATTGCCCAGCCAGAAATGTTATGGCAAATAAACCTCTGAGGCAGAATCAGCTTGAGACAATGAATAATCCTCGAGTCATGACAGGTTAGACGAAATCAATGTTATTCTTATATGTCTTTTTATGATCTCTTGGACAAAACTGAGAAAGTAATTGATTGAACTTTTCTTGATTAATCCTATAAGGACTTATAATGTTGTATAAAATAGATGTTTCATGTTACATGCTTACCTCCATAAAAAGGATGAAGTATTAAAGAGATGTCTGGATAAAATTCAGTAATGTTAGATCTTATACTTGTGATAATAGGAAAAGAGAAGGAAAATGGTAGTATACAAATGCATATTACCTTATCTCAGTATTTATATACCCTGTCCAGGTATAAAATTGCTGATGATAAAGTAAATATGGAAACTCCTAGATTGTTATCTTTTTGATTTCTCTGATCAAGTAGTCATTCTGAAACAATCTAATGAGTATCAAGAAATAAGAAATATGGGAATAAGGGAGGTCAACCCTGTCCAGTAAAGATGTAAGAATAATAATAAAGATCCTCCCCATAATGTGAAAATGTGATGGAATCATAATATGTTTCATGAATGGTTGAAAATACATGATATAACAAGAGGAATATGATCCCTTATTCTCTTTCTTTCCAGGGACATGGCAATCAAGTGGGTCTTAGGACCCTTGATGTGCATAATATAAAGATGTTTATGTGAAGTATACCTAGAAAGGTATCAGTTTATCTTGGACTTTAGTTCCAAGTTGAGAATATATGTAACAAGTAATGTCCCAAGATGAAAGGAAGATAACACATGTGATAGGTATCAAGATAATAATGTAATAATATATCAAATGATTTATGTTGATTACCTGGAATGGTCAACTATGAAATCAAATTAAACATGTAAAATAATATGAACATCACATGTTAGGGGTTTATGTTTTTCATAGACAAAATTCTTTCTAAGATATCTTTCAGATAAATCCTTGATTGATAAGAAACTTTTCCCTATAATAAGAGAATGTACAACTAATGAGTCACTTAGTGTAAATAATAAGGAAAGTTAGTATGTGTTATCAGGTGAGATGACACAATCAAGGTATGAAAGGACTTATATAGTCTCAAAATAGATGACAAAGTATGATTGTGATTTTAAGAAAATGTTGATTTAACTAAGGAACATGAGAGTATATGTCCCATGTGAATCTTTCCATGAAAAAACTTGAGTGGAGAAACTTTGTATTGAACAAAACTCTATGATGTTCCATAATAATGAAATGTCACTTGAAGACATAATGGTATAATGCTTAAATAATATCTGCTTTCCCTTTTCTTTCTGGGATTTCGGGGACGAAATCCTTGTTAGGGGTTTATAATTTGTAACACCCCTGACCTGGGTTATGAACTAACCCCAGGTGTTTTTCTTAATCATGTGATTAAATGCTTGTGGTTATCTGTTGATAATGTAATTAAAGCTCCTGAGGAATATATATTTCCCTTTCTGTCCTTTTAAACAATTTTGTAATATTGTTTTGCTAAAAGTGGACTTCTGAGAAAATTACCCAATTAAAGAGGTTAACTTGCAAATTGCACATGTTTAGATGTTCCTCTGATGATAATACATCATAAAAATGAATTTGATGAAGTATTATGGATTCTCCAAGCTTGGGCACCAAAAGGTAGCTTGTGGAGCAATCCTTGTGCTTTAAACCCTAGTTTTGGTATAAAGTGCAATTTACCCAAAACATGGGGTGCAACATGTAAAATATACCTTCTAGAATATCTTTTATGACTCTTGGCATCAATTAGAGTAAAAATGATAAAGGGGGCGCTTCATTGGAATAAACAAATAAGAAGGATAACCCTTGTAACTAAATAACCAAGTTATAAGCATAATGACCCTCTTATGTGTGCAACTTAGTAGGATGTTTGGCTTCCTTTTCACTAGACTTTGGTTAAGAAAGGAGTTTTGCTTAATAATAGGAAGGAGGGGTGTGGCCAAGAAGGAGAGAAGGACCCATATGAGAAAAAGAAGAAAAGATTGTCCTTATCTTGAAAACATGCCCAAAGTATATATACACCTTTCTTTTACAACCAAGGGATCGTTTCCCTTTCTCTCTTCACTTATCTCTTGCTGTGGCCGACTAAGGAAGGAGCTCAGGAGCAGGGGAGAATAGCCAAGTAGGTTTGGGTAAGCTTTGGTTATCTTCTAGCTCGGATTCATGAAGGAAATCATGATACAAGGTTGGTTTGCTAGTTTTTCTTACTAAGTTCTTCTTTCTAGCCATCCTTTCCAACCAATTCTTGAAGAAGAAACCTTGGACGACCTATGGATCTCAAGCCACCATTAAAGCTTCGAAGCTTGGAGCTCTAGAGTTGGTTCTAAGGTGGGTTTTATAACTCTAAACCTTTTGCTTTCTTATGCCTATCTTTGTTCTTGCAATTAGTACTTAGTTCTTCTTCTTTCCCACTCTTCCTTGCTTTCTTGCAATTAAAACCATGAAGAATAGACCTGGATATGGAGGTAGAAGAAGGGGGGCATGAATACCAATGTTACTTTAGCAAACGGTCTTTCACCCTTGGCCAAACGGTTTGCAAAACCGTTTGAGGGGCAAACGGTTTCACAAGGTCGGTTGGAGCAAACGGTCTCCAAGACCGTTTGAGTAAGTTGACCAAGCGTTTACCGTTTGGGTATTTTGTTCCTAATTATGTAGGCTAATGACCCACCAAATTTTAGGGGATAACTCCAAAGGAATCGTAGGTTGAAGGCCAATTAATTAGATAAATCGAATTGAATTAAATGCTGATTTTCAACCTGATTAACTTGACCTGTTTGGGAAAACGGTCTCAATACCGTTTGAGTGAGTTGAACAAGCATTGACCGTTTGGGATTCCTGTTCATAATTATGTTGGTTGATGACCCTCCATATTTTAGGGATTAACTCCCAAGGAATCGTGAGTTGAAGGCTAATCAATTAGGGAAACCTAATTGGATTAAGTGCTGATTATCAATCTGTTTTAATTGAACGTTTTGGGCAAACGGTCTGAAGACCATTTGAGTGCGTTTACCAAGCGTGGACCGTTTGAGATTACTGTTCCTAATGATGTGGTCTAATAACAAACCAAATTTGATAGGTTAAATCCCAAGGAATCATGAGTTAAAGGCTAAACAATTAGGAAAACCTAATTGGATTAAGTGCTGATTTCCAATCTGATTAACTTGAACATTTTGGGCAAACGGTCTCAAGACCGTTTGAGGGCGTTGACCAAGCATTGAACGTTTCGGATTCCTGTTCCTAATTATGTTGGTTAATAACTCACCAAATTTTAGGGGTTAATTCTCAAGGAATAATGAGTTGAAGGCTAATCAACTGGGCAAACCCTAATCGAAATTAGTGTTGAAATTCCAATGAATTGATTTGACTTTTTGGGTTTTCTTGCCCAAACGGTCTCAAGACCGTTTGGGGGATCATCCAAACGGTCTCAAGACCGTTTGGGGGTCACCCCAAGACCGTTTGGAGGTCTTGGGTCAAGTATAGTTGATCAATTGAAGGTCCAAAGGTACCAATCATATTGCAATTAAGTGCTGAATTGTTGATCAACTCGATAGACCAATCCTTGATGATTTCTCACTAGAATCCAAAGGATGGATGGGCCAAACGGTCTCAAGACCGTTTGGTTGTCACCCAAGACCGTTTGTAGGTCTAGGGTTGAGTATGGTTAGGTGTTTAAATGTCTAAAGGTACCAAGTTGATATACAATGCAATGCTGATTTGATGATCAACTCAATAGCTCAAACCCTAATGACTTTTCACTAGAATCCAAGGTTTGGTTGAACCAAACGGTCTCAAGACCATTTGGAACTCATCCAAACGGTCTCAAGACCGTTTGGAGGTCACCCAAGACCGTTTGGAGGTCTAGGGGTGAGTATGGTTAAGCAATTGATGATCCAATGATACTAAGTTGGAATGTAATCAATTGTTGTTTTGGTGATCAATCCAATGATCCAAACCATAATTAGTTGACTTGGATTTTGATGATATGATGGGCAAACGGTCTCAAGACCGTTTGGAGGTCATACAAACGACCTCAAGACCTTTTGGGGTCAGGTCATGTCCCAATTGAATGATGGTTCAATAGGTTCAAATCAATTAAACCCACATTGAAATATGTTGAAGGGTTATTGATTCCAAACCCTAATTCGATTGAGTTAAACCCTAATTGATGGTCAATTGAGGGTCAAGTAAGGGACAAATCAGTTGAAGGTCGACCTATTAAACTCAATTAAGGTATGAGTATAGGTCCAATTGATGATTGGTTCCATGAATTCAATGATTGAAGGAATCAACATTGGAAACCCTAATTCAATTGGATACCTTATGAAGTGGAGGTCCAATGTGATTGAATCTTTGAGAATTAAGATGATGAATGTTCTATTGATCCAATAATGATTAGTAATGATAATCAATGAAGGTGCGAAGGTTGAAACCCTAATAATACTGACCGGCCTAAATCGCGCGTCCTAAAATTGGAGACGGATTGAGGTAGTCGAGCTTTTACATTTATAAACCCGAATCCTTCTAGCCCCCCCGCAACTTTGCTTACGGGGTCGAAGTAGATATACAGGGTCGAACACAGGGACAAGGGGGGTAGTGTTGAGAACCCAGAATCGACACGCTACACTCCGGCAGGTATAAAGAGATGATAAATTCCCCAGGAGGGAAGCATAAAGGTGTCACGAACAAAACAAGAAAACTATCTCCAAGTGGAGTTACTAGAAAGATTTAAGGTTTTAAGCATTTAGCAGTTTTTAGGGGTTTTCATGCAACAGAAACAGAAGGATACACTCGAATCTAAGGCGAGGTACGAAGGATAAAGCTGAGGTAAAGCAAGCGGCAGTAGGACCAATCCTGTACCCCTCCTCTCAAAGCGGGCACCTCTAACAAGGCATCGATTCCACTCTAGGGGTCACCAGACTCAAATTAGAGTGGAAAGGTTACTAAAGCAACTCCATTCCGGGCATTCTCATACTCCAGAATTGGACCAAACACTAGAGCCACAACACAATTCTCGAAGTTATTGCGACGGGAAAACACGATTCGATAGCTAAGCGAAACGCGATCCAAAACATGCAAGCTAGAGTTTAGATACCAAACACAGCAGTCATCCAACATATTATACCAAGAATAGAGCAGCAAGTAAGTAAGCATTTCTATTTCTATAAGCATTAAAGGTCTTAATTACAATACAGGAGTAAGGAATTAAATAACAAAATTAAAGATATGTGTCGCCTTCTTGATGTAGAAGGACGACAAGCTACAGTAACCATCATACCCGATATCGGACAGGGGCCTAGCCCGATACAGCCGTGTCGGGCGGCACGCTCTCTCAAGCGGCACACCATGACAGGCAACTGCATCGCTCAAGGGCCTGGCCGATACGCTCAAGTCGGGCGGCACACTCTCTCGGGCGACACGCCTGACGGGCGGAGCATATCGAGTTCGTTATCGTGTCGGGCATGGAGCTGCGTATCCTACTGCCGGGCACTCGTGTCGCGTATCTACATCGGCCGATATCGGCTCCCAGTGTCGCCCGGTACAGTCCTAGGTGAACCAATCCCCTCCCTCTCGGGATGAGGAAGAGCTCACCTAGTGTCGCCCGGTACGAACACTGGAGCACGATACGCCTGCTCTCGCAGCCTCCTCCGAAGATCACTCGACTATCCAAAACCTGAAGTGACCAAGCTTGTCCGAATTGTCTAAGCTGTCTTTTTGGCTCCCTGTAGCTGCTATTTATAGGCAGCTACTCGGGGGAAGATATGGTGCTCGAAGCGCCACATGTCCTCCTTTCCTCCGTTCAGTCGGTGGTCGGCTAACGCGGGTATCGCCCGGCACAAGGAGGTCGGTTGTCGGGTGTCGTGGCGAGAGGCGCCTGCCGGAGGGTGGTCGATATCGCGCGGCAACCAGAGTAATTGCGGCGCGCTTGGCTCCCTGTCGGGTAAAGAGGTGTGTCGTCCATCGCGCAGCCCTGTCGGTCAGCGTGTGTATCGGGCGTCGGGGGGGGGGGCGAGACTGTCTTGGACTTATTAGCGGGTCGGAACGGCCTTATTGGTGTTAAATGGGCCAAAATAGGAGGAAACTCTACAAAAGATGGAAATATTGGACTGAGAGCATTGCTTTGCCAATTATTACGGAAATGCATATAAAAGTGAGGAAAAAAATAGAAAAGGGCAATTTTGATAACAGAAAAACAGTCTAAAACGTCACAAAATTTGGTGTTATAAACTCCCCCAAACTTAGCTTTTTGATTGTCCTCAATCAATATTTAAACTATATTTTGTGATGCTTCTTCTTGCTTGGGAAAGCTTCTTGTTCAAAAAGTGAAACAAAGATCGTAATGCCTTAAGGATAATGCTGCTTCATTATGAACAAAAGATTTTGTTTTTCCTGCCTTATTGTTTAAGTAAGATTATTCTCTACAACTTCGGCGAGACGTTGCTGTATGATTCTAAAGTTAGCTTCCACACCAAACAACTTTATTTTCGAGGCATAAAGTTGTGTATAGGGTAGGGTAAGGCTTTTTGGGTTTTCTTCTTGTTTCCCATCGGTCCATCTAGGTAAGGGTCCGTTAACGGGCAAGTGGTCCCTGCAGTCCAACCCAGTTGGCTTTAGAGCAGTAATTTCACATCCTACGTACCACTGCCCCAGATCTACCATGCCTAAAGATGGGTACTTTTGGAAAACAAGTGTGTGTATATATTTTTTTCTATTTCTTTTATCGGGCACAACTCTCATGCTTTTATTCACTCTCATATGGTTTCTCTCTCTTTTTATGATTTTTGTCGGGTAAAGAAAACAAAGAGATACTTGCTGTTTGGGCAGCTTTTTCCTTCTCCATACTCATCTCTTAGCTGTCTGCGAGATTATTATATTTTTGAAATTTTTTGACATGGCAACACATATTCTTCTGTTTGTTTGGAACAACATTATCAAAAAGATATAACAAAACTTGCATCACATTAAGCATACAGAAAACAAACTTGGCAAGCAGTTGCATCAGGGTTTTTACTAATATTACAGAAACTTTGTACAGATACATAGGGACAAAAAATTTAAAATTTTATATGAACATGTATATGTATCCAAGAGTTTTATATGAACAAGTATATGTATACATGATAAACAAAAGAATCAAAGGATTAAGTTAGAAATTTTGTACCTCCCTCACTGGTACCATGGTACCCCCCCAAACTTACTCCACACTCTGTCCCAGAGTTGTGAAGTAGATTAGGCAAGGTAATGCTAATCCAATGAGGGTTAGCCGACGAGCGCGCCTTCATCAGATAGAAGCTCCGACACATATTCTCCTCTTTTGCTGTGGTAATCGATGTGATGGAGCTGGTCAGGCGTCTCTTTATTTGCTATCCACTCCAGGATGTGGATGCCGCAGTCGTTGGATAATGGGATCTGTTGTGGGCTGCGGTGGTAGAACTGAAGCTCGTGCCATCTGTTTGCTTGTGTGTCCAAGAATGGTTGTATCATCTTTGTCACCCCGTCGTAGTATTTCTGAGTTAAGCGTTCGACAGATGACAGCGGTTCTGATGTACACGACACTGGATGGTTCTTGTTGCCGTCCGAGCTGTTGTAAAAGATTCCTGCTCGTTGCCGGGTGTACACCGTCAGGAGCATCCAATGGTTATAATGAAGAATTGGCAGAAAGATTTGGCTAGGGACTCCGCTTTCCAACTCTTCCAGAAAAATCTTCTGTGCCCCTGTTTCGTCGGCTAGGCAAACGTCATTAAACAACATAGGATGTGCTATATATGCATGGTCGAACTTTGGTTGTAATAATTGGACGCAAGCGGTTAATACAGATATCGCCAAACATCCTCCTTCCTTAACCACGTCCCTTAACTCATTAATAGGGACTACGACATTGCCCGCCTTGTAAATGACATTCCTCGGGGTAGCATCTGCTAACTTCAGAAGGATTACATCTACCTGCTCCTGCGTGAGCGTAGCGCACGAGAAATAGTCGAAGTTTTTGATCGTTCCTTCTATGGCTTTAGGCGAAGCAGTTTCTTCTATCCCGTTCACTTTCTTAAGGACCATCAGTTCCTTGCCTGCCCCATGTTTGACGGTCACCACTTCTTCTTCTTTTTATGAGGGGCTGCTGGACTGAGAAGAGTCTTCATCTAGGTCACTGTCCAGCAGCTGCTCTGGTACCCCTGCATCCCAAAAATAGCGCTTGTCCTTGATCAGTAACATGGCGTAGGTGCCCGTGCGTTGATAGAAACAATGGCCCCTAAGGGCCCTTAAGTTGCCAAATGTACTGAGAACCTCAATGGCACTTAAGACGACTAAGGCGTTGTTTCCGCTTCCCTCTTTAGCATGGACGGGGAAGTCGCGAATAGAAAAGAAGTGCCAAATGCTGCCGTGGCGTTTGGCTCCTTGCTTGATAACTCTTTGAAGACGCACCAGTAGAAGCCTTAGGTTTTTGTCTTCCGGGCGACTGAAGGTAATTCCGGAGTGCGGCACCTCGTTGCGGCTGCAGTTCAAGAGCCGGACTTTGTGGTTCCTTAGGTCTTCTACGCAGAGGAACCATATGTTACAGTGCTTGTACGGTGCCAACACGAGGTTAGGGTCATGCTCGTCAATGTGCTGCAGCATGTTGGACACCGCAGGGGAGTCTAGTTCTCTGCACATCAACCTTCTTGCCAAGGTCGGGGTGGCGCAGTATATTTTCTTCCGACCCATCCTACTATCGATATTTTCTATTATAGCATTCTCGAGGACCCTGAATAGCCTTTTTTCGACGACGGCCGGTGAGCGGAACATGTTGTGGAGAGTTCCCCGTCGTACAGAGAAGTAGTCATCGCTCCAGACGACGTCTTCTTCATCTGCCTATGATCTTAGGACCCTGTCTAGCAGTTTCTGGTCTCTGATCGACAGGTAGCCGATGGCCCTTCTGTCAAAGTTGGCCATCTCAAAAGAGGGTATCTCTGATGGCTCCTGGAACCTGTCTGCCATCGAGCGTCTACCTCAGGGAAAGTGTCTTTCATTGGCTGGGTACACATCCCCCTTTCTTCCTCCGACTCGTCAGAAGTGTCGGTCCCGATGTTGACCTCTCTGTTATCATCTTCAATATCGTCCAGGGGGGTTGAGGGATTTCCTTCCTCAGGGCCTACAGAGCTCGCCTGTCCTGCTGGAGCTCCTTCGGTGTACTTCGGTTGCGTCTCCTCCTTGGGCGTTGAGGATCGCCCGCTGGAGGAGGAGGGTGATGCTGATGTCGAGGGAGATGCTGACAAAGATGATGGAGAGCCACGGCTTGGAGGTGACGGTGACCGTCTCGGCTGCCTTCGGCGCGGATGGTCGTCCCCTCTATCTTGCCTTTCCTCGATCTTGTCGAGGCGTTGGAGAACTTGCTGCATTATTGAATTTATGACCTCTAGTCCGCTCAGAAGCTCTCGCTCTTAGCTGCTCAGCCTGTCTTGAATAGACACATATTTGCGGGTTAGGGAAATACAAATGTCAGAGTTGGTATCTGTTACCTCCCGCAATCTGTCGAGTTCGTGCCCGAGCGTCATTCCAAGCGACAGAGGGGTTCCTGAGGGCCTCCCTCCCGTCCTCGTGACATCTTGCCCGCGTGATGGTCCACCAGACGAGGTGGAGCGTATCTCAATTGTTCGCATGGCAGATGTTGCTGGGAGAGGTGTTGGTCCTCTTGCGGCCGCCTCTGCCTCGCCTTCATATCTTAGTGAAGATGGTCGTGGTGTGGGCGGATGCTGCTCCACCTCTACATCCTCGGCGATCCTTCCAGCAGCTTTGATAGGGGACACCGGTGTCGGTGTTGGTGTCAGCTGCGCACCTTCGAGCTCCCTTCCCAGGATCTCGACGAACACCTCATTACTGGTGTCTGGCTCAGGTGCTTCTTCTGCCTCTGCAGGCCCTTCATGGATGTCGGGGGCTGCGGTTGCCTCTCCCATGGCAGCTCCCGAAGTTGATGTCTCAGTGACCTCTACGATCACCAGTTCCCTCTCAGCTGCCACCGGCCTCGCAGGGGCGGTGGTTGATATGGATGGAGTGGCAACAATTCTATCAGCAGCGGTTGTCGGTAGCTCTGGAGTTGTCCTTTCTTGGACTCTTGTGGTGGCGGCTTGGGCTGTGTTCGCCGCCACGACTTCAATTTCTGTGACGGTGAAGACTAGTTTGTCTGCGTCGTAGTCAGCGCAGCGAGGGAGTGGGAGGAGTATGTTCGTCCTTGTGAACTTATAGAAAAAGTCTCTCCCCTCCTTCCTGATGATACTGGCCCTGATCAGGTACTTGGTGTCGATTACCTCATCGCCCTACGTCCTCGAAAGGATGCGTGGCTCTTTCGGGAACCCGAGTCCTTCTGCAATAAGGTTGACTATTCCGCCCATGCAGTAGTCCTTTGTAGCTTCCTTCATCGGATGTAGTCTGTTCATCAAAAATCATCCGAGGTTGATCACTCGGCCCTCCATTATGTGCCACATGACATGGATCTCCTCCGTGTATATGTTGCTGGATTCATACTTGCTGAACAGGAGGCATGCCACCAGCTTGTGCACTATCCTCCAGAAGCATGAGTGCATAGCAGCTACCTTCTTTCCCGTCTTGAACGAGGATTCACCGGTTAACTTGTTCTAGAGCTTCACGGGGTCAAACTCGTCTCCCTCGGTGATTCTCTCACCGCAGTCCATCAGATTCCTCTCCTCCTCACTTGAAGAGAATATCTGGTTCAGAAACTTCTCGGAGATTGTGTACTCCGAGTTGTAGAGTCGGGCTTGGAATCTGTCTGGCCCTCCGAATTCTTTTCTCTCTGCCGGTGAGTTTCTCACCCGGTTGAGGGAAGACATGAACTCCATTGTCAGCCTAGTGTACTAGGAAGACTTGCTGAAGTAGATTTTCTTTAATCCCACCGCGGCGAGGATGGCCTTCAACCTCCTCTTGATTCCCAGATCAGCGAATGAGGCTTCGTCACAGAACCTGCTGGGGAGGTAGATTTTGGGCACCAGCTCAGCATACCGGCGAGCATGCTCATCGTTTCTTGGCTTGAAACTCTCTACCAAGGCTTTCGGGATTGCTGCTGCTGCTGGGGGAGTTGGAGTTGCCGCTTCTCCAACCCTGGCCCTCTTTTCTATTGTGGAGGCCTCAACGGGTCTTGGATTCGGGTGCTTCTGCCCGGCGTTGGAGGGTTCAGCCGCAGTCTCGGGGTAGATCCTCCTACCCTGGGAGTCAACGGGGACAACAACCATCTTGGTGCGGGCCATCTCTGTAGGACAACAAAAGAAATACTTTGATCAAATATGTTGATTTTTGAAAGAAGTATATAATAAAGAATAAATGTGTGGCCCGGTGTTTTTCTCTACAAATATTGTTGGGTTTTAGGGGAGACAGAGAAGGCAGCGGAAACAAAAAAAATTTCTCCCCCAACCCATACCGAGGAAACGCGTCAACGTCTATATAATAGGAAAGGATGGTTTGCGGAATCATACCTTGTCCCGAGGCTTGCTCGGCGACAATACCTCACGCAATGCGCGGTCTTCAACTCCGGACATCGACGGTGTCTGTGCAGCTCCTGGTCGCACCGGGACTGACAACTCCTACTCAAACCGGACTGTCGGATGACAGTTGTCCTCCTAAGCGGTAGTGTCCTCCCTCCTCTGTAGTAGTCCACACAGACCACCTGGAACTCCACTCTCCTTGTCCCACAAGGAAGTGGAAGGAGTCGCACCCTCCTGATGACGTACTAGTCGCCAACACGCTCTCCTGCCTCCTGTTGCAACTGCAGTTGTCCTTCCCTTGCTGCACCTCCCTTTTGCAGGAAGCACTTGCTCGGGCTCTCTCACGGTTACCAAAACCAGAGAGAACGACAACTTGCAGAGCAACTGGTTGCACTGAGCTGTACTTTGAGAAGCCCCCAATACCCCTATATATAGGAGAGTCATGGGACAGGGTTCTCCATCCCGGGCAATGCGGGACTAAAGCAGGAGTAGAAGGGTTCGAGAATTTTCCACAAAAAGCAACCAGTTCGCAACTTGAAATGATCGGTTCACAACTGAACCGATCGGTTCGGCCATTGAGCCGATCGGTTGGACCTGAGCCGATCGTTTGGGGCACTCCAACCGATCGGTTGGTGCCCTGAACCGATCAGTTCATGGTCCTAATCCGGCTCAAAAAGACTTTCCTTGTTTCTCTCCCAATTGGTATCGAATACCAATATTATTCCCAATCGAATTGGGCAATTTGAAACCAAAAGAAAATTCTTGCCAACATGACTTTTCCCAACTGGTCGGTTGCACCATTTGAGATGATCGGTTCAACCCTTGAACCGGTCGTTTCAACCTGGGCATGAGCCGATCGGCCTGGACACTCCAGCCGACCGGTTCAGCAACCTCAGCCGACCGGTTCATCATATGAACTGATCGGTTGGGAGCATAGGTTGGGCAAAATCAGTCAATTGTGATTTCAATCAATCCGATACTCCAATCAATGCGTCCAACACCTTGAACCATACGGTATTGAGCTATCGACTGATTGAGTGTTTAATTGAACTACTAAACTCCTTTAGTAATCAATCTAAACATTGCTTTGTGGACAAAACTCCTCTTGCAGGTTAAATCCTATGTGTGTGACCCTGCAGGTCCATTTCACGTTGGCAGTGAAAGTCCATAACACTTATGACTTCACAAGCAAAGAGCGGTGCCTAGTCACACATCAGTTCTACCCAAGTGAAAGTAGAAAGTTGGAGAACAACTTTCATCCTACAATCCGTGAATGGTGTTACAGCGAATGTATAATTCCTTTATCACTGATATCTCGAATGAACTCAAGGCATGGAACAGTCATCCTGTCAACGTTCATTCACTTCCTTGATCTCAGAGTAGACTGGAAGAGATATGTATGACATCAGTATCATATACTGATTCACACATGTGTGCACGCCTTTCTCAATCCTACTCATCAAGTGGCCATGGATATCAAACTCCCTCAGGAGGGACAAATCCCATATCTATCACTCACCCCTCAAAAGCCCCATGTGTCAAAGCCACCCAATCATCACCTTTATAACAACCCATGTTTCAGGACTGCGTTTGATGATGTCAAAGTGTGCCCAACGACATGTGTTGAGTGCAGTGATTTTAGGTCTAAGAATCACACTCACCACCATCACTGTGAGTACTGATTGTGACTACCATCTCATGGTTCCATGTGTCAAACTCACGGTGGGTCTGTCCGGTACACTTGTTCTCTAACAAGTACCTATGTGTTTGGTTTGATATCTCTATATCATGACTAATGAGATTCTGTCATCAACCAACACCACAATCTAGTCTTGTGTGTCATTGCTGTCTATCTACCTTCCACAATGACATCCGACTAGGGACATAACAAGAATGTACAAACTCTTAGCATCCGTATGATCTCATCGTTCAGGTCCTCAACATGAAAGCATACGTTATTGAGTACTGTCATTCTCTAGACATTCAATCTGTTCTATCACTATCTCATATGACTGAACCAGAAAGAATTGGAAGCTCACCTTTTATGTTTATCAAATCAATCTTAATGTATCCCACCAATCATCCCATGATTGGCTCTCAGGGCATACATACCAACAGACTCCCACTTGCACTGCGAGCCAATCACCCATGAATCATATTCATAGTGATCTTCAAACATGTCCCACATGTTACTGTGCTCTAGTGCCAACATAGTGAGTAATGACAACACCTTGCCAAAGTCTGTATAAATTGCATGTCTATCATCTCTTCGTTGTACGTCACACGTATGAGATGGAGTTGCCGTAATATGCGATCTTGTATTCCATATGCTAACCTTTAGCCACATTGCATGATCAAGGATTCCAGACTTGTCATCAATGAGTGGAATATAAGTTCATCTCATGAACTTTCAGATCCATATAATATCCACTGCTGTTCACTAACACATAGATACTCGGATTTTCCCTTTTAAATGGCTTTATTGGAACACTTCCAATTATCAACAAACATTCACTTTTATACATCTCATGTATATATATTGCGATTAATTTTCTGTCCTTTCAGAAGTTCGCATCAATGTAACTCTTTACATCGAACTCTTCTCCATAGAACTAGTGCTTCACAAGCACTTATCAAGTTCTCATGGTATTCCAGTAACACTTACTGGAAGTAGACAGTCATCCACTCGTCATGTCACACATACGAGTTATCAGGATGAGCACATCATATTTCCATGTCCTACATACAAGATGATGAATGCATTTTATTCTTGCCATGTCATACATGCAAGATAATGGGATGATTACATACATGATAGATCCATATCTATTCTTAGTGTTCCCATTCTTCATAAGAATTGGATACTTGGCCTTGGGATACTAACTCCATGTAATATGGACAAGTTTTCTCCCACTGAATCTATGCATACTGAACACTTCAGTACAGATTGCCAATGTATGCTTTCTCTTTCCAGGTCAAGAGATTTTCGAGAACTATCTCTATAGATCTCTATTCCTATCACATAGGAAACATCTCTATCTTCCTTGAAGATAATTTCCACATTCGGATTTCCAATCTAGAACATTTCCATTTCACATCAATATGTGGAATGTGAACACGCTCCCACTAAATCACAGATCCCTTCTTTATCTTTGACATATCAGTCAAACCTTTGACTATATCATCAAAATAAAGATCCAATTTTGAGTTGCTTGTACTCAATCAATCACATTGATTAGTCCATTGTAACTTATAGACTTCATTTGAATTAGTGGATTCATAAACCTTATAGGCTGTGTCACGTACACATCCTGGTTTTATTCCTCATAGGAATGTGGTTTTAGTATCCATATGCCAAATGTCTTAGCCATTAAGTTGCAATCAGCAAGCATCATCCTTCTCAAAATGTTATCCATGTGTTTTAACACTTAAGACTCATCTGCACTTATGGATATGATCCAATGAGTGCTACCATTAAGGTCATACCTTATGGTTCACATGGAAGTCATTTAGGATGTAATGGTTTTAAACCATAACTCAAGATTCGGTTCCTCATATTCATCTTGATAGTTGACTCATCACATGAACAACTCATCACATAGATAATTGAGGTGTATCTGTTAAAGATATAAGAACTCACAACCCTTGTGATTCTTAATTTCTTTTATTAGTGTGGGGTATTCTTTTATTAAGAAGAATTCAGTTATTTGATAATCATTCTCTAACTCCTTAGAGTATGATTCCTTCTTGATTCAGACATCACCATGCCTTAATCATGAGTTCACTATGATACACTATCATAATCACTCATAAGGATCTCAAACATTTGGTCCAAGTATTTCATTCATTGATCTCATCAAGAATTAATACTTTACCAAATTTGTACTTCATTTATGATAATCTTGAACACTTCAAGATATTAAAATTGGTATTTCTCTAAACACCATTTGAAGTAATAGCATTTATTCCAATAGGTATGTAAATACATCACATGTATTATACCTAATAGGATAATCACTCTCCCACTACATTAGTGAAGATTGATTGATCATGTCCAAGATATTCATGTCTCTTATTGGTTCTATAACCAAAAGAGTCTAGATTTATCTTTCACATGGAAACTAGAAATGAATTTCTCATGATTAATGCTAATTAAATTGTTTGAGTTATCTATAACTTTTAGGTATCGTCTTATCTTATGCATATCAAATATCACAAGATAAATAAGGCATTGTCACAAAGATCACATCTTTATAAATTGAAACATCTCTTTATTAATTGCCATCATTGTCATACAATATGCAAAAATAAAGTGTTTCTATCTATTGGCAAGTATGAAATAACAGTTCATAACTGTATTACATGCCTTATTGGCTGAAAATAAACTAAAGTATTCCTATCTATAAAGGCAACACTTGCCCCAAGTAAGAATGCTTTACACTTTACATCTTGGTATCATATACCTCAAAAAGTGTTACAAGTTTATTTACATGACACCTTTAAGTAGAGGCTTCAGTCACCTCCTTCTTATTTTGTTCTTCCAGGTAGAGAGGACAATTCCTTTTCCAATGTCCTGGCTTTTGACAATGGTGGCAATTTCCTTTCTTGGTCACGCCTCCCTTGGCCTTGAGAGCTGAAGATGGCTTGGACTCCTAGCTAGCTTCAGAACCTTTCTTAGCTTTGCCTTTGCCCTTGCGCTTGGACTTGCCTTTCTTGCTCATGATCACCATCACGGACTTAGGCTTGTCCTTCTTCATCTGTAACTCGGCTGTCCTCAACATGCCCAACAACTCTGACAGTGGCCTATCAAAGTTGTTCATGTTGTAGTTCATCACAAAATGACTGTAAAATTCTGGCAACGATTGCAGTATCACGTCAGTAGCCAACTCTTGGCTCAGTGGAAATCCCAGTCTCTGCAGGTTCTCCACATACCCAATCATCTTGAGTGTGTGAGGACCAACTGGATCTCCTTCTGTCATGATGCACTTAAACAACGCCCTAGAAACATTGTACCTCTCTTGCCGTGCCTGATCTTCATACATGTTCCTGAGATGCAGAATCATCTCTATGACACCCATGTTCTCATGTTGCCTCTGCAACTCATGGTTCATTGAACATAGAATCAAGCACTTTGCATCAATGGCATCATCAGAATGCTTCTTGTAAGCATCCCTTTCTGTCCTTGGTGCATTAGGAGCGGGTTCCTCTGGAATTGGAGTATCCAGGACATAGAGCTTACGCTCTTGAGTGAGAACAATTCTCAAATGTCCGATACCAGTCGTGGAAGTTTGTCCCATTTAGCTTGTCCTTGTCAAGGACCGATCGCAAAGAAAAGTTGTTGTTGTTTGTTGCCATTTGGACTACAAAAAGGAAAATATGCAATTTTAGTCCAAAACTCATTTATGACTTATTTGATTGATTTGAAAGTCTGACGATATAATTAGGCATTTAATTAATTATCGCTCCCACTATTTCACTTCAAATTGATAGCCCTCACCATCAATTTGGAAGATTGCAGCGTACAACCTTCTAGTGGGCAAGATCCTGAAATCCTCTAAGTCATGGACCAGCTAGGGCTGTCACCCATAACATAGATCTCTCAGGTAGGCAACTTTTGCCAATTGCATCATATGCAACTCTTGATAAGATGTCATATACAAATCCTTGCAATGATCATCTCCATGCCTCAAGGTCCTAGATCCCATCTAGATCACCTTGTTAAGTCCGACCCAAAGCAAACACGATGAACATGCACCCTGCTAGGGCAGACCCACACATTCATCCTTCACGCTTCCACGAGGTAGACGGTGCACCACGCTAGGGCGTGCCCACACTTGGTCGAACAAGATTTTCACGTGTTTCACATTTAGAAGGCATCTAAAACTTAATATTGTTGTGAGGGATTTGGTTTTATATACATATACATATCCAATCACCACAATACATAGTACGTATCATATACATGCTATATCCCACAGAAAACATGCACAAACGATAAAAAGCGATGATTATGGCCATCCTAATGTGATTCCTCGAGCCAATAGGAATCACGGTCATCTAGGTCAACATCACATGCAACCTGTACAAGATGAACTTCTGTGCCTTGCCTTCCGAGTTGATCAACTCATCTCATGAATGATCTGTACTCTCCAGCCGGTCGTCTAGGTGCCACCAGCCGATCGGTTGGCTCCTCCAACCGATCGGTTCGCCTGGTCGTCGTGCATCTCGTCATGTCCGCCACCCGCTCGTCTCTCTCCTCGAACCGGTCATCGTCCGATCGGTTCACTCCTTGAACCGACCGTCTGGAAGGTCAACCGATCGGTTCACTCCTTGAACCGACCGTCTGAACAGTCGTCTTGATGTCCGCCGGTCTTTGACATAACAGGAAATAAAAATCTATCCTATTTATTACATTGCTTTAAAAGGGAAACCCCGAGTTACATTCGGGGGGGGGAGCAAAGGTAGGAAAGAATCTCGAATTATTTCGAGTTACATCAGGAATAAGAGAGGGAAGATCGGTGCGCAGACCGAGATAAAAGCAACCATAAACAACCACACACAGATAGGGGTTTATAGGCCATAATCACGCTACACACATCCACCAAAAAACTCGTTTAAGGGCGACGCGTATCGAGTGCATTAATAATACATATCATATATGTAATCAGGGATTTGTGGATTTAGGATCGGACATGCATAAAGCCGATATTATTCGCATCGCATGCAATAAATAAAGGCGACAAACCAAAATCGATCATATCGATATTCCTAAAATATAGAACAACTGACGTGGCTCTGATACCACTGTTGGGTTTTAGGGGAGACAGAGAAGGCAGCGGAAACAAAAAAAATTTCTCCCCCAACCCATACCGAGGAAACGCGTCAACATCTATATAATAGGAAAGGATGGTTTGCGGAATCATACCTTGTCCCGAGGCTTGCTCGGCGACAATACCTCGCGCAATGCGCGGTCTTCAACTCTGGACTTCGACGGTGTCTGTGCATCTCCTGGTCGCACCGGGACTGACAACTCCTACTCGAACTGGACTGTCGGATGACAGTTGTCCTCCTAAGCGGCAGTGTCCTCCCGCCTCTGTAGTAGTCCACACGGACCACCTGAAACTCCACTCTCCTTGTCCCACAAGGAAGTGGAAGGAGTCGCACCCTCCTGATGACGTACTAGTCTCCAACACGCTCTCCTGCCTCCTGTTGCAACTGCAGTTGTCCTTCCCTTGCTGCACCTTCCTTTTGCGGGAAGCACTTGCTCGGGCTCTCTCACGGTTACCAAAACTAGAGAGAACGACAACTTGCAGAGCAACTGGTTGCACTGAGCTGTACTTTGAGAAGCCCCCAATACCCCTATATATATAGGAGAGTCATGGGATAGGGTTCTCCATCCCGGGCAATGCGGGACTAAAGCAGGAGTAGAAGGGTTCGAGAATTTTCCACAAAAAGCAACCAGTTCGCAACTTGAAATGATCGGTTCACAACTGAACCGATCGGTTCGGCCATTGAGCCGATCGGTTGGACCTGAGCCGATCGTTTGGGGCACTCCAACCGATCGGTTGGTGCCCTGAACCGATCGGTTCATGGTCCTAATCCGGCTCAAAAAGACTTTCCTTGTTTCTCTCCCAATTGGTATCGAATACCAATATTATTCCCAACCGAATTGGGCAATTTGAAACCAAAGGAAAATTCTTGCCGACATGACTTTTCCCTACTGGTCAGTTGCACAATTTGAGCCGATCGGTTCAACCCTTGAACCGGTCGTTTCAACCTGGGCATGAGCCGATCGGCCTGGACACTCCAGCCGACCGGTTCAGCAACCTCAGCCGACCGGTTCATCATATGAACCAATCGGTTGGGAGCACAGGTTGGGCAAAATCAGTCAATTGCGATTTCAATCAATCCGATACTCCAATCAATGCGTCCAAAACCTTGAACCATACGATATTGAGCTATCCACTGATTGAGTGTTTAATTGAACTACTAAACTCCTTTAGTAATCAATCTAAACATTGCTTTGTGGACAAAACTCCTCTTCTAGGTTAAATCCTATGTGTGTGACCCTGCAGGTCCATTTCACGTTGGCAGTGAAAGTCCATAACACTTATGACTTCACAAGCAAAGAGCGGTGCCTAGTCACACATCAGTGCTACCCAAGTGAAAGTAGAAAGTTGGAGAACAACTTTCATCCTACAATCCGTGAATGGTGTTACAACGAATGTATAATTCCTTTGTCACTGATATCCCGAATGAACTCGAGGCATGGAACAGTCATCCTGTCAACGTTCATTCACTTCCTTGATCTCAGAGTAGACTGGAAGAGATATGTATGACATCAGTATCATATACTGATTCACACATGCGTGCATGCCTTTCTCAATCCTACTCATCAAGTGGCCATGGATATCAAACTCCCTCAGGAGGGACAAATCCCATATCTATCACTCACCCCTCAAAAGCCCCATGTGTCAAAGCCACCCAATCATCACCTTTATAACAACCCATGTTTCAGGACTGCGTTTGATGATGTCAAAGTGTGCCCAATGACATGTGTTGAGTGCAGTGATTTCAGGTCTAAGAATCACACTCACCACCATCACTGTAAGTACTGACTGTGACTACCATCTCATGGTTCCATGTGTCAAACTCACGGTGGGTCTGTCCGGTACACTTGTTCTCTAACAAGTACCTATGTGTTTGGTTTGATATCTCTATATCATGACTAATGAGATTCTGTCATCAACCAACACCACAATCTAGTCTTGTGTGTCATTGCTGTCTATCTACCTTCCAAAATGACATCCGACTAGGGACATAACAAGAATGTACAAACTCTTAGCATCCGTATGATCTCATCGTTCAGGTCCTCAACATGAAAGCATACGTTATTGAGTACTGTCATTCTCTAGACATTCAATCTGTTCTATCACTATCTCATATGACTGAACCAGAAAGAATTGGAAGCTCGCCTTTTATGTTTATCAAATCAATCTTAATGTATCCCACCAATCATCCCATGATTGGCTCTCAGGGCATACATACCAACAAAGATTGGCTCTCAGGCCATTATAGAAGGTAGTGATCAAGAACCCTTTCTTGTAGTTGTGGTGAGGGCAGTCCCTCTGATATTCTTGGTATCGCTCCCAAGCGTCATGGAGATTCTCATTAGGCCTTTGCATGAACGACGCTATCCGTTGTCTGTTTCTCACTGTCTTCTCAGTTGGGTAGAACTTATTTACGAATGCATCCGCCAATGCTCCCCATCCGTTCAGAGCCTGGTGGGGCAACCCTAGGTACCATGATAGAGCTTTATCTTCCAGAGAAAAGATGAAGCCCTTGCAATAGATTACCTCCTGGAGAACTCCCCTCATCTTGATAGTATCACAGATTTTCTTAAAAGCATCCAAATGGTGATAGGGGTTGTCATTCTTGGAACTCCCTCTAAAGCTTTTGTTCTGAATCATGGAGATGACGGACGGCTTGAGTTCGAAGCTTGTGGCGTTGAATCGCGGAACGATGACAGGGCATTTGGAATTATTGGCCTTAGTGGAGGCTAGCTCCCTCAGAGTCTTCTCTTCTTCGTCTGAGTCATCGCTGTTGCTGCCTCCCTATTGTTCTTGGCACTAGTGTCACCTGTATCGATGACGGTGACGACGCCTGACATGGGGGTGGCCTTCCTCAGAGTGCTCCGATTCCTGATCTTCCTGCTGATCATTTCCGTCTTAGCGATCGTTGTCGCTTGGCGGAGGTGATTCATCCCTAGGCCTTCCCTGTTGTTCCCCTTCAACATGTTGTGGGTTGACACGGGGAGGCATAATGTTGATGATTGTGCTCTGTTGATTGGTTGAATGGTGTCGGAGCTCGGTGAAACAGTGATCTGTTCTTCAGGGTTCCTAAAAGAATGGCACGAAAAATCAAGTCAGAAAATTGAATTATTTAGCTTAGGCTAAGAATAATAGTAATGAAAAAGGGAAATGATAAAAGAAAAAGTGTGCTGTCAAACTTATTTCTAAGCTTGAGGCACAAGAGTGTAGTTAGTGGATTCAGATTCGTCAACAGTACCATTTTTGCCTTGTCCCCGGCAACGGCGCCAAAAAGTTGACCGGCCTAAATCGCGCGTCCTAAAATTGGAGGCGGATTGAGGTAGTCGAGCTTTTACATTTATAAACCCAAATCCTTCTAGGCCCCCGCAACTTTGCTTACGGGGTCGAAGTAGATATACGGGGTCGAACACAGGGACAAGGGGGGTAGTGTTGAGAACCCAGAATCGACACGCTACACTCCGACAGGTATAAAGAGATGATAAATTCCCCAGGAGGGAAGCATAAAGGTGTCACGAACAAAACAAGAAAACTATCTCCAAGTGGAGTTACTAGAAAGATTTAAGGTTTTAAGCATTTAGAAGTTTTTAGGGGTTTTCATGCGACAGAAACAGAAGGATACACTCGGAGCTAAGGCGAGGTACGAAGGATAAAGCTGCGGTAAAGCAAGCGGCAGTAGGACCAATCCTGTACCCCTCCTCTCGAAGCGGGCACCTCTAACAAGGCATCGGTTCCACTCTAGGGGTCACCAGACTCAAATTAGAGTGGAAAGGTTACTAAAGCAACTCCGTTCCGGGCACTCTCGTACTCCAGAATCGGACCAAACACTAGAGCCACAACACAACTCTCGAAGTTGTTGCGACGGGAAAACACAATTTGATTGCTAAGCAAAACGCGATCCAAAACATGCAAGCTAGAGTTCAGATACCAAACATAGCAGTCATACAACATATTATACCAAGCATAGAGCAGCAAGTAAGTAAGCATTTCTATTTCTATAAGCATTAAAGGTCTTAATTACAATGCAAGAGTAAAGAATTAAATAACAAAATTAAAGATATGTGTCACCTTCTTGATGTAGAAGGACGACAAGCTACAGTAACCATCCCGCCCGATATCAGACAGGGGCCTAGCCCGATACAGCCGTGTCGGGCAGCACACTCTCTCAAGCGGCACACCGCGACAGACGACTGCATCGCTCAAGGGCCTGGCCGATATGCTCAAGTCGGGCGGCACACTCTCTCGGGAAACACGCCTGACGGGGAGAGCGTATCGGGTTCATTATCGTGTCGGGCATGGAGCAGCATATCCTACTGCCGGGCACTGGTGTCGGGCACTCGTTTCACGTATCTACATCGGCCGATATCGGCTCCCAGTGTCGCTCGGTATAGTCCTAGGTGAACCAATCCCCTCCCTCTCGGGATGAGGAAGAGCTCACCTAGTGTCGCCCGGTACGAACACTGGAGCACGATACGCCTGCTCTCGCAGCCTCCTCTGAAGATCACTCGACTATCCAAAACCTGAAGTGACCAAGCTTGTCCGAATTGTCTAAGCTGTCTTTTCGGCTCCCTGTAGCTGCTATTTATAGGCAGCTAGTCGGGGGAAGATATGGTGCTCGAAGCACCACATGTCCTCCTTTCTGCCGTTCAGTCAGTGGTCGGCTAACGCGGGTATCGCTCGGTATTGCCCGGCATAAGGAGGTCGGTTGTCGGGCGTCGTGGCGAGAGACGCCTGCCGGTGGGTGGTCGATATCGCACGGCAACCAGAGTAATTGCGGCGTGCTTGGCTCCCTGTCGGGTAAAGAGGCGTGTCGTCCATCGTGCAGCCCTGCCGGTCAGCGTGTGTATCGGGCGTCAGGGGGGGGGGGCGAGACAGTCTTGGACTTATTAGCGGGTCGGAACGGCCTTATTGGTGTTAAATGGGCCAAAATAGAAGGAAACTCTGCAAAAGATGGAAATATTGGACTGAGAGCATTGCTTTGCCAATTATTACAGAAATGCATATAAAAGTGAGGAAAACAACAGAAAAGGGCAGTTTTGATAATAGAAAAATAGTCTAAAATGTCACAAAATTTGGTGTTATCAAATACCTAAGGGATTAAGAACCAATTCAAGGGAGAATTCTTAATTGTTTATAGGATTAATAGCTTGATACACTATGTTAAACATAGTAGTATGTACTTGATTGAAGGGTTGATGTGACCTAATCAATTTGAAAGAATGAGAAATTAGAATACATACATATATATATATATATATATATATATATATATATATATATATATATATATATATATATATATATACGAATCATGTAATGATCTGCTGTAGCACGACCGTGGTAGCCTTAACTTGCACGACCGTGCAAGGGAGCACGGCCGTGATAGCCTTACTTTGCACGACCGTGTAAGGTGGCACAGCCGTGGTGTCCTATTAAGAAATTGAAAAGTTTTGGTATTGTGCTGACATTGTTATATATGCATGTCCTTATTTTTATAAGTCATACAGGTTGATATTATGAGGTGATCATAGCCAGGTATGAGTTATGATGTCATATTCCTTGAAAACAATTGAAAACGTTTGGGGACTTTTAGGGTTAAGATTGCTTAATGCTTTGAAGGCTTAGATGGTTCAATGGTGGTTTAACCTAAACCCTAATGATACCTAAAGATATTAAGGGGCTAAGTAAATAGTAGCTTGACCCATGTTATGGTTAATGCTGAACATTACCAATGTACCCTTCAAGGGTTCAAGTAGATAACAACCCTTGATCAAGTAAACCCTAATGATTATAATGGGATGTCTTAATCTATGTTAATCAAAGATGACTTGACCTAATCTAACCTAGAGTGATGTAAACATCATCTAGTAGTGAGAGGAGAGAGAAGGCTCCTAATATGAAGTGAAGAGTAAACCCTAATTATGATGTTTAATGAATCTTAAACTAATTTGAGGGCATCAATGATGATAATTTTCATACATAATGATGCTATGAGCTCAATTCACTATGAAGTGAATAGTAAACCCTAATTCTAAGAATAATAACATGTAATGTGTATAGTAAACCCTAATTTAGGGTGATATGATAAATGCAGTAATTCAGGGTTATACCTTTGGGTATGAAACCCTAACTACAAATTGTAATATGAGGAATCTTTATGCCTCGAGAGCTAAGAGGTTCTATAACCATATGTTGAAGTAAAAGAATACAAACCCTAACTAATGAAGGATGGGGTATGTTAACCCTAGTCCTGGGTTATGCTTTCAAGTATGAAACCCTGTGAACAAATTACAATATAAGATTTCTTATGCCTTATAAGACAAAGGGATTCAATAACCTTAATTGAGTGGGGTAAACCCTAACTCTACTTATGCTTTTAAGCATGAATCTTCATGATTAAAGAATGAGATGAGGAATCATTATTGCTAATCATAAAGAAAGGGATTGAATAACCCTAATTGATGTAAATAAGGGAAACTAGCCTTAGTGTAAGCATGAAGGTACTATTCCTGAATTGGAAGGTTAATTCTGCTTTATAAATTGCTGATCTGGAAATGAAATGTTTATCGTTGTCAATTGAATTAACCATGCAGGTTCTTATAAAAGGATGATTATATCCAGGTAAATGTTATGATATCATATTCATTGGAAGCATGTTATTAGCTTTGTGAATAGTGATATACTATGTTGCTTAGTTAAGTGACATCATATAAGATTGATAGGCTGTGAGAGCCATGAGTAACATCAAGGCCATGCTAATAAGATGACTTATGATGAATTAAGGGTTTGAATACCCTATTCTTGAATCATAGTAATGAAATGGTTAAGAAATGATATCCAATTGATAATTGATGTGAGTTAGACTTGATACATTTAGTATTCTACTTTTATAGCTGTTGTTCTAATGATTAATGCTTGGAAACATGCTTGATGCTAAAAGAATGCTAGAATGTACCTAACTAATCAAGTATAATCATATCATGTAGAGCCCTGACCATAGATCCATCATTGTCAGATACCAAATGATGGTGAAACAGGTTTTCCTAAGGGAACTCCTGGAGCATATACTTTTGAGTATATGGGGGTATATGGATGCGAATATCCTTACGTCCTAGTGTAGGAATTGATGTAGATGTACTTTAATCTTTCAACCCTTCACTATATATTCATACCGGGTGATGTACCACAAATCTCCCGAAGAAATTACTAATACCACATCGATGAGAGATAAACAAGAAGTCTTTCGATGACGGTGAGAGTTCAGAACTCCACTGTAACTCTATAGAGAAGTTTCCAGAATACCTTGGATAGCTAATACAGTAGAGACACAAGATGTCCTGCAAGTAAATCCTCTTACTGACTGAGGAAGAAGAGGTCATAAGAATCCGGCTCTTTTGATGACCTATGTATGGTACCGACACAATTTTTATAAATGGTCGGTTGGAGTATGAGCGGTATACCTCATCTCCGCATGGCATAATAATGTTTGAAAAATATAATCAGCCGTATAGTATAACTACTTAGGTTGAACTACGAGAAACAATGATTGATGTTACATTGTTGACTTTAATAGTCTGTTCAAGTATCTAGCATATATGTTCTACATATGCTTTAATGAAGTGAGTGCTCAAGTAAATGTTGTTTTACTTATTACCAAACATGATGTTGATATTTTCAGTTACTTTGCTTCTGTTATTCCTTATATACTATAACAAAGCCTCTGGCGGAGAGTTATAACTCTCGCTGGGACAATTATTTAAATTGTGTCACTTCCGTGGGATTCTACTTTTTAGGAAGACGTCGAGGATGAAGGAACCCATCAGTGGGTGAGTAGCAACAACGACAGTCTCAGGGACAACAGTGATCCTCAGGTGGAGACACTTTCTGTCATGTCATGTAAATAGTATGTCCTGTGTCGTCTCTGTACTCTCAGGTCCTAGGAGTCAGTATATCTGAGATTTTGGCATGATGCCTCGAGATTTTGTATCTTACCTTGTACAATTAACAAGGTGGGTTTTGTTGTAATGCTCAAGATGTGTTTATTACAGAGATGTATCAATGGATCAGTTTGTAAATGACCTATCATGTTGTTTATGAAAGAGTTTTTATCTTTCGAAGATCTCTTTACAAAAGTTTTAAATTTTTAGTGATTTTTGATAATTCTGCTGCTAATCGCTTCCGCATTCGTTAATTTGATTGTCAGTTTGGTGTCGATCGTTTCAGCGACGTGGAGTTCCGTCCATCCGTGTGGACGAAGTAGAGACGCAGACGCCTTGACGCCTGCGTTCGGAGGATGTCGACGACCACCTGTACGCACCACGAGCGGCGTACATCATTGCCACAAAGGAGCGCCGCCGGATCAACCTGCGACACCGAACGAGAGAGAAGTTCCGTCTGTGTAGGTCAGCAGTGTTGCACCGTCGTGCAACGGGACATCGCCAGACTTGCTCCGCGATAAGGTATATCCCGCAAACCTGTTTCCGAATACGTTGTTGTCGACGGGATCCTGTTTCGGGTTGCGTGGATTTTATTGCTTCCACCGTGCATGTTTTCTCCACAAAACCCAACATATGTGCTATGGTCGCGACACATAGTTGGTGGTCAAGATGAAGACCTAACCCTAACCCTAATGTCATGGGTGCGAGATGAAGGAGATGGGTCATGACATGGTGATGGTGGTGAGGGTCGAGACACCCATGGTGGATGTCAAGGTCTAGACATATCATGGAGGGTGGCTGTGACCCATGTGTCTATGTGGTTGCATAGGGTGATGATAGGTGGTTATGAAGCACATATGAACACCTAATGATAATCATGCATGAACTTGTATAATGTTGTTTAGTGTGTTTTCTAATCTATTCTAATGATATTACCTAATGCTATTACACTCCAAGACAATGGATGGTAGTGATTCTAGGATGGTTGGTTGACCCTATCCTTGTAAACCCTAATCGGTTAAAAGGAAACCTTAACCCTAATAATAATGAATGATGATCTTGCTTGTTTCTCCATTATGGAAAAGTTATGATGTTATGTGGTTACCTCTCATGTTTATAAACTTCTAACCATGCATGTGTTATGAGTTTGTTAATCATAGCCAACAAATGCTATGGTGATGAGACATGATATAGGTTGAATGAGCCTGGAGAGGCATGTTGAGGCACTTGTGATACAGAAAAGTTGAGCTGGGGGATTGATTGTGACGACAGTCGCCAAACTGACAAACAAATCATTACTAATTAATCGGAATAAACATAAACAACGGATTAACAAAAATCACTAAAATTACAACCATTTTGCAAGGAGATCCTTGTATAGAAAACTTGTACTGAAAGATTCAAAACTCATACATATCATGATTGACATTGTACAAGATTGTTTCATCTCATCCTGAGGACAACATATAATAGTTTCTCTATCAAAACACATACTGGAGCAACATAAAACCTCAAGGCATTCAATCCAAAATCTCATATTTTTCATGAAACTAGTACGAACCAACTCCAAGGACCTGAGAGTACAAAGACGACACATATGACTCATATCTACAAGACAGGACAGACAGTACACTCAACCTGAAATGTCTCAGCTGTTGTTCTTCCTCTGCAAAAAGGTCTTCACCTCCTCGTGCACATCCACCTAAAAATTTGGATTCTATGGGGGTGAGACAACTGTAAATTGCCCTAGCAAGAGATATAACTCTCCGCCAATAATATTATTATCACAGTTTAAATGGTATAAAATTGAGAAGAAGATAAACAATTTTAGAATATTCTCATCTTTTAAAGCATTGCAACTATCTGTGATAGAGCACTAAGTCATTTATTCTCTTTATAAGGAATGGGAAGAACATGTATATCATTTAATCCTCATATTATATCAACATTTCAAGCTTATCCAGTGAAACTCATTATCATGGTATGTCATCCATGAATCATTCTCATTTCTATTTATTGGCCTCAGCCAATCTGCTAACCAGATATTTAATTGTACCAGTCATGTGAGTATACATCATCATATTATATTCAGGCATTGGACTATGCCAATCTTGTGCAACTATTTCAGGCATTGGACTATGCCAATCCTGTGCAAACATCACTGAATACCACATCAATTTTACTAGGCATTATACCTTGGCCAAGCCATCATACTTATTCACATCCTTTCTATAAACAATTATCCCTCTCATATATTTCAAACACTATAGCCCTTATTTGGATATAAGCATAAAACATGTATGATCAAGATTTCATTATTATTATTGTATCCATTTATTATTATCATGATATTACTAAGTTTCCATTTCTTAGTTTATTTTGAACATTATCATTTATTACATGAGACTTTTATAAACACTTTGTTACCTCTCACTAGGTAACAACTATCCTCATGGCTTTCAAGGCCCATTAAGTATCTTGTCACCTCTCACTAGGCAACAAATTATCACATGTCTCACAAGGCCATAACACATCTTGTCAACTCTCACTAGGCAACAAATTATCACATGGCTCACAAGGCCCATAACACATCTTGTCATCTCTCACTAGGCAACAAATTATCACATGGCTCACAAGGCCATAACATCTTTATACTTTTATACAAGTATTTAACATGCCTTACAAGGCTTATGCAATAAGAGAATTACAACCATCCCATCATTGGGATTAGGGTTTCCCCTTTATGACCGATTAGGGTTTCATGTTTATTTTATTGATCCAAACCCTAGCTCATTGCTCCACACATCTAGGAGCATACATTGCTATCATAAGTATCCAATCATACTTATTTATTCTCAACATTTATCATTAAATGATTACCAACACAAGGTACGAGTTTCTCTCTCATCCTCTCTAGGATATTGATTACATCATACTTTATTGTTTTGGCTTAACCCTTTCTCAAGGTATGTTAGCCTACACTTATCAAAGTGCATTAAACTCATTACATTTCAATGTAACAATTGGCATGACACACTTCATGTGTTACTCATCCATACATATTGGATTTAAGATGCATCAAGGTGTAGCAACCTTAAAGTGTTGGATGTGATATTTACCATACCTTGGTGTATCATTTCCCTCATCACTTTTAACTTAGTTAAGTTCATCAACTTATATTGTATTAGGGTATTTCCCATCCTAATACTTTATCCACTATCCCATCATATTAATCTTGTAAAGTATTGACCATAAGCCATACACTTGAATCACCCAGCTATCATCAATGATATGGACTCATCTCGGATCAAGGCACTGTTGATATAAGGTTGTCCATTATCAACCACTTTAGGTGTTTCACCTATAAAGGTATTAGCCACACCATAACTTGGTGTTACTCTTATCACTCCTAAGAGTGTCTTGCCCTCACCTTTACAAGGTATCTCATATTAGAAGTGTGCATATGTTCATCATATCGGGTTGTAAGTATATGAGCACTCACCATATCGGGCTAGAAGTATATACACACCATTCATATCAGGCTTAATGTGTTTGTATGTGTTACCCATGTCGTGCATGAGGTATTAAGCCATCACCATGTTGGGCTAGACATCAACTAGGGTTGTGTAGCGGGCTACCATATCGTCTAGGGTTGTGTATCATGCAACCCTATCGTGCAAGGTCATGTGTCATGCAACCATGTCATTCAAAGTCATGTAGGCCTCATGATACTAAGTACCAATGATGTATTATATGATCATATCGTGCAATAGCACTTGTTACTCTTCAATTATATCAGGTTACCCAAATTAGGGTTTCTTGTCAACTTACAAGTATACAATTGACCTTGTATCATGCATGGAGTCTATAATAGACTTACTATCGTGCAAGAGGTGTATACTACACCACCATATCGTGAAAAAAATGTATTCATTCATATCCATATCGTTCAAGTGAAGAAGGTGCATCATCATATCAAGTTAAAGGTGATTACTTGTGTGCTTGCACCTGATATCACTTTATAAGGTGATATCATCATCTTAAATCTCTAGACCTTTGTTATAACTATTATAGTTCATGTCAACAGAGCTAAGAAACTACTAGAACTCATAGTTTCATCAACTATTTCAGGAAATTTTGAAATTAAAAGTAGATCATTAAATATAGCAATTTAGGTGATAAATAATAACATGATTGAGTTCAAGTTATATAACCCACCTTAAGAACCACTTCAAAGCTTCAAGGTCCAAAGATCCATGTTCCTAAGCTTGAAGATGACTTTATAAAAGACCCAAGGTTCGTTTACAACTCCTTCATATACAAGGAATCACCATGGATAAGCAATTGGTGAAGAAGAAAAGAAAGATAGATCATAACCCTAATTCCATGCTTCAATTCAAGCTTGAAGACAATATATCTCACGTTAGGGTTAAGTTTTGAGTTCCTTAGCTCGTTGGCTGATAACCTACCAGTCTTGGGTGATATGGACTTCCTCTTGGCCGACACAACTTTGCTTGTGGCCGATATCCCCTCACTTGTGGCCAAAACCACTTCAATTGGCCGATATCAACTTGCTATGGGAAATATCAACATGGTATGGCCGATATACTTGCTATGGCCGATACCCAAGGCCTATGCATGATACCCTTATGCTCTTGCATGACATGACACCCCTCTTGCACGATATGATACTCACTTGAATGATATGGCACTCACTTGGAGTCAAAACACTTCACTCTATGGCCGATATCACCTACTTGGGCGATATGGTCTTTCCATGGGCGATATCCCAAGGTCCATGCATGATACCACAGAATAACTTCACGATATGGGAGCTCTATGCACGATACCATAGGGTAGGAGGGTGGTAAGGGTTGCAAAATTGCACCAAGGGGTGAAACTAGGGGTATATATACTTGTTGTTCATGAAGATAGGCAAAAATAATGTGTCAACATTTTGAGCTAGTAGGTGCCACGTGTAATGCATGGGTGACACATTTACATGCATGAATCAACATTTATATTGTCTTGCAAAACAGTTGATAATCATTTAGGGATAAAGATTCGTCCATTACATATCTCTTTGAATAAGATATATCAACAAAATCACCACTTTATTCACAACTCATCACAACTTTGCTAAGGAAGTTGTAACGTGACACACCTCACCTCCTTGAGGTGCTTTGCACGATATGAAATTTTAGAAGAGTCCAAAAAACGATATGGGACACCTCCTTGGGCTCCATGGCCGATAGGAACTCATATATAAGCTTTTCAACTTGATACAACTCAAGTTAAGCTTTCAAATTCAACCCTTTTCTTGGTCATTTCTTCACCAAGATTACCATCATTCATAATGGAATCAAGTATGGTGTATCCTCCTTTCTCTCTCTTCTAAATGATGATAGGAGGGATTAGGAACACTCTAGATGTGGTAATTTTCATGTTAATCCCACATTTTGGGTAAATTGCAATTTGTACCAAAACTGGTGCACAATGCTCCAACATTGTTCAAACAAGTTCAAATTTGGAATTTAGGCATTGCACGAGCCACCACTTAACATCATTCTCTCACTTATGATTTTAAAACACATGTGGTACATTCAACATGTGACATTTTGCATTATAACCCCTCAACTTGGGTAAATTGCACTTTGGTCCAAAACAAAGGAAAATTGCTCAAACAACATTCAATCAGGACCAAACTTGAAACATGAGTGTGTCACATGATAACAAAACACCTTAGAGGATTATATTAAAGTTCTAAGAAACTTTATTAGTCAAAACAAATAGGGTTACCTCATAACCCAGGTCAGGGTCGTTACAAGTTATAAACCCCTAACAAGGATTTCGTCCCCGAAATCCCAGGAAAAGGGAGGGACAGATTATTCATTAATCATGCCCTCAAATCTCCACCTAACTTCTTAATGTTATGGAGATACCATAGATCTATAGTTCACACAAAGTTCCTTTCACTAATTCAACCTTATCAATGTTTATGTTTATGCAGAGCATAAACCCCTAACATATGATGTCCATATTATTGAAAGGAAGAAGCATAAAAGAGCATACTTCTATCAGCACCCAAGAATATTTATCAAAAGGGAAACATATATATCTAATAGAGATAATTCACTCAACAATCTTTTACTCGTTTGGAAAAGTTCACTTAGCAAAACTCTATTTAATTGGGAATGCTCACTTAGCTTTTCCTTTATATTGGGAATGTTCACACAACTCTTCCCATTTAATTGGGAATGTTCACACATCTCTTCCCATTTAGGAATCTTCACACAACTTTTCCTATTTAATTGGGAATGTTCACACATCTCTTCCCATTTAGGAATGTTCACACAACTTTTCCTATTTAATTGGGAATGTTCACACAACTCTTCCCATTTAGGAATGTTCACACAACTTTTCCTATTTAATTGGGAATGTTCACACAACTCTTCCCATTTAGGAATGTTCACACATCTTTTCCTATTTAATTGAGAATGTTCACACATTTTTTCCTATTTAATTGGGAATGTTCACACAGCTCTTCCCATTTAGGAATGTTCACACAACTTTTCCTATTTAATTGGGAATGTTCACACAGCTCTTCCCATTTAGGAATGTTCACACAACTTTTCCTATTTAATTGGGAATGTTCACACAACTCTTCCCATTTAGGAATGTTCACACAGCTCTTCCCATTTAGGAATGTTCACACAACTTTTCTTATTTAATTGGGAATGTTCACACAGCTCTTCCCATTTAGGAATGTTCACACAACTTTTCCTATTTAATTGGGAATGTTCACACAACTCTTCCCATTTAGGAATGTCCACACAACTTTTACTATTTAATTGGGAATGTTCACACATCTCTTCCCATTTAGGAATGTTCACACAACTTTTCCTATTTAATTGGGAATGTTCACACAACTCTTCCCATTTAGGAATGTTCACACAACTTTTCCTATTTAATTGGATTATACTCTCTAGATTGTTTCAGAATGACTACTTGATCATAGTAATAAAAAAGACAACAATCTAAGAGTTTCATACTTTCCTTATCTTCAATAATCATATACCTGGCTAGGGTATACAAGTATTGAGATTAGGTAGTATGTACTTTATTTACTATCATATTCCTCACTTCTCATATCCTTATACACACATGATTTTTTAATTTATAAATTTTCTTCAGATATTGCTTCAATATCTCATCTTTTATTACACAGATAAGAGAGATTATAAAGCATTTAAAAGAATACTAAACAGAATATAAATTCTAATTCTCATATTTCTTCCCTATGTCCTCATAGGACAATCAATAGGGAAATCTGTAACAACAATCCTTTTTATGTTTATCATATAATCATCAAGATAAGGCATATCAAAATGAAAATCTCTATATAACTGTTATCCCTCGCGATCATCTATCGCTTTAGGTTGACTCAACACATAGAGTCTAGTTGTTTCATGTTGTTGCTTTTGCCTTTTCACTTTATTGGGATGTAACTTTCATAAGCCTTGCCGAGTCTACCTTAGTTGTTGAGTCATTTCCTCCCTTCTTTTCAAAGAGAAGAGTTTAGCATGCTCAACAAGTCCATATCCATAACATGTATTGTCCTCATACCATGGTCTTATCGGTCTTATTACCGATGTATAAGATATGCCATGAGTTCTTACAGGTGAAAAGTTAGGACCTTTTCCCTTACATGATGACTACTGCCCTGGTGCACTAGGCATTTATTGCACTGGTGGTACCAAAAACATTGTCTTTTCAGAACAACTAGGAAAATGTCTCTAAAATTATAGAGACGTTACCTTAAATCTCAGCTTATTGCCCCTCCTTGGGCACTGCCATCACAGATGTACTATCTGTCTAAACTTATGGCAGAGTCTACTTTCTCGCCATATGTTAATCTTTCCCACATTTCCACTGTTCCGACATGACCATGTCGTTCAGGAACCCCTTCAAAGCCTAAAGTTTCCGCATTAAGGACTGGTAACCTAGGTTGTAATGCTAGTATCCAGTATTCTATATGCATCACTGTTGTCCTAACCTGCCCTTCAAGAGCATAAACATAGGATTCTCTATCCTGATCAGGTCAAGATGGGAATTCTCAGGCACTTGTTATTCTCTTGCCTGATCCCTTACACCCTCTCCTGGTGCAACAACATTGCTCTCAGCAATGTGTTCCTTGTGTTCCCCAGTCATTTTTACCCTTTATTCTGCATAAGCAGAAATCACTATAGGGTATACTGGAGGACACTAACACAGACTCAACACATAAGTCCTATGTCTCTGTAGACTCAGCGAACCTTAAGCTCTGATACCAAACTTGTTATGACAGTCACCAAGCTGACAAACAAATCATTACTAATTAAGCAGAATAAACATAAACAACAGATTAACAAAAATCACTAAAATTTAAAATCATTTTGCAAGGAGATCCGTGTATAGAAAACTTTTACCGAAAGATTCAAAACTCATACATATCATGATTGATATTGTACAACATTGTTTCATCTTGAGGACAACATATAACAGTTGCTCTATCAAAACACATACTGAAGCAACATAAAACCTCGAGGCATTCCAGCCAAAATCTCATATTTTTCATGAAACCAGTACGAACCAACTCCAAGGACCTGAGAGTACAAAGACGACACATATGACTCATATCTACAAGACAGGACAGACAGTACACTCAACCTGAACTGTCTCAGCTGTTGTTCTTCCTCTGTAAAAAGGTCTTCACCTCCTCGTGCACATCCACCTAAAAATTTGGATTCTATGGGGGTGAGACAATTGTAAATTGCCCTAGCGAGAGATATAACTCTCCGCCAATAACATTATTATCACAGTTTAAATGGTATAAAATTGAGCAGAAGATAAACAATTTTAGAATATTCTCATCTTTTAAAGCATTGCAACTATCTGTGATAGAGCACTAAGTCATTTATTCTCTTTATAAGGAATGGGAAGAACATGTATATCATTTACTCCTCATATTATATCAACATTTCAAGCTTATCTCGTGAAACTCATTATCATGGTATGTCATCCATGAATCATTCTCATTTCTATTTATTGGCCTCAGCCAATCTACTAACCAGATATTTAATTGTACCAGTCATGTGAGTATACATCATCATATTATATTCAGGCATTGGACTATGCCAATCTTGTGTAACTATTTCAGGCATTGGACTATGCCAATCCTGTGCAAACATCACTAAATACCACATCATTTTTACTAGGCATTATACCTTGTCCAAGCCATCATACTTATTCACATCCTTTCTATAAACAAGTATCCCTCTCATATATTTCAAACACTATAGCCCTTATTTGTCTATAAGCATAAATCATGTATGATCAAGATTTCATTATTATTATTGTATCCATTTATTATTATCATTATATTACTAAGTTTCCATTTCTTAGTTTATTTTGAACATTATAATTTCTTACATGAGACTTTAATAAACACCTTGTTACCTCCCACTAGGCAAAAACTATCCTCATGGCTCTCAAGGCCCATTAAGTATCTTGTCACCTCTCACTAGGCAACAAATTATCACATGGCTCACAAGGCCATAACACATCTTGTCAACTCTCACTAGGAAACAAATTATCACATGGCTCACAAGGCCCATAACACATCTTGTCACCTCTCACTAGGCAACAAATTATCACATGGCTCACAAGGCCATAACATCTTTATACTTTTATACAAGTATTTAACATGCCTTACAAGGCTTATGCAATAAGAGAATTACAACCATCCCATCATTGGGATTAGGGTTTCCCCTTTATTACCGATTAGGGTTTCATGTTTATTTTATTGATCCAAACCCTAACTCATTGCTCCCCACATCTAGGAGCATACATTGCTATCATAAGTATCCAATCATACTTATTTATTCTCAACATTTATCATTGAATGATTACCAATACAAGGTACAAGTTTCTTTCTCATCCTCTTTAGGATATTGATTACATCATACTTTATTGTTTTGGCTTAACCCTTTCTCAAGGTATGTTAGCCTACACTTATCAAAGTGCATTAAACTCATTACATTACAATGTAACAATTGGCATGACACACTTCATGTGTTACTCATCCATACATATTGGATTGAAGATGCATCAAGGTGTAGCAACCTTAAAGTGTTGGATGTGATATTTACCATACCTTGGTGTATCACTTCCCTCATCACTTTTAACTTAGTTAAGTTCATCAACTTATATTGTATTAGGGTATTTCCCATCCTAATACTTTATCCACTATCCCATCATATTAATCTTGTAAAGTATTGACCATAAATCATACACTTGAATCACCCAGCTATCATCAATGGTATGGACTCATCTCGGATTAAGGCACTGTTGATATAAGGTTGTCCATTATCAACCACTTTAGGTGTTTCACCTATAAAGGTATTAGCCACGGCATAACTTGGTGTTACTCTTATCACTCCTAAGAGTGTCTTGCCCTCACCTTTACAAGGTATCTCAGATTAGAAGTGTGCATATGTTCATCATATCGGGTTGTAAGTATATGAGCACTCACCATATCGGGCTAGAAGTATATACACACCATTCATATTAGGCTCAAGGTGTTTGTATGTGTTACCCATGTCATGCATGAGGTATTAAGCCATCACCATGTTGGGCTAGACATCAACTAGGGTTGTGTATCGGGCTACCATATCGTCTAGGATTGTGTATCGTGCAACCCTATCGTGCAAGGTCATGTGTCATGCAACCATGTCATTCAAAGTCATGTAGGCCTCATGATACTAAGTACCAATGATGTATTATATGATCATATCATGCAATAGCACTTGTTACTCTTCAATTATATCGGGTTACCCAAATTAGGGTTTCTTGTCAACTTACAAGTATACAATTGACCTTGTATCATGCATGGAGTCTATAATAGACTTCCTATCATGTAAGAGGTGTATACTACACCCCCATATCGTGAAAAAATGTATTCATTCATATCCATATCGTTCAAGTGAAGAAGGTGCATCATCATATCGAGTTAAATGTGCTTACTTGTGTGCTTGCACCTAATATCACTTTTATAAGGTGATATCATCATCTTCAAGCTCTAGACCTTTGTTCTAACTATTATAGTTCATGTAAACAGGTCTAAGAAACCACTAGAACTCATAATTTCATAAACTATTTCAGGAAATTTTGAAATTAAAAGTAGATCATTAAATACAACAATTTAGGTGATAAATAATAACATGATTGAGTTCAAGTAATATAACCCACCTTAAGAACCACTTCAAAGATTCAAGGTCCAAAGCTCCATGTTCCTAAGGTTGAAGATGACTTTATCAAAGGTCCAAGGCTCGTTCACAACTCCTTCATATACAAGGAATCACCATGGATAAGCAATTGGTGAAGAAGAAAAGTAAGGTAGATCATAACCCTAATTCCATGCTTCAATTCAACCTTGAAGACAACTATATCTCACCTTAGGGTTAAGTTTTGAGGTCCTTAGCTCTTTGGACGACACCCTACCACTCTTGGGAGATATGGACTTCCTCTTGGCTGACACAACTTTTCTTGTGGCCGATACCCGCTCACTTGTGGCCAAAATCACTTCAATTGGCCGATATCAACTTGCTATGGGCAATATCAACATGGTATGGCCGATATACTTTCTATGGCCGATAACCAAGGCCTATGCACGATACCCTTGTTCTCTTGCATGACATGCCACCCCTCTTGTATGATATTATACTCACTTGCACGATATGGCACTCACTTGGAGTCAAAACAATTCACTCTATGGCCGATATCACCCTATATGGCCGATATCACCTACTTGGGCGATATGGTCTTGCCATGGGCGATATCCCAAGGTTCATGCACGATACCACAGCATCCCTTCATGATATGGGATCTCTATGCACGATACCATAGGGTAGGAGGGCGGTAAGGGTCGCAAAATTGCACCAAGGGGTGAAACTAGGGGTATATATACTTGTTGTTCATGAAGAAAGGCAAAAATGATGTGTCAACATTTTGATCTAGTAGGTGCCACGTGTCATGCATGGGTGACACGTTTACATGCATGCATAAACATTTATCTTGTCTTGCAAAACAGTTGATAATCATTTAGGGATAAATATTCGTCCATTACATATCTCTTTGAATAAGATATATCAACAAAATAACCACTTTATTCACAACTCATCACAACTTTGATAAGGAAGTTGTAACCCGACACACCTCACCTCCTTGAGGTGCTTTGCACGATATGAAATTTTAGAAGAGTCCAAAAAACGATATGGGACACCTCCTTGGGCTCCATGGCCGATAGGCACTCATATATAAGCTTTTCAACTTGATACAACTCAAGTTAAGCTTTCAAATTCAACCCTTTTCTTGGTCATTTCTTCACCAAGATTACCATCATTCATAATGGAATCAAGTATGGTGTATCCTCCTTTCTCTCTCTTCTAAATGATGCTAGGAGGGATTAGGAACACTCTAGATGTGGTAATTTGAATGTTAATCCCACATTTTGGATAAATTGCAATTTGTACCAAAATTGGTGCACAATGCTCCAACATTGTTCAAACAAGTTCAAACTTGGAATTTAGGAATTGCACGAGCCACCACTTAACATCATTCTCTCACTTTTGATTGTAAAACACATGTGGTACATTCAACATGTGACATTTTGCATTATAACCCCTCAACTTGGGTAAATTGCACTTTGGTCCAAAACAAAGGAAAATTGCTCAAACAACATTCAATCAGGACCAAACTTGAAAAATGAGTGTGTCACATGATAAAAAAACACCTTAGAGGATTATATTAAAGTTCTAAGCAACTTTATTAGTAAAAAAAAAATAGGGTTACCTCATAACCCAGGTCAGGGTCGTTACATTGATATCCCATAACATGTGACTATGTTATTGATGATGTGATAAATGGAAATAATACATGAATCATGTGGTGATAGTGTGACAAGTTCACACCCTATATGTTTATATCTTCTAGAAGTGTGTTATGCCCTTATCTTTGTAGAATTTGTTATGATTAACTAAAATCGCATGGGTACTTCAAGTGGATAAAGGACAAAGTGATTAGTTGATTAATACATGATTATAATAAAGATACCCTTAATAGAATAGAGTGATTAGTACCCTTTGAATGAGTAAACCTTAATGATCATGGTGATAATGACTTAAACCATGATGTCAATTCTCTTTCATGATTGAGTTGACTAAACCTAATTAAAAGCTGAAGTAAACATCATCCTATAGAGGATGAGAGAGAAAAGACTTCTTATATGAATGTTAATTAAGTAATGGACTTTCAATATGAATGAATATCTAATTAGGGTATGACCCTTCATAGTGAGATCATAAAACCCTAATTATGATGGTTAAGAATCTTAACCCTATTTGAGGGTAATAATGGAAATATCCCTAATACATGATGAAGGTATGATCTTAATTCATAATGATGACATGGTAAACCTTAATTCAAGGTACTTTTATGATCACTCCTACTTGGGGTGAATAGTAAACTCTAATTCCAAATAAGATAAATTAAAGTGTGAAATCCTAATTCTGGGTTATCTCTTATAACATGAAGCTCTAAGATTGGATAATGAAATGATGAGTCACTAATCCTATTTGAGATAAGGGATTGATTAATCCTATTTGAATTAAAAAGGGAAACCCTAACCCTAGTAAGGGCATAGTGGTACAACCCTTGAAATAATGATGCTATCATTATTGTACATTGTGTTGATATAGAAATAATGTGCCTATTATCATTTGTATTAGTCATGCAGATTTTTATGAAAAAGTGAGCATAGCCAGGTAAGAGCTATGATGCCATATTCATTAAAAGTACTTTATAAGCTTTGGAAGTAATGATATGCTATGTTGCCTAGTGAGAGGTAACAAAAGAGATTGATAGGCTGTATGAGCCATGTGGAAGATCTGCATTGCTACTATCATGTTTATACTGTCAAATGACTTGATGGCAAAATAATACTTGGTAACAAGTGTTTTGATGATTTAAGGGTTTCAACACCCATATTCTTGAATTATAATGATAAAATGGTTAGGGATTGAGATCCCAATGTTAACAAGATGTAAAATGAACTTGATACAAATAATACTCTTTCTTTATAGGAATTGTTTTAATGGTTTATGTTTGAAAACATACCTGATGCTAAAAGAATGCCATAATATACTTAAATAATCAAGTATAATGATATCATGAAGAGCCCTGACCATAGATCCATCATCGTCAGAAGCTAGATGATGGTGAAACAAGTTTTCCTAAGGGAACTCCTAGAGAGCATACTTTTGAGTATGTGGGGGTTATGGACGCGAATATCCTTACGTCCTAATGGGGGAATTGATGTGAGATGAACATTTAATCTCTCAATCCTCCATTATATGTATATGTCGGTATGATGTATCACTAATCTCCCGATGGTGTTGTTAATGCCGCATCGATGTGAGATAAACAAGAAATCCCTCAATTGCGAAGAGAGTACATTATGCCACTGTAACTCTAATAGCGAAGTTTCCAGAATACCCTAGAAAGCTATTATGGTAGAGACACGAGATGTCCTGCATGTTGTTCCTCACACTGACTGAGGAGGATGAGGTCATAGGAATCCGACTCTTATGATGACCTATGTATGGTATCGATTTCGATTTCGCAATGGTCGGTTGGAGTATGAGCGGTATACCTCATCTCCTCAGGGCATAAGTATGTTTGTAAAATGTAATCAGCCGTGTAGCATATTTGCTTAGGTTGAACTACGAGAAATAATGATTGACGATACATTGTTTATAATGTCCTAGTTGGATAATTAGTATACATGTTCTTCATATTCCTTATGGATTAAATGACTTGTTACTCAATCAAGCTATAATTGAAATGATTGCATAGAGAATAATGCTCTACTTAGCTTATTCAATGAATTGCCTACTGTTGAATAATTATAATTCTACTGCTCAGTGTTATTCAATTATCTGTAAAAACAATGCTTCTAGCGGAGAGTTATAACTCTCGTTGGGACAATTTTCAATTGTCTCACCCCCGTGGGATTCAACTTTTTAGGTAGACGCCGAGGAAGGAGAAACCCCTAGCAGCAACAACAACAACAGCAACAACAAGGACAGCAATGATCTTCCGATGGAGACACTGTCTGTTAGGTCTTATATATAGAGAGTCCTATTTGTCGTCTCTATACTCTCAGTTCCTAGGAGTCAGTAGATGGTTTGATATAGATCTGAGATTTTGACTTAATGCCTCGAGATTTTTGTATACTGCTTATGTATAGTTTAACAGGGCGGTTGATGCTTCTGACTCTCGAGATGAGATAATACAGAGATGTACTGATGAATCAGCTTATCAATAACTTACCTTGTTTCTTTATGGAAGAGTTGTACAGTTTGTGAATCTCTTTATAAAAAGTTTTAATTTTTAGTGATTTTCAGTAATTCAGCTGCTAATTAATCGCTTCCACATCATTAATAACGTTTTGTCCGAACGGGTATCACAATATCATACTCACAATAACATAAATAAAACACTCCAAAGAGAACAATTCAATTAATTACCCACGTGACTCACTCCAATATGTATGTGATGCCACCATAACTGACTTCACTCAAAAAAAGTATGTAATCAATATTGACACAAAATTATAGAACGTCCCACTAAGAGATAATAATTGAATTAATCACCTGTCAGACTCCTTCTAACTTGGAGTTTGTCATTACTAAAATTACATACATTCTCCTTTTTAGATATTTGTTACTGACTGTTAATATATAATAAATAATTTACATACAATTTGATAAAAAAATACATGACTATCAAAATTGTCTCTATTGAAAATGGTAAGCAAGTAAGCAAACAAACATATTAGACCACTAAGTTGATAGACAAAGTATTGAAGTATGTAGATATAATTTGTTGAAGTATGCAGTCAAACTGGTAAAACATACAAACACACTATCAAAAAACGCAGACAGAGCTGACAAACATGTGACATATTGTAAAGCATACAAACATGCTCATAATATGAACACACACACATACCCCTGAATCTTAAATAAAGATAAATAAACATGATGGAATCAGTTATAAAAAATAAAAATAAAAGCTTAGGTATGTTATAATCCATGGACTCAATATAGTAGTATAGAAAAAACAGCTCGAAAACAACCAATTGACTCCAAAACTTCCACATGTAGTGATGGGTAGAGACCATGGTGACCACAATTTACTTTTTATTTTGTTTCTAAAACTAATGTAAGGTAACAACTGATTAATGTAAGGTAATAGTTTGATACAATAAAGAAAAGAAGTCTGACAAAGATGTAAGCATACCATAATTTTTATTTCTGACAAAGTAGTTGTTTCAATTAACGTGGTGCAACAAATGAAAGATAACTATCAATAAACCAGAAGAGCACATAATAAGTTTGATTCTAAACTCATGGAACAACATTTATGAAAGAGAATAATACGGTTTATCTACCATGAACTAGTTGTTGGTGCAAAAACACACTTAAAAATGTTATTTGATACAACTATATTGTTAGTCTCTCGTTTAAAATAAATGTGTCATACAAATAATTAACAAAATAAAATAAAATTATCCTCTAATCTCATATCAAAAAACTCATATCTAAACTTTTTGAAAGATTCTCGAAAGATGCAAATAATTGATATATGAAATTATCCTTTAATTACCGTTGGACACCTCACACTAAAAGACTCAACGTCAAAACTCAGCAGGCTGCTCGAAAGCGTACCGTTGTCTTATCCAAACGATAGATAAATATAAGGAATATAAAAAAAAACAAAAAAAAACTCGGTAAGCAAACAGGCAAGCAGCGCGATGAGCACACAACATACCTGTATTTAGTTATAGGGTATACGTGTCATGGTTGCACACATGCCGTTTCTCTTGTACAGTCAGCATTTATTTCAGGGTATGTGCTTTTGTGACGCGTCGGTCGGAATCTCTCTTCTTTTCTCTGCCAGCTGGTTCTACTACCACCGAAGTGGGAGTGGCACTTCTCCCTCCCCTGCCTTACCTCTACAAAAGCTGTAGCTTGTTTGGGCTATTCGGCCACAGGTTTACGTCCTCGCCGCCACCCTTGCGCCTTACTGGGATCTCTCTTTCTCTGCGCGCGCTGCGCTTCACTCCGCTGTATTGATATCACCTAAGGCAATGGAATATCTCCCTGTTTCCTTCTTCCTCTTCTCCATCCTCATCTCCTCTGCAGCCGGCGCCTGCGACCGCTGTGCGCACCAGTCCAGGGCTGGTTTCTATGGCTCCTCCGCCATCTCAGGCGGCGCTTGTGGATATGGCCCGTTGGCTCAAAACCTTAGCGGTGGATTCGTCCTCGCAGCATCCTCCGCTCTTTTTCGCAATGGATCCGGTTGTGGATCTTGCTATCAGGCAATTTTCTCATAACCTGCACTCTCCCCATCAAACAGGAGTTGATATCAAATGCACCGCCTGCCTCCTGGCATTTTGCTTCTTGACAGGGAGGAGCGAAGTCGGTGCTATCAGCTTTCTCAAAACCGAGTCCGGATTTCTATAAAATTCCACTAGTTGCGAAAGTGATATAGTCCAACTCCCGCTTTTATTGATCTCCCGTTCCATGTCTGCTGGTGGGCCTGCAGATCCGATGCAAAGACTGGACGTTGTGTACAGGGGTCGGAGTCATCGTTCTCGTGACGGATCTCCACAAGGGCGACCAGATGGAGCTGGTGCTCTCGTCTCAGGCTTTCAACTCCATGGCCAAAGCTGGTGCGGCACCGACACTTGTCGGCCGTGGCATCATCGACGTCGAATACAGAAGGTTTGCTTCACGAAGTGTGGATGTTAAACGAATTAGACTACTCCCGCCCCATGCACCTTCGCTCTCTCTCTTTGATACTGATGACGAACTCATCTTCTCTATTGTTGTCCAGGGTCCCCTGCAGCATGTACAGCAACCGCACCTTGTCTCTCCGAGTCGAGGAACACAGCACCAACCCCCACCACCTGGCACTCAAGGTTCTTTACCAGGAAGGACAGACAGATATCGTCGCTTTCGACATAGCCGTGGTATATAGATACTTTTAGCCCTACTAGTATCGGTTCTACATTTCTTACCAACTCAATGAACCGCATGCATTTGATCTTGATCTCCGTATGCTTTAGACACCTTATAAACAGTAGTCCTAACCGATTTCTGTCCCACTTGATCCAGGTGAATTCTACGGCGTGGCATGCCGTGCAGCACAACTATGGCGCCGTCTGGAGCACCAGCCAGGTGCCCAACGGTCCGCTCAAGGTCCGGTTCACCGTCATTTCCGGCACCGGGAGGAAGATGATATGGACAGACAAGCAGGTCCTACCGGCGGACTGGAAGAACGGCGTCACCTATGATACTGGCATTCAGATCTGGGATATCGCGCAGGAGATGTGTAGCCCGTGTGATACCTCTGTATGGCATTAACTAGGAGCAACCTGAAGGATAAAGAGTCAGCAGTTCTAGAAATTAATAAAGAGTCCATGTTCAGCTCTGAACACCATCAAATGACAGCTTCTGTGATGAACGCCACATGTTCACCTGGATAAATCAATGGGCTGCATGTATAATATATAAGGAAATTAGTATAAGTTTTAGTCAGCAGTTCTAGAAATAAAGAGTCCATGTTCAGCTGTGAACACCATCAGATGACAGCAGCTGTGATGAACGCCACATGTTCAATAAATCAATGGGCTGCATGTATAATATATAAGGAAATTAGTATAAGTTTTATATATTATCAACGAGTAATATTTAAGAATCCAATTACGGTTCTACATCTATAAACATATATGCCCTGGTTAGGGTTTGTAATCATCTTTATTCTGTTTTAGACGGCAACCGCCGTACTCAGAGTGTATTATGTCCCTTTCGAGAGCGCTCCTCTTTGTAATCTTTCTCTGATATAGTGAAAATCTTGTCCCCTCTCATGGAATAGGTCATCCAACCAAACCACGTAAATCCTGTATTTTGGTTGTGTGATCATTCTTTTATTCTCTTCTTGTTTTTCTGCCAAACTCATCGTATTCTCTCGTTCCAAATCTTAACAAAGTGGTATCAGAGCCTGCGTTCAAGATCAAAACGATGACGAGTCTAATACAAGATCAAGAAGTTTGATCGCAAAATCAATTTTGGATTGTGGCAGATCACGATGTGTGGTGTGCTTATTCAACAATGAGTCTCCTAGGCTCTGGAAGGGATCGAGAAGATGCCAACCACTATGAAGGATGAAGAAAAGAAGGTGATGGACCAGAAGACTCTTACCACCATCCAATTATCCTTGTACTATAAGGTTTTGGCTGAAATTTTCAAGGAAACTATTGTTGTAGGGATGTGGAAGAAACTCGAAGATCTCTATATGACAAAGTCTTTCCAAACCAAACTCTATCATAAGCAGCGTCTCTACTTATTGCGCATGATGGAAGGTAGTTATGTCCGTGATCACATCAACGAGTTTACTTCTATTATTATGGATGTGAAAAATGTAGATATTCAACTCGAAGATGAAGATAAAGTTCTTATTCTGTTATGTTCTTTGCCCCCCGCATACAAGTAATTTCGTAAAACTATTATGTATGGAAAATCTTCAATCAAGGTGGAGGATGTTATATCCTCATTACTATCAAAGACCATGGTTGATGAAGATCTAATTGCTTCTTCTAGCGGGAGTCAATCACAAGCTCTCGGTGAGGGGTCGAACAAAGGAAAAAAAAAACAAAAAGAAGGAAGCCCACAAATCTAAGTCAAAGTCCAAGAAGGTCTGTAAATATTGTAAGAAGACTGGATACATCATTAATGAATGTTACAAGTTACAGAAAAAGATGAAGAGGGAGATAGAAAAATAAGAACAACCTACATATGCTAATGTAGCACAGGAAGATCCAGATTATATTCTTATGGCTTCATCATCTTCTTCCTCATCTGTAAATTTTCAAACTTCTTGGATTCTGGACTCTGGCTGCTCACATTACATGTGTCCACATAGAGTTTGGTTTTCTTCTTATGAGAACTTTGATAGAGGCGTTGTAAATATGGAAAACGATAGCACTTTCAAGACTATTGATATTGGGTCAATCCGTATCAAGATGTTTGATGGAGTCATCTGAACTATCTCAAACGTCTGTCATGTTCAAGGTCTCCAGAAAATCTCATATATCTTAGCTTACTTGAAGCTAATGATTTTTCACACCATGCTGAGAATGGAATCTTGTCCATTATCAAAGGAGATGATGTTCTGATAAGGGAGTACATATTCTTGGAAAATTTTATAAATTAATTGGTGAAACTATGACCGATGAAGCTGCTGTTGTTTCTTCCTCAACTACTTCAGTTTTGGATGCCACCAAGTTGTGGTATATGAGACTGGGACACATGAGTCAGAAAGGTCTCAAATTGTTATGCAAGAGAGGATTCTTTTGACAGTACAAGAAAGTTAGATTTCTGTGAGCAATGTGTTATGGACAAGTAGAAAAAGGTCAGCTTTTCTACTACAAATCACACATAAAGGGAGTTGTTGACTATATTCATTCAGACATCTGGGGTCTTTCTCAAGTTCCATCCAAGGATGGTGCTAGATACATGCTTACTTTCGTTGATGATTTCTCAAAGAAAGTTTGAGTGTATTTTCTAAAGCATAAATCTGATGCTTTTGATCGGTTTAAGAAGTGGAAGACGCTTATTGAAAAGCAAACAGGAAGAAGCATCAAGAGATTGAGAACAAACAATGTCATGGAGTTTTGTTCTTCTGAATTCAACGAGTTCTGTTAATCTGAAGGAATTACAAGACACCACACAGTTAGACATACACATCAGCAAAATCGTGTTGCAGAACGTATGAACAGAATTCTTGTAGAGCATGCACATTGTATGTTGATCAATGCAGGACTTACCAAATATTTTTTGGGCCGAAGCCATCTCTACTATAGCTTATCTTGTCAACCATTCTCCTTCTACCCCACTTGGTTTCAAAACTCCAGAAGAGGTTTGGTCTGGTCATCCTGTAAAATATTCAAATTTACGTATGTTTGGTTGTCCTACATATGTCTTTTCAAATGAAGGAAAGCTTGAACCTAGAGTGAAGAAGTGTATTTTTCTGGGGTATATGATTGTGTGAAGGGATACAAATTCTTGTGCACTGAGACAAACTCATCAAAGTTCTTAATTGAAAGAAATGTCACTTTTGATGAGTCTGCCATATTTTCTACAAAACAAGATGGCGTTAATTCTCATGTTATAGGTTCTCAAAGTTCCACAGAGTAGGTGGAGCTTGAAGTCAGTGCACACAGCACATCACCTCCCATTGTTACTAGGAAAATCCAGATGATGGTGAAGACAAAACTCTTGAAGAACATACATATAGCATTGCTTCTGGGTGACCAAGAGGATATATCTTGTTGCATTTGTCTTAGCTACTGCTGAAGAAATAAATGATTCTGGTGAACCATCTATTTATGTTGAAGCTGTGTCTAATCCAAATTCTGCCATGTAGATTGCAGCTATGAAGGAAGAGATGGAGTTTCTTCAAAGGAAAAACACTTGGGTTCTTGTAAATCCTCCTGCTGGAAAGAAGATTGTTGGATGCAAATGGGTATTCAAAAGGAAGGAAGCTGGTCCTGGAGATACTACTGCAAGATTCAAAGCACAGTTAGTTGCAAAAGGCTACAGTTAGGTGGAAGGTATATATTACAATGATGTTTTCTCTCATGTTCTCAAACACACCTCCATCAAATTTCTATTGGCATTAGCTGCAAGATATGATTTAGAGCTTGAGCAACTTGATGTGAAGACTGGATTCCTCCACGGCGACTGAGGGGAACAGATCTACATGCAGCAACCTGAAGGTTATGTTTCTACTGCAAAGAAGGATCATGTGTGCTTACTGAAGAAGTCTCTTTATGGCTTGAAGCAATCCCCACGTCAGTGGTATCGTAGATTTGATTCTTTCATGGTCAAACATTGATATTCCAGGAGCAGATATGATGTTTGTGTCTACTTGAAAAAAACTTCCTGATGACTCTCTTATTTGCCTCATGCTCTATGTTGATGACATGCTGATTGTAACAAGAGATACTTCTGAAATCAACAGTCTGAAGCAATTACTTAGTAGAGAATTTGAAAGGAAAGACTTGGGAGCAATAAAAAAAATTCTGGGGATGGAAATTATTAGAAGCCGCAAAGCTGGAAGGTTACTATTCAGTCAGGAGAAGTATGTGAAGAAAGTTCTACAATGTTTCTCTATGTCTGATGTATCTCCGGTATCTATTCCTTTATATGATCAATTCAAGAAGCTCTCATCTGCTGAGTCGCCACAATCTGAATAGGATGAAAGTTACGTCTCGTGTTCTCTATTCCAGTGCAGTTGGTAGAATCATGTATGCTATGATTTGTATGCATCCAGACATAGCACAAGTAATTAACATGGTGAGTAGATACATGTCCAATCTAGGAAAGCTACATTGGCAAATAGTCAAGTACATTCTTAGGTACCTTAAGGGCACATCTTCTACATGCCTCAGATTCGGAAAGAGCACAAAGACGCTTATTGGTTATGTTGATTCTGACTTTGCAAGTGACCGTGATAAAAGGTGTTCTCTTATAGGTTATCTATTTACTCTTGGTGGTTATGTTTTAAGTTGGAAAGCTACATTAAAGCTCACTGTTGCATTGTCTATTACTGAAGTTGAGTACATGGCATTGACAGAGGCCATAAAAGAAGCTACTTAGCTTAGAGGACTGTGTGCTGAATTTTGTATTCTTGAGAAGACAACATTCATCTAATGTGATAGTCAAAGTATAATTCACCTTACAAAAGATTAGATATTTTAGAAAAGGACAAAACACATCGACGTCAAGTATCACTTCATCGGAGAGGTGATAGCGTAGGGGAAGATTGTGGTGAAAAAGATTGCAAGTAAAGAAAATCCTGCTGAAATGATGACAAAGTCGTTGCCAGTTTCCAAGTTCAGACATTGTCTGGACTTGGTTAGTCTACACAACCTACAGTGACACCCTTAAGGGCTGGAGGAGGAGAGAGATCTGCTATTATTCTTTTTCAGAGAGCTACAGACTTTGAGTCAAGGTGGAGATTGTTATGTGCCTCGAAGAAATATGCTGATCTGATTGTAGATCTAGTCACAAAATTAAATTGATCTTTGCCGAACTAATTGGGTGCAGGGGCAAAGCCCCCTGCAGTATGGTATAGTCTATTTTCCGGATCCGAATAGGAATCCGATTGTGGTTCTACATCTGTAAATATATATACCCTGGTTAGGGTTAGTAATCATCCTATATTCTGTTTAGATGGTAGTCGTCGTACTTAGGGTGTACTCAACCTCATTCCAGAGTGCTCGTTCTTATAATCTTTATATAGTGGAAATCTTGCCTCTTCCCGTGGAGTAGGTCATCTGACCGAACCACTAAAATCCTATATTTTGATTGCGTGATCATTCTTTTATTCTCATCTTGTTCTTCCACCGAACTCGTCATTTTCTCTCATTTGAAATTTTAACAACCCGCATGAATAAAATTTTAAGAATTTTTATGGAATTTATCAATCGTCTACATTGATAATATATATTAGAAAATTAGTATATATTAATGCCAAAGGACTATGTGGATAATGCACATGTTTTAAACTAGGCATATCAACGGATTAAAAATCAATTCTCGTACATTTTAGAGATTCCTAAACAGATTTTTTCTTCTAATGCCGATGTTAAAAAGAAAATTATATACCTTAGACCCACATATTCAGTAATGAATACTCCTTGTCCACCTAGGAATGCCAATGAACAGTCTGGATAACATATAAAGAAATCAATATAGTAATTAACTAATTGTGAAAACAATACAGTGCTCATACAAAATGCACTGAGGATTGTTTAAATTTAAAGTTTGTCGGATAGATAGATCACCGAGTCCTATAGGGAATTGCCCAACCATGACTTTTTTGCAATGTCGAAAAGGAGAAGAAAAATCCTATGTGGATGCAGAAATACAAGAAGTGAAGTCCCTCATGAGAGCCAACGAAGGGACCATGAGGGCCTCAAAATATGAGAGGGGTCGTGTGACATACCAAAACATGACCTAAAATAGTTATGTAAGCGAAATTATGTTGATAAGTTTTTAACTACACACACACACACACACATATATATATATGTATATATATATAGTGTGTGTGTGTATGTGTATATGGGATTAAGAGAGAAAGATTTATCCCCCCTCCCATAACCCGTGGCGGAGGCCGGACCCCCGGGAGGGTGATAAATCAAGAGATGCTTCTCCGTGTGGTTTTGAACCCAGGTCCCTTCATTGAGGACCAACGGAATTCACCAACCGGGCTATTCCCTTGTCGGCTTGTATATGTGTATATATATGTGTAGATATATATATGTGTGTGTGTATACATATATATACATAGACATATATATACATACATATATATGTATATATATATATATATATATATATATATATATATATATATAGATAGATAGATACATATATACAAATATATATATACATACATATATATACATATATACATATATATATACATACATATACATATATATATACATACATACATATATATATGTATATATATATATATATATATATATATATATATATAGTTAGGCTAGGATACACTTAAGTGTATTGGGGCCAAGATACTATGAAGTTTTCTGCCCTTGGATCGGTGGCTGATTTTGATCAGTGGCTAGGAGAAAAATTTCCCACTCAGGCAATAGCAGGCGCTGGGTCCACCTGATAACTCTCGTGACCAGACTCTCTCTCTCTCCCCATGTGATCTCTCTCCCCCACTAATTCCTCGCTCCTTCCCCCATCTCTGTCTCCACTGCAGCTCTCCCCCCGCTCTCTCTCTATGGACCGAACGTCGACCGAAGACAACACCCCGCAGGGAAGGGAATCAACCAACTGGAGTCCACCACCGAACCAAGATGCGACCAGGCGATCCCTCTCTCTGCTCAGTCTCCCAATCTCCCTTGCACTCCCCCACTCTCTCTCTCTCTCTCTGGCTCGATGATGCCTGATCGCACGAGACGACCGACGACCAGCAGCTCCGCGCAGAGGTGACGGCCAAGGAGGGATCTCCTTGCGACTGGGATCTCTGCCGATCCACTTCCCTGCTGGTCGGATATGGAAGGCACTAGCACCACACAACAATCTATACATGGATAGATTTTGTTTTAATTTATCAATATGGTCTCATTTTCCTGAATGCAAACAAGGGGTGATTATGTCTTTTATGTGTAGATATGGATTTTTCTCATGATGTTGATGGTATGGCGGGAATAGATTGGTTTGCTGATGACCATGAAGTGGATGCAAATGAAAATTTTGGTGAAGAAAATGAGACCCATGTGGATGTTGAAAGGGTGGAAGTACAATCTGAACTAGAACCTTTCATAGGTTTGCAATTTGATAGTCTTGATAAGGCAGAGGAGTTTTATAATCAATATGCATATCGTATGGGATTTAGCATAAGGAAGGGGAATCACTATGTCTCAGCTAAAACTAAAAAAGTCACAAATAGGGTATTCATGTGTTCCAAGGAAGGTTTATATAGACCAAAAAAGAAGGAAGAAAATGGTGATAAGGGTACCCCAAAAACAGATGTCATTTCTAATCGAACATGATGTAAGGCTCAAATGAGAGTCAAGCTAGAAGAAGATACAAAGTGGGTGGTTGTGAGCTTTGTTGAAGAGCACAACCCTGATCTCACCAATAGTCCATCTAAAAAGAGGTTTCACCGGTCACACCGTCATATGTCTTCTGAGGTTCATGATTTGATTCAGGCAATGCATGATCAAAATATTTCTAGTGCACAAATAATGTCACTTATTGCTAGCCAATAAGGTGGAATTCATAATGTTACATTCATAAGAAAATATTTAAGCAACAAACTTGTTTCTTTGAGGAGGAGATACATAGGTGTTAATGTAGCCTCCATATTAGAGCATTTCATAAAGCAGCAAGCACAAACCCTGCATTCTTCTATTCAGTACTATTTGATGATGAGGGTTGTACACACAATATCTTTTGGGTAGATGCAAGATCAAGAATGGCATATCAAACATTTGGAGATGTGATTACATTTAACACAAATTACATGACTAATAGATACAATATGCCATTCACACCTTTTATTGGGGTGAATCATCACAAGCAATCTACTTTTTTTGGTTGTGCTTTATTATGAGATGAGACCGCTGACTCCTTTGCATGGGTTTTTCGGACATTTTTGGAAGATATCTATGAAAAGCACCCGAAGGCAATCTTAATTGATCAAGATCCTGCAATGAAGAAGGCAATTCGTATTGTATTTCCTAATGCAGTACACCATTGTTGTCAATGGCACATAATGAGAAAAGCACGTGAACATCTGGGTGTGATTTATGGTACAATTGTCGGATTCTGTGAAGAGTTCCAATCTTGCATCAATCAACCCATCACCATTCATGAGTTTGAAGAAAGATGGAAGAAGATGATTACATCATACAATTTGGGTGACAACTCACATCTAACCTTGTTATGGAATATCAAAGAGCAATGGTTACCTGTATACTTTAGAGACACATTTTTTGCCAACATGTCTACAACACAATGGAGTGAGAGCATGAATGCAATATTCAAAGATCATGTAAACAATCATTTGCCCTTGTTCAAACTTGTCCAAGAATTTGAGAAGGTGGTTGAGAACTGTTATGACAAAGAGGATGAAGAAGACTATAGAACTAAGGATGGACAACCAACATTATGGTCTTTTGCTCCCATTGAGGAACATGCAAGGGATGTCTACACAAGATCCGTTTTTAATTTTTTTTAAAGGACAAATGAAATTGACCTCATGCTATGATTTAGAGGAGGTTCGTAAAGATTCAATATATCAAATTTCACGTGTTGGCGGTGAGTCACTGGCATTTGTATCAAAGAATAGCTATGAAGTACATGTTAATCAAAATAATGAAGGATTCTTTGGTGAATGCAAGCTATTTTAGTTTTCTGGCATCTTATGTGGTCATATACTAAAAGTGATGCTTTATCTTAAAGTTCATAAGATACCACCTCGATATGTGCTGAATAGATGGACTAGGGAAGCAAAAACCAAAAGTGAAAGTCATTATGTCAAAGAAGTTGATGGAAGTACCCCTTTGGGCAGGTATAACTCACTTTGTAGATCAGCAACGAAGTTAATTGGTATATCTTCTAAACATAAGGACACCTACCTTGATGTGCACGAGCTATTTGAAAAAACTTATGACAACATTGTGTCTTTGCAAAAAGACATGGGAATGACTTCTTGTGAAGAAGGCATGCCATCATCTCAAACTCACATTCTAACACAAGGTAGTCAATGTGTGCTCCAAATTCAAGATGCAGAAGATGGCATGCAAGCAAGAGATCCACCTCCATCACATTGTAAAGGAAATAGGAAACCACAAAGGTTTAAGCCACAAGCTGAGTTAAAAGAAAAAAGACAAAGGACATGCAGTACATGTAATGGAAAAGGGCACAATAGTCGTACATGCAGATCTGGGGTAAGTTTCAATTAATTTACATGATTTTTATTTTAGTTAATTTACATGATTTTTATAATCCCAGTCTCTCATGTTATGAAAATTTACATTGTAGTTTGCCAAAGATAAATCTGATGCTCATGACCTTAATCAAATTTATGAGTCTGAAGAAGAATAAGATAGAGTGGATGAAGAATTCAAGTGGTTGTAAAAGTGGATGCTAAAACTATGTAAAAGTGGATGAAGACATTCAAGTGGCTGTAAAAGTGGCTCATGAAGAATATGTGTCTTGTAACCATTTTGTGCTAAAACTATGGACTCAGATCTGATTTGTACTGAACCTTTAATGTCTATTTGTGTCTTTATGTGTTTTTAGTACTTGTATATTTAATGTATGCACATTCAGTGCTTAATGTTTGCACTGCATAATTTATGCGGTGTATTTGTACTATGCAATTTTATTGGAAGAATTTGACTCATTTGTAAATCTTCATTATGTATAATCTAAATTAGAAGTTTCATAATGTGCTTTTTTGTTGTGTGAGATCTTAATCTGGTCCTTGATTTATTTGCTGATTTTAGGTAGAAATGACTCCCCATGGTTATACAAGTATCTTCCATGCAATATATTTGTTATAATTGCAAGCATGTGCTAGCTTTAGAATTGAATTTACAGAGGTCTGAAATGCAAGCCTGAGAACGATAAAGCAGTAGCAGCTCCATACCAAATGCTTTTAGCAAAAGGATAAGAAAATTGGAGAAGAAGAGAAATCCATGTCCCCATTATTGTTTCACCAATCTTTACCCAATCCCCATAATTCCCAATATTCCAAGTTTCCAACAACAAAATGAACATAGAAAGTCTGTACGTGTGAATGTGATTGAAAGCAAAGGATTTTTTTTAATATAGCAATGCACCTCATTAAATGTTAAAAAGAAAAGGCAAAAGGATGGATCCATAGTTGTTTAAGGTGGCGTCTGGCAGTGGACAGCCTAGCTACCTATACGCCACCTCATAGAAAACCTAGGCGTTGTGTCATTTTTATACATATCTTCGATGGTTTGAATACATATTAGATATGTGTGTTTGTATATCCAACTAAGTACTTAGAATGAAACACAAGCAGTGAATCGAGTCACCGATCTATTGCTTACAAGCCATACAGATTCAAATATTTGGACCATTCATTCATTTAGAACACATAGTGAAACAAAACTCATTGCATTGAAAAATTCGGGATTACAAAGACATTCACATTTGGATACACAGATTCATTCATTTAGTCATGATACACATTCATTCATTCACAAAAAGTACTACAAGTCATGGTCCACAATGCTCATGTACTTCACTAACATGATTTTACATACACGATAACAAACAAGACCCATGAAGCCACCAATACAGCCACACACAATCTATACTTGGTCACAACTCTTTCTTCTTTGCTGACAGACTGCTTCACTATGACTTTGAGTTGTTTGATTCTTTCTTCAAGTTCATTGATCCTTGCAATATTTCTGATAGGATTTTTCTCCAACTCATCAGCCCATTGGAAGAAACGGCAGTAGTAATTTCCCTGCATGCCATCTATTGAATGAATAGCAGAACAGAAGTAATCAATCAATAAATATTTCGGATGAAATAAACCTACTTATTGAAGTTTGGACAACCCAAAAATCTTCTCCCAAAGTTTTTCAAAGTCCAAGATATCCTAGCTTCCACCATTTTACCATAGTAGCAATGTTGACTACTATTTTGGACAATCACCTCACTCTGTGATGAACCACTCCTCGTAATGAAAGAAGTGGAACAAACTGAAACCAAATTGATGTCTTTGTTTTGAAGATCCATGGAGTCAGGGAAAGGGGAATAGGGGTGAACCTTTGATTGGTAATGAACAAATCTTCTGCTATAGACTGTCGTGGAGTAGCTCGTGGGAAGGGGAATAGGGGAGAAAGAGGGTTGAAGAGGGAAAGGGTGGCGGAGGAAGAGAGACTGTGGAAGAGACCTGTCTTCGTCCTCCGCAGGAGGGGGATCAGCTCGCCGTAGGGACCTGTCGCCTGCCCCGTAAGGAAGGGAATCAGTTGACCTGTCGCCTGCCCCACAGAGAAGGGAATCGACCACTACAGGGAAGTGGATCGACAGAGATCCTGGTCACAAGGAGATCCCTCCTTGTCTATCACCTCTGCACGGAGCTGCTAGTCATCGGTCGTCTCGTCCGGTCAGGCATCATCAGGCTAGAGAGAGAGCGGGGGAGTGCAAGGGAGATTGGGAGACTGAGCAGAGAGAGGGATCCCCTGGTCACAACTTGGTTTGGTGGTGGACTCCAGTCGGATGATTTTCTTCCCTACGGGGCATCATTTTTAGTCAGCATTCGGTCCAGAGAGAGAGAGAGAGTGGGGGGAGAGCTGCGGCAGAGAGAGAGAGAGATGGGGGAAGGAGCGAGGAATCAGTGGGGGAGAGAGATCGCACGGGGAGAGAGAGAATCTAGTCACGGGAGTTATCAGGTGGACCCAACGCCTGCTGTTGCCTGAGTGGGCAATTTTTCTCCTAGCTGCTGATCAAAATCAGCCACGATCCAAGGGTAGAAAACTTCATTGTATCCTGGCCACAATACACTTAAGTGTATCCTAGCCTAACTATATATATATACATATATATGTATATATATACATACATACATATATATATGTATATATATTCATATATACATATATATATATACATATATATTTATATACATACATACATATATATATATGCATACATACATATATATATATCTAATATATATATACATATATATACATATATGTATATATATATTTATATAAATATATATATATATATATATATATATATGTATATATATGTATATATGTATATATATATACATACATATATATATAGGTATATATGTATATATATATATATATATATATATATATACATACATACATACATAGATATATATGTATATATATGTATATATACATACATATATATACATGTATATATATGTATATATATACATACATACATAAATAAATATAGAGTCAGGCTAGAATACACTCGAGTGTATCCGGAGCAGAATACACTCAAGTATTTTTTCATGATGCAATATTTTTTTTAAAAATCTAATCCATTGATCGTATTAAACATCTCGTGAACAACTCATACACAAAATTTGAGCACATTTGGATATGTATAACTCATGTTATGAAGACCGCAAAAATTATGCATTTCAAATTAGTTTCGTGTGTTGATTTTGTTGCCATTGGATGAGTGACTTACACTCATCCAAATGGGTTCAAAATTTCTATGTAGCCTAGTTATAGTATGACGGTGAAGATCAACGGTTTACATTTTGCAAAAAACAGTCTTGATATGCAAACACACTTGAGTGTATTCGTGCGATCCGTACACTCGAGTGTATTCTAGCCTGACTCCATAAATATATATATATATATATATATATATATACATATATATATACACATATATACACATACATATATATATATATATATATATATATATATATATATATATATATATATATATATATATATATATATATATATATATACATAGAGTCAGGCTAGAATACACTCGAGTGTACGGATCACACGAATACACTCAAGTGTGTTTGCATATGAAGACTATTTTTTGCAAAATGTAAACCATTGATCTTCACCGTCATACTATAAATAGGCTACATACAAATTTTGAGCCCATTTGGATGAGTGTAAGTCACTCATCCAAGGGCAACAAAATCGACGCGCGAAACTAATTTGAAATATATAATTTTTTCTATCTTATAACATGAGCTATACATATCCAAATGTGCTCAAATTTTGCGTATGATTTATTCACGAGATGTTTAAGAAGATCAACGGATTAGATTTTCAAAAAAAATATTGCATCATGAAAAACTACTTTAGTGTATTCTGCTCCGGATACACTCGAGTGTATTCTAGCCTGACTCCATATACATATATATATATATATATATATATATATATTAATATATATATATACATATATATATATGCAAATATATATATACACATATATATACATATATATACATACATATATATACATACATATATGTATATATATATGTATATATATCTATATATATACATATATATATACATATATATACATACATACATATATATACATATATATACATACATATATACATATATATATATATATATATATATATATATATATATATATATTGTAACATACTAAAATCCAGAGTCTTTCCTGCAATTTACCCACTTTTGAGCTTTTCTTTGCCTTCTAGTCCATTTGGACCTTTTTCATACATTTCCCATCCTTTTGGATCATTTTTGGACTCAAAGTGCAATTTGAGCATTAATGATGGTGAAATTCCATTTTGCCCCCATTTATGATAATAAAGGGGTGTTTGCACAAATAACCCACTTAAGGTAATAATATAGGAATAATTATGCAATATGGATTTTTATGAGAGAAAATAAGTAGATAATGTTTATTTGGAGCTCACATATCTTTTTCGATAAGATATGAGCAAAAATATGTAATGTAATTAATTATGGGTTTAATTAACCTAATTATCTTCTCTCTCCTAAAAAAATGATAATAATATATATAAATAGAATATTATGTTTAGTTTTTGCTCTTAAAGTTAATAATGGATGAATATCTCGAATTTCACTCATATAATTCATTAAAAGAAGTCTTTTCATATAACTCATTCATTTTAATATATTAATATACACTTTAATGAGAAATATATTTATTAAGGTCCATATTATGTATAAAACGAGAAAGTAATTGCATATCATTGTTCTAGAGTTTAATGTGAGCTAATGGTTCAAATTTGGTGGCTTTTGGAGTTGATTTGACCCCTCAAAACTATTTTATACACTTTTAATAAAGTGTAAATTAAAATGGTGAATAATAACCCACCTTCATACCTCACTCTTATCATGGGCTAATTAATCTTAAAAATGCATGTAATAAGTGAATGGAGGACTCTTGGACTCCATATCTTGGTTTTGGAAACCAAATGTTGCATATAAAAGCTATATGTATTTATTTGCCCAAGCATTATATTAATATATGCTTTAATAATAAAAATAATTATTGGAGACCAAAGGTTAGGGGAAACGAAAATATAATTATATATAATGAAACTAGACATCATTAGAAACCTAGGGTTAAAATTTGAAGCCATTTGGAGTTTGTTTGACCTCCCAAATGCATTATACAAGTTTTTAATAAAGTGTGACATAAAATCATTCAATACATCAGCTATGCACATCATTTAAGCCAAAGTTGGGCTTAAATGCATGTCACACGTGCTTTGGCCACGCAGGTCCATTATGGACTCAGATCTAGCAGCTCTCGTTAAGCCTGACCATGACCCAGTGGCCTAGAACTCGTCTTCAAGCTCCATCAGTTACATGTACAGTAGGTCACGCTTTCTCCACTTCGATCTCCTCGGATACTTGATCGTTTTGCGAGATTTCTTCTCCATTCGATTCATCTCCTCCTCCCATTTTGTTTGAGCCATCACTCATGCAGTGAGGTACGGTGTAGCCAAAATGCCAAGAGGCGCCGGCCAAGGCCTCTCACGTCCACCGTCGTCTCGCATCCACAGCGAACCTCACCTATAAATAACTTGCCCTACACCTCCGTCAGACCTTAGGCAATCTTTTTCTCGAGCTAATTTTCTCTAAACCACCACTGTTATCCGCCACAACCTCTGGCTATCCCTGACCTTGTAGTGCCTCTCCTTGGCTCTAGGAGGAACCAGTGTCGAAATTTCTTATTCCGGTGAGTTCGTCCTTCGATTCCCTACATTTTGAGTACTTATTCGTCCTGTTTGGTGGTGAAATGCAAAAACACCCAAAATACCTAGCTACACCCATGGCGCAATGGCTGCACTAGAGCTTGAAGAAGCTCGGGTGCTTTTAACACTTTGCCCCTGTGCGCCCTCCATTCCTTATTCTCTCACCAGGGGCAGTTTCGTCATCCGAAACTTTTCTTTTCGACCAATTTAGCAATTATTTAAAATCTGATTGGTCAGTTTTGTTTAATTCATAGAAAATCGCTCGGTTATCGGAAAAATGCAAATAAATAGTCGTTGGAAAGGATTTTTCGAGTAGAATCCAATTTTTTGGTTTTGGAAGGCTGATTACTATTTTTTTTTAAGTTTCTATAAGATACTCTTTTGATGATTTAAATGTTCTAAAATGCATAAGTAATTCATTTTAAGTCCAATTTGTAAAATAAAATATGTTTTTCTAATCACTAAAGTCTAAGTAATGTCTTGGTCTATGTTTTGGGTATCAAATCGAAGGTTTTCCTAAAAAGGTTTAAAAATGGGTTTTTCTTTATATCTTTTTACTTAACACATCCTAATACATGATAATGTTTGCAACTAGGGGAAAATGGAATGGTGATACAATCAACTTGGTAAAGTTTGTGTTAATGAATCAAACTAAGGTATGTGACTCCTATGTATGTGAATCATATGTTAATGTACGTGAAGCCTATTTTGTGTGTGGAACCTATTTGTGCATGTGGAACTTATTTATCAGTGTATGATGAATGTGTAATGTATATTGTGCAATCAACCTACTCTTCAGTTGGGCTCTTATCCAACCCTACCTCACTATTGTACTAGCCTTGTTATCCTTATAAATGTCTTTATTTGGCTATTTACTATGTGATGCTTCTATTGCCTATGTGGCTCATTTAATTGTAACTCTTGAATCTTGCTATGGCCAATGTTTGGCTCATCCATTTATTGAGATTATTTATTTGGGTTTTATTCCCATTTTGCAATGTTGCAATCTTGTTATACTTCTCATTACTGCCAAGTGAACTATTAACCATGATGTATTTTAGGCCAAATGACAATGTAGTGTACATGAGTACAAACCACCCATAGGGCACTGAGGTTTTAGTCCTCTTGCCGGGCACTGGGGTTTTAGTCCCCCTGCCATTTCATATTAGGCACTGGGGTTTTAGTCCCCCTGCCACTTTATAGGCACTGGGGTTTTAGTCCCCCTGCCACTGGTGAGGTCCGGTAGGTGCCTCACCCTACATTGAGATGACTTTGTGTCTTAATATATTCATGCTACATGATTGTTATTATGGTGATTGATTATGGCAGTTCTCTATTTCTTATTTGCATATTTGTCTCATTCTCTTAAAATCTTGTAGTATAGAGAATCTTTTATTATGCAATATTGTTGTCTATTACTTGACCTATTCCTTTTGTTTGACACATACTTTTCCTTTCTCTCTTACTGGATGATCCCAACCATCCAGATTAGGATCAGAGTGTGCATGGAAGCCTGGTGAGCTTGCCTAAGGCTAAGGAGAGAGAACAGTTAGCTTGGACTTAGCTATACCTTTATGTATGAGTTGTAGTTTGGAAACAAGCTGTATTAGTCGAAGTCTTCCTCTACCTAGATCCTATGCTTGTATAAAGTGGTACTCCCATTCGGAAATTTTTTTATAATGTACTCTTTATATATTTTGAATAAAGTCAAGTTTTATTTCTTCCGCTGCCACACATTTGATGTATTTGTTTATCATGTTTAATAGTAGAGACTTGGTCTTTACAACATGGTATCAGAGCATCAAGGTAGTTGGATTCTTGACTAATTCAAATTGTCTCCTAGATAGAACCCTTACCATATGTAGTTTCCTTTAGTAAGTTTTTCACCTTAGAGTTGACTTATGATGAAAGTTTGATTTAGGATCATAATAATTTAATATTAGAAATAAAATTTGTCAACTTTTTGGTGAATTGTCTATTGAGAAGCTACTAGAGAAAGAAGTTGAAAGTGATGGTGTCTAGAAAGGGTCAGAGCTTGGGGGATGGCAATATTTTCCTCCGTCCCACTAGCTTGGTAACGAGGACTCCTGAGCTCATATGACCTGGCCTTCCCTGATCTGATACATACAGCTCGAAATAGTCTATCTTTGGGCATGTTTCCTAATTGTTGAATACCTTAGGAAAGCTATAAGTGATGATTTGATCTCTTACACAAAAATCATCCTTAAATACCTTATACGTCTATGTTTAGGGTTTAGTGTACCCTATGTTGCACCCTGAAGCTTGGTTAGTAAATCCTTTTAGTGTTGAGTTTTATGTACCCTTTTACCCTTAGCTTAGTTTGACTTAGACGACCCTTTTAAGGGGTGGAGTGAGGGTAATGGTGTTAGTACCTTATTTTGTTTTGCAAATCTTATTTTGAGGACGAAATCCCATTTTAAGAGGATGGAATCCCAATTAAAAGCAAAATCAAATACCTTTGGAGTTAGAAACCCTATCTAAGTGGACATATGTACATAATAACTTATGTGGACAAGAATTTACCAAACACATTATACTTGTAATTCAACTTGTTTGTTTATACACACATGAATATGTAGTAAGCCATATAGAGATAGTTCATATGCTTGAACCTTCACATATTATTGATGCACATAATCATGAGTTACTCATTACTAATTGTGAATATACATAACATTGACTATGCCATCCTAATGGTAAAATGTGTATGGATAATGCACCCTAAGGATGCTTTAACATGTAATGATCATGTTGACCTAAACCCTAATATGTAATCATCTAGCTTTGACAACATATACATATATATACCCTTGATGCCTTTAATGATACATTAGTGACATTAGGTGTCATCATCACATAATACACCTTGATACATATAAATGGATTATAGTCACAAAGTTATCAATTTATGTAAGGTATATCACCTTGTTCTCTAATGAACACCTCATCATAACTCGATATATGAATTAATTCATTAATATTTAATGTGTTACATCCTATTCACTAAAATGAACAATTGGATTCACATAAATATTCATAAATGCCTAATGTGATGTAAAACATGTATAATTTATAATATGAAGTGTAATGGACGACAATGATTAATGATGTCATTAATATGAGTACAAAAGATGACATGACAATGTACAATATGGACATTATTTGGAATTATTATAGGCTTAATAACTTGTTGGATAATATTAACTTTTTCTACAAAATAATTTGTGATAATTTTACATGATAGTTTTAAGAGGATAATGGAAAATGAATTCATGTTATTAAGGTTTTTGACCTAATACATTAACTAATGTTGAAATGGTTTAGTAAACCCTAATTGTGCTTAAAACCCTTGATGAGGGAAATAACATGATATAATATTGAGATGTAATTGTTTTGAACAAAATGTGGCACAAGTGATAGTATAATAAATATGATACCTCTTCATGATGGAGATTATGCTAATAAGACAAAAATGTTGATTAAGATGTGTTGGATAAAAGTTTATAAGTTTTGTGGAAACCTTAGTAAGACATTTCTTATGTGTAGAGCTTTTAATACCCACCTAGTTGTTTAAGGTTGGGATGTTACACACTCACCCTCTCTTCCCTCTTGTTGTGATTTCGTGGATGAAATCCTCTTTAAGGGGTGGAGTGTTGTAACATACTGAAATCCAGGGTCTTTCCTGCAATTTACCTACTTTTGAGCTTTTCTTTGCCTTCTAGTCCATTTGGACCTTTTTCATAAATTTCCCATCCTTTTGGATCATTTTTGGACTCAATGTGCAATTTGAGCATCAATGATGGTGAAATTCCATTTTTGTCCCCATTTATGATAATAAAGGGGTGTTTGCACAAATAACCCACTTAAGGTAATAATAGAGGAATAATTATGCAAGATGGAGTTTTATGAGAGAAAATAAGTGGATAATGTTTATTTGGAGCTCTTATATCTTTTTGGATAAGATATGAGCAAAAATATGTAATGTAATTAATTATGGGTGTAATTGACCTAGTTTCCTTCTCTCTCCTAAAAAATGATAATAATATATATAATTAGAATATTATGTTGAGTTTTTGCTCTTAAAGTTAATAATGGATGAATATATCAAATTTCACTCATATAATTCATTATAAGAAGTCTTTTCATATAACTCATTCATTTTAATATATTAATAAATACTTTAATGAGAAATATATTTATTAAGGTCCATATTATGTATAAAACGAGAAATTAATTGTATAGCTTTGTTCTAGACTTTAATGTGAGCTAATGGTTCAAATTTGGTGGCTTTTGGAGTTGATTTGACCCCTCAAAACTATTTTATACACTTTTAATATAGTGTAAATTAAAATGGTGAATAATAACCCACCTTCATACATCACTCTTATCATGGGATAATAAGCTTGAAGATGCATATAATAAGTGAATGGAGGACTCTTGGACTCCATATCTCGGTTTTGGAAACCAAGGGTTGCATATAAAAGCTATATGTATTTATTTTCCCAAGCATTATATTAATATATGCTTTAATAATCAAAATAATTATTGGAGACTAAAAGTTGGGGGAAACGAAAATCTAATTATATAGAATGAAACTAGACATTATTAAAAACCTAGGATTAAAATTTGAAGCCTTTTAAAGTTTTTTTTGACATCCCAAATGCATTATAAATATTTTTAATAAAGTGTGACATAAAATCAATCAATACATCAGCTATGCACATCATTTAAGCCAAAGTTTGGCTTAAATGCATGTCACGCATACTTTGGCCATGCAGGTCCATTGTGGACTCAGATCCAGAAGCTCTCATTAAGCCCGAACACGATCCAATGGCCTAGAACTCGTCTTCAAGCTTCGTCAGTTACATGTACAGTAGGCCGCACCTTCTCCACTTCGATCTCCTCGGATACTTGATCGTTTTGCGAGATTTCTTCTCCATTCGATTTGTCTCCTCCTCCCATTTCGTTTGAGCCATCACTCGTGCAGTGAGGTGCGGTGTAGCCAAAATGCCAAGAGGCACCGACCAAGGCCTCTCACGTCCACCGTCGTCTCGCATCCACAACAAACCTCACCTATAAATAACTTGCCCCGCACCTCCGTCGGACCTTAGGCAATCTTTTTCTCGAGCTAATTTTCTCTAAACCACCGCTGTTAGCCGCCGCAACCTCTGACTGTCCCTGACCTTGTGGCACCTCTCCTAGGCTCTAGGAGGAACCAGCGTTGAAATTTCTTATTCCGGTGAGTTCGTCCTTCGATTCCCTACATTTCGAGTACTTGTTCGTCCTGTTTGGTGGTGAAATGCAAAAACGCTCATAATACCTAGCTAAACCCACGACGTCATGGCTGCGCTAGAGCTTGAAGAAGCTTGGGTTCTTTTTACCACTTTCCCCCTGCACACCCTCCTTTCCTTATTCTCTCGCCAGGGGCAGTTTCGTCATCCAAAACTTTGCTTTTCGACCCAATTAGCAATATATTTAAAATCTGATTGGTCAGTTTTGTTTAATTCATAGAAAATCGCTCGATTATCGGAAAAATGCAAATAAATAGTCATTGGAAAGGATTTTTCGAGTAGAATCCAATTTTGTGTGTTTTGAAGCATGATTCCAAATTATTTTTCGAAGTTTCCCTAATATACTCTTTTTATGATTTAAATGTTATCAAAATGCATAAGTAATTCATTTTAAGTCCAATTTGTAAAATAAAATATGTTTTTCTAATCACTAAAGTCTAAGTAATAAATTGGTCTATGTTTTGGGTCTCAAATCGAAGGTTTTCCTAAAAAGGTTTAAAAATGGGTTTTTCTTAATATCTTTATGCTTAACACATCCTAATACATGATAATGTTTGCAACTAGGGGAAAATGGAATGGTGATACAATCAACTTGGTAAAGTTTGTGTTAATGAATCAAACTAAGGTATGTGACTCCTATGTATGTGAATCATATGTTAATGTACGTGAAGCCTATTTTGTGTGTGGAACCTATTTGTGCATGTGGAACTTATTTATCAGTATATAATGAATGTGGAATGTATATTGTGCAATCAACCTACTCTTCAGTTGGGCTCTTATCCAACCCTACCTCACTATTGTGCTAGCCTTGTTATCCTTATAAATGTCTTTATTTGGCTCTTTACTATGTGATGCTTCTATTGCCTATGTGGCTCATTTAATTGTAACTCTTGAATCTTGCTATGGCCAATGTTTGGCTCATCCATATATTGAGATTATTTATTTGGGTTTTATTCCCATTTTGCAATGTTGCAATCTTGTTATACTTCTCAATACTGCCAAGTGAACTATTAAGCATGATGTATTTTAGGCCAAATGACAATGTAGTGTACATGAGTAAAAACCACCCATAGGGCACTGAGGTTTTAGTCCTCCTGCTGGGCACTGGGGTTTTAGTCCCCCTGCCATTTTATATTAGGCATTGGGGTTTTAGTCCCCCTACCACTTTATAGGCACTGGGGTTTTAGTCCCCCTGCCACTGGTGAGGTTCGGTAGGTGCCTCACCCTACATTGAGATGACTTTGTGTCTTAATATATTCATGCTACGTGATTGTTATTATGGTGATTGATTATGGCGGTTCTCTATTTCTTATTGGAATATTTGTCTCATTCTCTTAAAATCTTGTAGTATAGAGAATCTTTTATTATGCAATATTTTTGTCTATTACTTGACGTATTCCTTTTGTTTGACACATACTTTTCCTTTCCCTCTTGCTGGATGATCCCAACCATCCAAATTAGGATCAGAGTGCGCATGGAAGCTTGGTGAACCTAAGGCTAAGGATAGGACACGAAGAAAAAGAACATATATGTTGCATGGTCATAGTTGCCTTTATATATTAAATCATGTTGTTTGGAGAAAATATTGGCTTAGTCTAAGTGTTCCTCTACCTAGATCCTTGCTCTTGTATGAAGATGTATCCCTTTTGGGAAAATTTGTAATGTACACTTTATACATTTTGAATAATGTCAAGTTTTATTTCTTCCGCTGCCACACATTTGGTGTTTTTGTTTGCCATGGTTTTAGTAGAGACTTGGTGTTTACATATATATATATATATTTATATATGTATGAAAAACTTTTAGTTTCCCACGTGGGTAACTTAATTATGCTACTCGGTAGCAGTACTCCCGCAAGCTGGAGTGGAAAAAAGCGGAAAAAAAACATTCGAGCGGAGAGAGCAGCTAGCAAGAGAAACCCCAATTCGTCGCCCTCCCCAACGATGCAAAACCCCAATTCTTCGCCCTCCCCAACGATTTCTCCCGCTGTCACGCAAACTAACCGGCGAAGACATCACCCAACCACTCCATCACCACCTCCTCTGTCATCACCTCCTTCAATCGCTCCTTCATCGACTCGTCAGATACTCAGAGATGACGAGGATAAAGAAAACCTCGTGGAAATCGTCGATAATGCCTCTGTGGAGAAAGAATAGACTGAAAGTGGTCGAAATAGGCGACGACAACTTCAAAACGCTCCAGTTTCAAGGCGACGAGAAGATGGCAAAATAGGCAGAAGAAGGAGGAAAAGCAGCATCGGCCACAAAAAGGGAATTACAAGAACAGACTACTCTGACAACTCCAAAAGGGGATAAGAAAGAGGCTACCAAGGCCACCGAAGCAGAAGAAGAGGGGAAAGAAGAAGCTGTAGAAATGGAAAAGGGGTTTGTTGCTGAGACTCCCCAGACAATACAGAAAGAGGTTACAACAGGAGCTACGATGGCTACTGAAGGAGATAAGCAAGATACTTCTTTGACACCTCAGACACAAAAGAAAGGGAAAAAAGAGGGGTTATAGCTCCCCCATGGATCAAACCTCAATCAAAAAGTGCAAAGCGCAGTAAGGTTGCTACTGCTGGTCGTGGAGGCAACAGAGCAACTGAGAAGAAAGAATCTATGTGCAAAAAAGTGGGAAAAGAAGAACAACAAGGTAATTTGGGTTTTCATGCAAGCTACTACTGTTTGAGTAACTAAAATTTATGCTTGAGTAATTGAAAGTAATGTTTGAGTAACTGAAAGTGATGTTTGAGTAACTAAAATTTATGCTTGAGTAACTATTAAAGAATGCTTGAGTAACTAAAAATAATGTTTGAGTAACTGAAAGTAATGTTTGAGTAACTATTACAAAATGTTTGAGTAACCGAGATTAATGCTCGAGTAACGGAAAATAAAGTTTGAGTAACTATTACAGAATATTTGAGTAACCGAGATTAATGCTTGTGTAATCGAAAATAATGTTTGAGTAACTGAAACAACCATGTTGAGTAACTGAAATTTATGCTTAAGTAAACGATAAATAATGTTTGAGTAACCAAGATTAATGATTGAGTAACCGAAAATAATGTTTGAGTAACTAGAACAACCATGTTGAGTAACTGAAATTTATGCTTGAGTAACTATTACAGAATGCTTGAGTAACTGAAAGTAATGTTTGAGTAACTGAAAGTAATGTTTGAGTAACTATTACAAAATGCTTGAGTAACCGAGATTAATGCTTGAGTAACCAAAAATAAAGTTTGAGTAACTATTACAGAATATTTGAGTAATTGAAATTAATTCTTGAGTAACTATCACAGAATGCTTGAGTAACTGAAAGTAATGTTCGAGTATTTATTTCTGAAAGTAATATTTGAGTAACAAAGAGTGTCTCACACACTAGACATATCAATTAAACTAGAAAACAATATTGTTAAGCTAAATACTATATTCTTGGAGTAACTCTATTCGTATGCAGGAGAAGAAAGCAAAGGGGATGAGGAGAGTACAAATGCAAATCAGAAACAGAAAGAGACAGAAAAGGCTAGCGAGAAAGGTAAGATTGTATGGAATTGTAATTGTTTTAATTTTTAGTTACTTGCAGTTTATTAAATTGCTTTTACAAAATAGACAATGAGCTCTAACGATAAATTTTGATATGTTTGTAGTGGGAGTAAATAGACTGTACCACAGGTGCTCCTTAATTAGCTACATCAACACCAACAAGAGCATGGTGTATACAAAAGAACAACTTATGATGCTGAGCTCAACAACCTTTCCAAACCTCATAAAGATGCCAAATCTTGCGGTTGGCATAGGGTTGTTAGAGGATTTAATAGATAGATATGTCGATGAGGACATATTTTTGCTGGCCAACGGAGAGGAGAGAAGGATGACAGTAGATGACGTGGGGATAATTCTAGGTATCCCCAACAAAGGTATATAAATAAAACAAAGGAAAGATTATTACATAGTAAAGTCAATATGGCAAGAGTTTGCCAAGGCGACTTGTAACAATAGAAATGACGGTGAGACCTCAAAGAGGTTGAGAGAAAAGGATGTACTGCATAAGGATAACTTAATAAAACTTTGGCAAGAATATGCCAAGACCAACAATCCAGTGGACAATAAAAATATGTGTCGTGCACGGATGTTGCACCTGCTAGCAACATTCCTAATCCCAGATACCAGCTATTGCACACCAATCTACATTATCCACTACCTAGATGATGTCACTGCCACTGGTCAGATGAATTGGGCAAAGCTGGTGCATGGGAGTATCTTCAAGAATATGAAGATGCTGAAGGAGAATGTACAACTAAGAAGGAAAGGAGAGAAAGGGGTTTAGAACACCCTATACACAACAGGCCGTGTCATGTGCCTATGTGTAAGTGAATAAAATCATATTCATCTACATTGATACAATATTGACTATGGGGGGGCAGTTACATGTACATTATATTTTCTATATGTTACATGCAGGTTTGGGCATATGAGATGACAAAGATGGAAAAGCCAACATTCCTTGACTCCAAGCCAAGGATAAAGAAGTGGGCTGTGCCGGTAGAGAAATTGATGGAATTAGGGGCAGTGGACCCTAAGGATGTAAGATTATCTAATATTTGTTACAAAATCTAACATACAACATAATCATACATGTTTCATTTTGTGACACATTATTTTTATTTATATGTTGGATAGGTTTGTCAAAGGATAGTGGTAGACTAGGGAGATGATTGGCAGGCTGCAAAATCATCGAAGGAAATGCCAGCAAAATGTAAGCCAACAACCAATAAGTCACCAACAAAGCCAATCATCAAAGAGGGAGACACTCCTGGCACCTCCACCCTGGAGACAATAATCTAAATGTTGGAGGAGGAGCTCAAAATGCATAAGGAGATCTGCATAAGAATAAACGTTGAGAAATTCACTGAGCTACATATGGAGAATAAAAGGCTAGAAGAAAGAATAGCCAAGTTAGAAGAAGAAAATAAAAATCTAAAAAGAAAGTGGGAAGATGAGGGTGACAAATCAAAGTCACCTGAAAGTGGATTCAAAGAATTTGTAGAGGGTTTTGCCTCAGTGAATATAGATGAACTGAAAGACACACCGAAAAATGATGTCGACCCACCGACGAAGCGACGAAGGCTAACCCTTAGAAGAAAATACGTGGAATCAGAAGATCACAGTGAGGATTGGAAAAATGCTGATGAAGAGGAGAAGAAAGAAACAAAAGACGACAGTTATGAACAACCAAAGTCTACAGAAGATGCAGAACAAAAGAAATAAGAAGAAGGAAGCGAACAACAGGAGAAGATAGTAGAAGAAGAAGGGCAGAAGGAGCCCAAAAAAAGATTGAAGAAGAAGAAGAAGATGGAAGAACTAAAGATAGGAAGCATAGAAAAAAATGTGAAGAAAAGAATGGAGGAAAAGGTAAGTTTCATCCCCTTTAAAGTATATCATAACTGCAAGTAATGCTTGAGTAACTAAACCTAATGCTTGAGTAACTGAACCTAATGCTTGAGTAACTGCAAATAAGACTTGAGTAACTGAACCTAAGGCTTGAGTAACTGAACCTAATGATTTAGTAACTGAATGTAATGCTTGAGTAACTGAAATTAAGGCTTGAGTAACTGAGAGTAATGATTGAGTAACTGATATTAATGCTTAAGTAACTTGTGCAAAATGAAGATTGATTCTAACATGGATTGCTCTATTGTTGTTGACAGCACAAGATGTCAAATTTCATAGGTTTTGACCATTTCAAAACAAAAGAAGCCAAAGAAATTGTCCATCACTTCATGGACAACATAGAAGAAAAGTAAGATAATTGGTTATTGTCAAGTGTAAAATGATAAAACATTACTGTTTCAATATTCAACTTGTATGTATAACATCTATAAAAATGATTGGCAGGTCAAAATGAGAATGAAAATTTAGTGAAGACACTTGGTGCACGGGGAAGGACCTCGCTGCCCTCCTGTACAAGGATCAAATGACAAAATCACTTGTAAGAAACAAGAACGTAGTGTAACTCTTTGAAATAGATAATTTGGATTGCTAAACTAAGAAAGCTTTTGGTTTTTTTAGGTTCTCGACTACTTTGTACAGATGCTCAAGGAGAGCACAAGCAAGTGGAGGAAGAGGGGGTTGACGTGGAACTGCATGAGCACTTATGCTCCCGTAAGGCAAATAAACTTTGTATACTAATTTATATGAAATTACAATATAGAAACACAAAGTGAAACTTATAGATGTGAATTTTAAACTCTACATTTGTAGCAAAAGCTATCGTTTGATGTTGAGAACATCACCCTGGAGCAGATTAACATGCTATCTCCACAATTCAACGTTCCATTGAAAGATTGGGACACAATGGACTCAGTGTTCACAATACTAAACAACGATAATCACTGGCACTTGTATGAAGCAAGTTTCAGGGATGGAGCACACCGGTCTTATAATTCAATGAGTTGGAGTAGCAACTCAAGAAAAAAAATCAATAGATGGGTAAGTGATCTATAAAAATTAACTCTATTAGTAGTGGATTGAAAGGATTAATGTTATTTAATTGTTATGAATAAACATTTTGTTTTTTTAATGCAGATGGGTATAGTGCACAAATTCTTTAGGGGTGCACCGGAAAAGGGGAGCCAATTGTCACAGTGGGAACATGAGTACCCGATCTGCCCACAGTAGGAAGAAGACTCGCTTGACTGTGGGATCTTCATCACAAAGTACCTAGACTACCTAGTCAATGGAAAAAAGTGGACTTCACCTACAAAGACATACTGGCAATAAGGGATGATATTTTTCAGCGAATGATGGCAAGGGGGCAGCTGAAGCCTCTAAAAGAGGATGAAAAAGATGAAAGCGAAGACATCAAAGAAGTTAAATCTGATGAGAACAAGGGAGGAGAAGATGAAGCTGAGAAACAACAAGAAACAGAGAAGAATGAAGAAACAACAGTAAAAATGCATGAAGAACAGATCCCAGAGGAAGAAATAGTTACAAGCCTTGATGAATGGCTAAAATCCAACTAAAAAACTAGATTACTGATTTGATTGTAAAATAAGAACAATAGCCTTCTGTTATTCTATTGTATAAACTCTGTGAAAGCCTGAATGCATAGCTGCTCTTGAATGTACAGTTGTGAAAAGCCTGCATTTTTAACACAAAGATAGATTACAAACACATATTCTTGATGTACAGCTCATCTTGAACAATATTGATTTTGCCCTTATGTTTTGGCTAAATGTACAACTGATTAAAATGGATTATTTATTATGACAACAATGCGAGTAACTAAACTGAAAGTAACAGAATGCTTGAGTAACTGAAAAGTAATGCTTGAGTAACTAAAAAGTAATGCTTGAGTAACTAAAATTAATTCTTGAATAACTAAGAGTAATGGTTGAGTAACTGAAAAAACCCAGCGAGTAACTGAACAAACCCAGGAGTAACTGAAAAACCACTACGAGTAACTGAAAAAGGACTTCGAGTAACTGAAAAAACATTGCGAGTAACTGTCACAACTCTGCGAGTATCTGTGACAATAATGCAAGTAACTGAAAAAACCCTGTGAGTAGCTGTAATAGCAGTTAGAGTAACTACAAAAACCCATCGAGTAACTGAAAAAAACCACGCGAGTAACTGAAAAAACCCAACGAGTAACTGAAAAAACCCTGCGAGTAAATGAAACAAGCCTGTGAGTAACTGAAACAAGCCTGCGAGTAACTGTCACAGCCCAACGAGTAACTTAAAAAGCCCTACGAGTAACTGAAAAAACCCTGTGAGTAACTGAAACAAGCCTGCGAGTAACTGTCACAAGCCTGCGAGTAACTATCACAACCCAGCGAGTAACTGAAAAAACCCTACGAGTAACTGAAACAAGCCTGCGAGTAACTGTCACAAGCCTGCGAGTAACTGTCACAACCCAGTGAGTGATTGAAACAAGCCTGCGAGTAACTGTCACAACCCTACGAGTAACTGTCACAACCCAGCGAGTAACTGAAAAAACCACGCGAGTAACTGAAAAAACCATGCGAGTAACTGAAAAAAGCATGCGAGTAACTGAAACAAGCCTGCGAGTAACTGTCACAACCCTACGAATAACTGTCACAACCCAACGAGTAACTGAAAAAACCACATGAGTAACTGTCACAACCCTGCGAGTAACTGAAAAAAGCCTACGAGTAACTGAAACAAGCCTGCGAGTAACTGTCACAACCCTGCGAGTAACTAAAAAACAACGAGAGTAACCGTCACAACCCTACGAGTAACTAAACAAACACTACGAGTAACTATCACAACCCAGCGAGTAATTGTCACAACCCTACGAGTAACTGAAAAAACCATGCGAGTAACTGTCACAACCCAGCGTGTAACTGTCACAACCCTGCGATTAACTGAAAAAACCATGCGAGTAACTGTCACAACCCAGTGAGTAAGTCATTGTGCTCCTACTATTACTCTTAATGCTGATACGAGTTACTCTAGACTATCGTATAATTACTCTTTTTATTCCTATAGTTACTCTTCTATATCAAATAGTTGCTCTTCTATATCAAATGGTTATTTGTCAGTGAGTTTTGATATCATCATCACTCTTCCTCTGAGTTAGTTTATTTTTTTGTAGGCTAACTAAAACTATATATATTCAGACAAAAACACTGCAGCAGTACATTCAAGAATACAACATTCAAAGCATAAAATGTTATATATTATACATACTCTTTGGAACAAACAATACAAAAAACTATAGCCAAATCAGATATAAGGAGGGTCCATCAACTGAACATAGAAATCAAAGAGCTCAGGGGGTCAGATCCATCCCTGGCAAGAGATATCAAACACACAATTCACTCCATTGCAAAGCAGAGACAACAAACCAAAACAGCATATTCAGAATCCTCAAAACTTCTGGCCACACAAATTTGTATCTGAGCAGTTCATAGCTGTTGTAGATGAGTCAACCTATAAAGGATTTACCCATGAGTCAACCACAATTTTAAGCCCAGGATGGTTGGGGGGCGGTATAGGTGGTGATGGGGAAGATTATCGACCAAAAGCCAAGGAGAAAAGGGCGGCAGTGCATACCTATTTACGATAGGAAGGCTGGACAGAAGAAGAAGTAGTGTCTTCTGCAGATGTTTAGGTGTCAGCTGTTGTAGATGAGTCAACCTGTAAAGGATTTACAACTGATCCTGGCGGTGCTTGGTATTTGTCCCTAACAAACAGATGATCTGTAGAGTCATCCGTTCCAGAGAATACTGCTTCACCAGGCATTCTGAAGAGCAGAATAAGTTCAGTTGGTGTTTCTAAGAAATAATCTGTGATCCATGTTGTGATAGTCTGGTGATCGGTTGGCTTGAGGAAGATGATCCAATCTTTGCGAATCTTGAGCTGTGCGATCATCCTTTTCCAGCCCCTACCAGTTGAAAGTGATCCGTTTTCATTCTGAATAAGGGTAATATGAAATGTCCAGTTTCTGACATGGAAGGTGGTGTTGCCTGGTTTAATGTGAAAATGGAGATATTTCCATTCTATAGGAATTGAATGGATTCCATTGTTTTTTCATCAAGGGTGTAGTTCATGGGCTGGATGAACGGCTCCATGGTGGGCTGTGTTGAGGGTTGTGAGAAAACTTGTAATGGTAGAAGAAGGTAGGTTGTGAGGAAGGTAGGTTGTGAAGAAGGTAGTCTGTGAAGAAGGTAGGCTGTTCGAAAGGGAGGGAAAGGGCGAGATGAGAGCACTGGAACTTAAAAGAAGATGGCAGCAGTGCTCTGTGCTTTTTGTGTTGCAAAGATGGGTAGTAAAGTTTGCAGACATTCTGTTGTTCTGATGATACAGTAGTGCTCTGTGCTTTTACAGTACAGTTTAGATGATACAGTAGTCCTCTGTGCTTTTACATTGTACAAACTTCTCTTTTCTTCTCTTTTCTGGTTCCTTCTTTAATAGAATCAATGCATTGTACATATCTTTTCTTCTAATGCATTAAATGGAGCGTGATTCACCAAAAGAGGATAGCAGGCCTCGTGGGGAGGTATGGGTTGGTGGTGGAGGGACTGGGGAGTATTTCCACAAGAGTTACTTTGCAAAGTACAAAAGTTACTTTTTGAATGGTGGAGTTACGTTTTATATTGTCACAGTTACTCTTAGTGTTGTCACAGTTACTCATTGTGCTCCTACTGTTACTCTTAGTGCTAATATAGTTACCTTTTTCTAGAATCGAACACTTGCTCTCATGATGGTACAGTTACTTTACAAGATGTTCCTGTTACTTGTATTTTTGAAGGTTACTGAAAAAACCACGCGAGTAACTGAAAAAACCACGCGAGTAACTGAAAAAAGCCTGTGAGTAACTGAACAAACACTGCGACTATCTAAAACAAGCCTGTGAGTAACTGTGAAACACTACGAGTAACTATGAAAACAATGTGAGTAACTGAATGAGCACTATGAGTAACTCAAATAGAAGTTAGAGTATCTGTGAAAACAATACGAGTAACTGAAAAAGTACTACGAGTAACTGTCACAACCCTGCGAGTAACTAAACAATCACTGCGAGTAACTGTAATAGCAATAAGAGTAACTATGATAGCCTAGAAAAGAAACACTATGATTCAAACTCAGTTACTCTTATATTTTGTAAGAGTAAATGTGACAACACTAAGAGTATCCATTGTACACAAAGATGACATGGAATTTTGAACGCACTAGCAAACTCACTCGGGGTTGAAATCCCCGAGTTTTTACCAAAACCAAAGTGCAATAATACCACCCGCAAGCGGATGAGTCTTATCGTAGTATAGTTAAGGATCGAACCCAAAGGACAACGTTTTTAAGAATCTTTGTCATTCAAATCTTGCTCAAGTAAAACTAATATTTAGAACGATTGGTTGATTTGAGGTTAATTTGACTAATTGCAAGAAAGTAAAATCTGAATTAAAGTTGGATTTAGATCAATGATATGGAATTGCTGGGAAGATATCGGGTTTCACCGCCGCTACACACACAAACACATTCAATCACAAACAAACCAGGTAAGATATATCAATCCAAATGGAGTGGCTGCAGAACCCCCTGTTAGGGTGTTAGGTTCGCATAAGCATCACCTTAGGCATCAGATGTCTCGTCACCAACCTGATCACTTTCTTACAGCTCCGAAGAAAATCCCATTCTATTTCTAGTTTGGGAGTCAACTGCATTAATCGATAAGCAAGCAGGTGATAGATCTACAAACTAACATCGACGATAAATAAAGACGATACAAAATCCAACTAAGGCTGTGGTCCTCCCTGAGGGATGTTTAGATCACAGAAGCGTCACCGTAGGCTAGATGTCTCTTCCCCTAATGGATCATACACTTACGACCTCAAGGAATCTTATCAGAAGTTCTTATCAAAGAGTCGAACTTTGTAAACCGCCATTCCGTCCCACATATAGAAGATTTCACAATATAAGAAGGAACAAGATGAAAGCAAGTAGATAATAACTACAAACATACCAACTAACAACGAAATGGAAAGTTATATACATTGCCATGGAGAGTTTAACAAAAGAACATGATTTGCATGGGCAGCGAGGCTAGTCCCCACACCCCAACGAAAAGGTACTACTCGCTCATGATGTGAGAAACAAGAAGAATGAGAAAGAGAGAGAAATCTGCCATGATCTCGGTGCAGAAGGTAGTCGCAGCTCAGTGAAGAAGATGCGGCCTCCTACGTTGTGTCGGAGCAGATCTGGACATGAATGGGAGGTGCCAAGATAGACCGGAAAGTCTCCCTCACTCCGTCTTCCTTCTCTCTTCAGCCTCCTTGGTCACAGCAGGGGCAGTAGGTGGAATGAAACTGGCACGAACTGGACTGGATTTGGATCGGACCTGTGTACAGGTAGCCTGTCGGTGTCCCGGAACTGATGTCCAAGTGAGGACCCTTGGGGTCCTATTTATAGGAACATGACAGACCCTTAAACGATCTTGGATCTTGAGATCTTTTCTTTCTCAAACGGTTTACTACTGTTATGGGAAAACAATCTGGACAAAAAATATCTTTTCCAAATGGTCTTTGCTGCTTTAACTTTTTCATGCGGTTTGCTTTATTTGGCCCCGAAACAGTCTGTAGACCGTTTGCTATCAAAGTTGGGCAAACGATCTCGGAAAGAGGCAAACAGTTTGTAAACCATTTTCTAGCAAAGGTTCGTTGCTTCAGTCAACGCTTCAGCTACTCAAATGATCTTGGCTCTTACGGTTTGAGAAAATGCATGAGACTAAACGGTCTCACAGACCATTTGCTCTCCCCCAAACGGTCTTGAGAAAGGGGCAAACGATCTTCAGCAGCATCAAACGGTCCGCATACCCATCATGCCCAAACGGTCTTCAGGTAGCAGCCATTCGTTCTCGATTGCTCGCTAATCTAAACGGTTTCCAAGCTACGACCAAACGGTCTGGGATCAGAATCAAGAAAACGGTCCTACTTCAGTCAACGCTCTACAAACGAGCAGTAGACGGTTCGCTGGTAAATCGATCTAGTAGCCCTTCAATCTATCAAACAATCTTCAGCCTTTTTCTATTGGTGTGGCGGCCTCAGGGCGACCCCATTTGGTATGCGAACCACCTCTAATCGATCTTGCTCAGGGGCTGCAAATGAGTGCTGGTCGGAGGTTGAAGATGACACACCACGACCGTGGTTAGGCACCACGGTCGTGGTTAGGCACCACGGTCGTGGTTAAGCTGTTGTCCCACGACCGCGCCGCCTTGTACGGGCGTGGTGGGTGAGTAATCGGGCTCTGATGGCATTGTGCCATGACCATGAAGTGACACCATGGTCGTGGTGAGGTAGCTGCCACACGGCCGTGCTACCTCGCACGGGCGTGGCGAGTTAGAGTTCAGGCGTTGGGGATGATCCACCACGGTCGTGGTGATGACAGCAGACCACGACCGTTTTGGACCACCACGACCATGGTTAGGACTCTGATATGAGGTCTTGAATCCATGCACTGCTCGATCCCTTGTGGCTGGATTATGCTTCCAATCGATCTCTGCTAGTCATACAGTCTTGAGACCACATGAGCTCGAACGGTTTTGAGACCGCATGGGCTCAAACGGTCTTGTGACCACATGGGCTCAAACGGTCTTGAGACTGCATGGGCTCAAATGGTCTTGATTAGATTGATTGGTTAGAACCAGGGGTGAGGGAAGGTAGACTCCAGCTAATTGTTCAACTTTATCAAGACATGCATCAAATCAACCATAATTTCGGTTAAAATCATGATAATTGGATTAATTAAGTAATTTTTCACATTATGACTCACATTGATATTTAATGAGTGAAATAGTATATATATAGAGTTGAATTTATTCCAAAGTGATAATTGAATTCCATGATGAATATGCATTCATCAAAACACCCCGAACTTAAACGTTGCTCGTCCTCGAGTAACACAAAATATGAATTGGTCGCCAAATGAATACTTTCAATTCATGTGATTGCTTCATCTTCACATCACGAATGTTTTCTTTCTTCTCAATATGACTCAGTATCTCAACCTCCTGAGACCACTAAACACATCTTACCATATCTTTATTCCTGAGTTTGTTTTCCAAAATCACTTCCTCCCCACTTTTTCCAACAACAAGCATATCAAAGAGTTTTGTAAGAGTTCAGAGACACCTGTAGAACAACAAGTGTGCATTTGATCTGGCACTGGTGTTTTTCAGGATAGGGTAGGCAATCATTGTTCCATTAGGTAGAAAAGGGAGTGAAAGCTGGTATGGAAAGAAGAAGTAAATCTCTCCTCTATTCGACTCGAGATTTTTATTTTATGATGTGCAATTTCATTTATTGCATTTTTTGTGTGAATCTCTCCTCTATTCGACTCGAGATTACATTTCTTTTTGTGTGCACTTTGGCATCTTTTTGTATGCAAATCTCTCCTCTATTCGACTTGAGATTGCATTTCTTTTTGTGTGCACTTTGGCATCTTTTTGTATGCAAACATCTCCTCTATTCGACTCGAGATTGCATTTTTGGTGGTACGCCCCTATTAATTTGGGAGGGGTACGAAAGAAGCAGATATAGAGGGAAGTGGTGTGCCACCCCGAACTTAGGGTTTGACACATTTTGGTTATTTTTGTTTCTTTTTTATGAACGGAGGGATACGAAGATGATGGAAGAGGTGTAGAAGAGAGTTCAGATCAGAATGCAACTTGATTTACAATTCAATGCACCGGGTTGTTCTCTTTATCGTACTCTGCTCAAATAATGACTTGATGAGGATCCAATGGGGATTCCATGTTATTGTTCCACTAGTTAGTTAGGAAGCACGACGTGTTTGATCCCTATCAGTTCGACAAACACTTATCAATTTTGTAAAAGTATCATGATATTAGGAATCATAAGCTTCAAAAGATGATTTCAATCAAAAGGCTTGTTTCAAAAAGTGGTCCTTTTAAGGATTTACTTCGAATAAGGAGGATATAATGATTCTAAATGCATAGCAGGTTAGAGAGTGGTTTTTAATGAAACATGAAGTGTCAAAAATTCATCAAGTACCTGTTCATTTATTTGGAAAACTTTTAAATTTTTTTGAAAATTTTGAAAATTTTATCAAGAATGTGATAGTGAAAATTTGAGTATGAAAAGGATGGGTGTAGGTGGAAAGTGAGGTACGTACCACCCACCCTCCAACCCGACTTAGAGATTTGCTCATCCTGAGCAAACCCTAAATCCAAGATGGAGGGGAAAATTCATGCCAGAATGACCACTAGGTGTGGTTGCGTTCTGATCAGCGTGCATCCTCTTATCTAAATGTCTCAAAGGTAAAGAGCAATTAGATCTTAAAATAGCATCTTGCGATGTGAATTTATTTAATGAAAAATTAACTAGAATGTAAAAACAAAATTGAAGAAATATTCTAATTTGAAAAGAAAAGTAAAATAAAATTATTGATCGGGTTGCCTCCCGACAAGAGCCTTTGTTTTATGTCGATGGCTCGACTGAATCCTTCAGCTTCACGGTGGATCCTTTGGATTGGTGAGTTCCACCATTGCTTTAGTGCCTATGTCAGTTGAGGTGAAATATCTTTTTAAGCGGTGAGCATTTGTTACAAATTCACCTGACTTTTCACTCCATAATGAGAAGGCACCATGTGGAGAGATGCTCTTGACGATGTATGGTCCAGACCAGCGTGAGCGGAGTTTTCCTGGGAATAACTTCAACCTTGAGTTGAATAACAGAACTTGGCCTCCCACTTGTATGTCTTTTCTTTTCAGATGTCCATCGTGCCAAAGTTTTGTACGTTCTTTGTAGATTTGTGCATTCTCATAAGCTGTCATCCTGAGTTCATCCAGCTCTTGGAGTAGCAGAATCCTGGCTTGGCCTGCTTCTTTCATATCAAAGTTCAGTTGTTTAATTGCCCACCATGCCTTGTGTTCTAGTTCGACTGGTAGGTGGCAAGCTTTTCCATATATTAATCAAAAAGTTGTAGTCCCAATGGGAGTTTTATAAGCAGTTCGATAGGCCCATAAGGCGTCGTTGATTTTTGTTGACCAATCCTTTCGATTGCGTCCTACAGTCTTTTCTAGAATAGCCTTTAGTTGACAGTTAGAGACCTCTACATGTCCACTTGTTTGTGGATGGTAAGGAGAGGCTACCTTATGAGTTACACCATATTTTCTCAGTAAAGCTTCAAAGCTTCTTTCAAGGAAGTGGGACCCTCCGTCAGATATCACAGTTCGTGGCACTCCAAAATGGGGAAAAATAATATCTTTGAATAATTTCATGACGGGTTTGGAATCACTAGTGATGGTTGGTATAACTTCAACCCATTTTGAGATGTAGTCTACTGCCACTAGGATGTATGAAAATCCACGAGAAGAAGGAAATGGACCCGTGTAGTCCACCCCCCACACATCGAATATCTCTACTTCTTTCTATAGATTCAGCGACATCTCATCTTTCTTTGTTATATTGCCTGATCTTTGACATTTGTCACAAAATAGGACAAAGTCGTAGGATCCTTGAATATGGTTGGCCAGAAGAATCCACATTGCAAAGCCTTTAAAGCAGTCTTTTTGGAGCTCATATGTCCCCCACTGGTCCTGAGTGACATTGTTCCAAAATAAGTTGAGCTTCTTCTTCGGTGATACATCATCTATACAGACAATCAGCACATAGTTTGAAAAGATATGGCTCATCCCAGTGATATTGCTTTACATCATGCATGAACTTCTTCAGTGCATTCCTAGTGCATTGAGGGTGGATAACCCCAACAACAAGGTAGCTCACAAAATCTGAGTACCATGGTACAACTTCTGAGACCTTCATTAGTTTATCATCTGGCAGGGAATCATTGATCGGAATTTTCTCAGTATCCAGAGCATGGAGGCGACTGAGGTGGTATGCTACAACATTCTCTGTACCCTTTTTATCTCTTATCTCTAAATCAAATTCTTGTAATAGGAGGATCCATCTAATCAACCTGGGTTTTGCATCTTTCTTTTCCAGAAGGTAACGAATGGCAGCGTGGTCTGTGTAGACAATGACCTTGGAACCAATTAGGTAGCATCTGAACTTGTCAAAGGCATACATGACTGCCAAAAGTTCTTTCTCTATAGTTGCATAATTCCTCTGAGCTTCATCGAGAGTTTTTGATGCATAATAGATCACATAGTGTTTCTTCTCTATATATTGCCCTAAAACGGCACCCACATCATAGTCACTGGCGTCGCACATAATTTCAAAAGGGTAGTCCCAGTCAGGAGCTCTAATGATGGGGGTGGTTGTAAGGGCCTGTTTCAGTGTGTTGGAGCTTTTGACATATTCTTCATTGAAATTGAAATCAATATCCCTTAGTAATAGGTTCATCATTGGCTTCGTTATCTTGGAAAAGTCCTTTATGAATCTTTGGTAAAATCCTGCATGACCTAGAAAAGCACAGACTTCTTTTACGTTTGTTGGAATAGCCAATTTAGAAATCACTTCAATCTTGGCTTTATCTACTTCAATTCCTCTATTACTGACCCTATGACCGAGGACAATGCCTTCTCTTACCATAAAATGGCACTTTTCCCAATTTAGCACAAGATGTGCTTCGTCACAATGTTTGAGGACCATGGAGAGGTGCTTAAGACATGAATCAAATGAATCTCCATATGCAGAAAAATCATCCATAAAAACCTCCATAATGGTTTCGGTGAGACCGACGAATATGGAATCCCTGCAACGTTGGAACGTTGAGGGAGCATTACAGAGACCAAACGACATTCTCTTAAATGCGTATGTCCCGAATGGGAAGGTAAAGGTTGTTTTCTCTTGGTCATATGGATGTATGGGTATTTGATATAATCCAGAGTAACCGTCAAGATAACAGAAATATTCTTGGTGAGCCAACCTTTCTAGGACTTGATCAAGGAAAGGCATTGGAAAATGATCCTTTCGAGTTGCCTTGTTTAATTTTCTATAATATATGCATATCCTCCACCCTGTGACTGTTCGCGTGGGGATGAGTTCATTGTTTTCATTCCGTATAACAGTTGTTCCATCTTTCTTCGAGACTACATGCAATGGGCTCACCCATGGCGAATCTGATATCAGATAGATTATTCCAACTCTGAGCAGTTTAATGACCTCGCGACGGACCACTTCCTTCATATTTGGATTCAACTTCCATTGATACTCAATAGTAGGCTTGTGATCTTCCATCATAGGGATCTTGTGCATACACAACGCTTGACTGACCCCAGTGAGGTCACTCATTCTATAACCGATGGCTTTCTTTCTTTCCCTTAATTCCTTCAGGAGTTTCTCTTCTTGTACAGCTGTTAGATCGGAATTTATAATAACTGGGCAAACCTTGCGATCGTCTAAAAACACGTACTTCAGTCCTTCAGGTAGGGGTTTCATTTTGAGAGCTTTTGGTTTTTTGCTTGTTTCTTCAGTAGTTTCCATAGCCTTGAGTTCTTCATTAGTGACTTCAACATCTTCTCTAGCGGTGTCGAGTGATTCAATGCAATCCTTTACTTGTTTGTCGATTGGTTCATCAACTAATGGGTTTGTTAGAGCAACTTCTAAGGCATCGTCTGATTCATGATACTGTTGAGTCAGAAGTGACATTTTCTCAATGCAGTCAATCATATATACTTCTTCTTGCATACTTGGTCTTCTCATACTTTCAAAAACCTTGAATTCGAGAGTTTCTTTACCTAATCTGAGTAGTAAGGTACCAACTTCAACATCATTCTGGGCTCTTGCAGTTGCGAGGAGCGTACGGCCAAAGATGAGAGGATATCTGGCGTCTTCTTTTATGTCCATAATGACAAAGTCACATGGAACATATGTGTCCTTGCCTACCTTGACCGGGACATCTTCGAGGATTCCTAACGGGTGTTTTATCGAATTGTCTGCAAGTTGTATAGTCATGCCAGTAGGTAGCAATTATGCGAACCCTAGTCTCTTTCACAGGCTAAGTGGCATAATAGAGATGCTTGCCCCGAGATCTGCCAGACCTTTCTTGCACGATGAGTCGCCAATGTGACATGAAATTCCAAAGGATCCCAGGTCTTTTTGTTTCTTGGGCATCTTGCTCAATATGATATTAGAAGTAGTTGTAGCCAGTTTTACTGTCTGATACTCTTCAGTTATATACTTCCTGGTGAGGAGTGAATTTAAGTACTTTGTCCATGTCGGTATCTCGGCCAGAGCATCCAAAAAGGGTATATCTACATGAATTTTCTTCATAGCCTCTTTAAACTTATTGAATCTGGTATCAAGCTGTGTTTGCCTTAGACGAGATGGGAAAGGTATACATGGTTTGTACACAGGGATGTCAGGTTCTGGAGTCTCAGTTTCTTTGTCTTCTTGAACAGTCTTCTAAAAAATTCCCTTTTCTGAATTATCATCTTTTAATTGAGACTCTAGTGTTGTTGAGTCTTGGATAATCACATGTTCATCTTTGTCTGTAATAACCACAATTGTCTTTCCAGAGAGATACGAATAGTCTTTTCCTGACCTAGTGGTGACTGCCTTCAACTGTTCAGGATGCTTAGGATTGTTCTCGGGTTGGCTAGCAAAGACTCCAGCAGGTGGCTTTATGCTAGATGCGAGTTGAGCTAATTAAGATTCAATAGCCTTCTGCTGAGCTTGTTGGTTAGCTAACATGGTTTGCTGAGTTTGCAACATCTTTTCAATGGCTAATAGCTTGCCATCATAAGAAATTGGACCTACTTTCTATCCTTGCTGTTGATTAAGATTCTGATACTGAGAGTTGTTTTGATAATTATTGTAGTTCCTATTCTGTAAGTTCCCCTTGAAGTTTCCTTGATTCCCAAAATTCTATTGTTGATTATACTGGAATCCTGGTGGGCCCCTTGATTGATTGTTTGAACCAAATTGGTGCGAGTTTAGTGTTGTAGAGGGGTTTCTGTATTGAAAACCGGGATGATTCCTATTCTGATTTTGATTGTAATAACTTTGACCAGGAATTGTGTTGAAAACATTAAGATTTTCCATCTGACCATTATCTCCTTGTCCACACACATTGCTTAGAACATCATAGAGAACATTGCACGATAAGGTGGAATGATCAGTGCTCTTACATGCTTCACAGAACAGGGAAGCGGACTTGACCAGATCCGGTTGTTGAGTGGGTGAACGTCCTCTTCCAAAAGCAGCAAGAGATGATTCAATATGGTCTTGCTTGGCAACTAAGAGCTTCAAGGTTTCAGCGATAGACTTGTACTCGGGAGTAGCTTCGGCCATGGCTACTTTCAAAACTCCTTTAGATGTAGTCTACTGCCACTAGGATGCATGAAAATCCACGAGAAGAAGGGAATGGACCCGTGTAGTCCACCCCCCACACATCGAATATCTCTACTTCTTGCCATAGATTCAGCGACATCTCATCTTTCTTTGTTATATTGCCTGATCTTTGACATTTGTCATAAGATAGGACAAAGTCATAGGAATCCTTGAATATGGTTGGCCAGAAGAATCCACATTGCAAAGCCTTTAAAGCAAGTCTTTTTGGAGCTCATATGTCCCCCACTGGTCCTGAGTGACATTATTCCAAAATAAGTTGAGCTTCTTCTTCGGCGATACATCATCTATACAGACCATCAACACATAGTTTGAAAAGATATGGCTCATCCCAGTGATATTGCTTTACATCATGCATGAACTTCTTCAGTGCATTCCTAGTGCGTTGAGGGTGGATAACCCCAACAACAAGGTAGCTCACAAAATCTGAGTACCATGGTACAACTTCTGAGACCTTCATTAGTTGATCATCTGGCAGGGAATCATTGATCGGAATTTTCTCAGTATCCAGAGCATGGAGGCGACTGAGATGGTATGCTACAACATTCTCTGTACCCTTTTAATCTCTTATCTCTACATCAAATTCTTGTAATAGGAGGATCCATCTAATCAACCTGGGTTTTGCGTCTTTCTTTTCCAGAAGGTAACGAATGGCAGCGTGGTCTGTGTAGACAATGACCTTGGAACCAATTAGGTAGGATCTGAACTTGTCAAAGGCATACACAACTGCCAAAAGTTCTTTCTCTGTAGTTGCATAATTCCTATGAGCTTCATCGAGAGTTTTTGATGCATAATAGATCACATAGTGTTTCTTCTCTATATATTGCCCTAAAACGGCACCCACATCATAGTCATTGGCGTCGCACATAATTTCAAAAGGGTAGTTCCAGTCAGGAGCTCTAATGATGGGGGTGGTTGTAAGGGTCTATTTCAGTGTGTTGAAGCTTTTGACATATTCTTCATTGAAATTGAAATCAGTATCCCTTAGTAATAGGTTAATCATTGGCTTCGTTATCTTGGAAAAGTCCTTTATGAATCTTTGGTAAAATCCTGCATGACCTAGAAAAGCACGGACTTCTTTTATGTTTGTTGGAATAGCCAATTTAGAAATCACTTCAATCTTGGCTTTATCTACTTCGATTCCTCTATTACTGACCCTATGACCGAGGACAATGCCTTCTCTTACCATAAAATGGCACTTTTCCCAATTTAGCACAAGATGTGCTTCGTCACAATGTTTGAGGACTAGGGAGAGGTGCTTAAGACATGAATCAAATGAATCTCCATATACAAAAAAATCATCCATAAAAACCTCCATAATGGTTTCGGTGAGACCGGCAAATATGGCAGCCATGCAACGTTGGAACGTTGCGGGAGCATTACAGAGACCAAACGACATTCTCTTAAATGCATATGTCCCGAATGGGTAGGTAAAGGTTGTTTTCTCTTGGTCATCTGGATGTATGGGTATTTGATAGAATCTAGAGTAACCGTCAAGATACTAGAAATATTCTTAGTGAGCCAACCTTTCTAGGACTTGATCAAGGAAAGACATTGGAAAATGATCCTTTCGAGTTGCCTTGTTTAATTTTCTATAATATATGCACATCCTCCACCCTGTGACTGTTCGCGTGGGGATGAGTTCATTATTTTCATTCCGTATAACAGTTGTTCTACCTTTCTTCGGGACTACATGCACTGGGCTCACCCATGGCGAATCTGATATCAGATAGATTATTCCAACTCTGAGCAGTTTAATGACCTCGCGATGGACCACTTCCTTCATATTTGGATTCAACTTCCATTGATGCTCAATAGTAGGCTTGTGATCTTCCATCATAGGGATCTTGTTCATTTACAACGCTTGACTGACCCCAGTGAGGTCACTCATTCTATAACCGATGGATTTCTTTCTTTCCCTTAATTCCTTTAGGAGTTTCTCTTCTTGTACATCAGTTAGATAGGAATTTATAATAACTGGGCAAACCTTGCGATCGTCTAAAAACACGTACTTCAGTCCTTCGGGCAGGGGTTTCATTTCGGGAGATTTTGGTTTTTTGCTTGTTTCTTCAGTAGTTTCCATAGCCTTGAGTTCTTCATTAGTGACTTCAACATCTTCTCTAGCGGTGTCGAGTGATTCGATGCAATCCTTTACTTGTTTGTCGATTGGTTCATCAACTAATGGGTTTGTTAGAGAAACTTCTAAGGCATCGTATGATTCATGATACTCTTGAGTCAGAAGTGACATTTTCTCAATGCAGTCAATCATATATACTTCTTCTTGCATACTTGGTCTTCTCATGCTTTCAAAAACCTTGAATTCAAGAGTTTCTTTGCCTAATCTGAGTAGTAAGGTACCAACTTCAACATCATTTTGGGCTCTTGCAGTTGCGAGGAACAGACAACCAAAGATGAGAGGATATCTGGCGTCTTCTTTTATGTCCATAATAACAAAGTCACATGGAAAATATGTGTCCTTGTCTACCTTGACCGGGACATCTTCGAGGATTCCTAATGGATGTTTTATCGAATTTTCTGCATGTTGTATAGTCATGCCAGTAGGTAGCAAGTCTATGAACCCTAGTCTCTTTCACAGGCTAAGTGGCATAATAGAGATGCTTGCCTCGAGATCTTCCAGACCTTTCTTGCACGATGAGTCGCCAATGTGACATGAAATTTCAAAGGATCCTGGGTCTTTTTGTTTCTTGGGCATCTTGCTCAGTATGATATCAGAAGTAGTTGTAGCCAGTTTTACTGTCTCATACTCTTCAGTTATATACTTCCTGGTGAGGAGTGAATTTAAGTACTTTGTCCATGTCGGTATCTCGGCCAGAGCATCCAAAAAGGGTATATCTACATGAATTTTCTTTATAGCCTCTTTAAACTTATTGAATCTGGTATCAAGCTGTGTTTTCCTTAGACGAGATGGGAAAGGTATACGAGGTTTGTACACAGGGATGTCGGGTTCTGGAGTCTCAGTTTCTTTGTCTTATTGAACAGTCTTCTAAAAAATTCCCTTTTCTGAATTATCATCTTTTAATTGAGACTCTAGTGTTGTTGAGTCTTGGATAATCACATGTTCATATTTGTCTATAATAACCACAATTGTCTTTCCAGGGAGATCCGAATAGTCTTTTCCTGACCTAGTGGTGACTGCCTTCAACTGTTTAGGATGCTTAGGATTGTTCTCGGGTTGGCCAACAAAGACTCCAGCAGGTGGCTTTATGCTAGCTGCGAGTTGAGCTAATTAAGATTCAATATCCTTTTGTTGAGCTTGTTGGTTAGCTAACATGGTTTGCTGAGTTTGCAACATCTTTTCAATGGCTAATAGCTTGCCATCAGAAGAAACTAGACCTACTTGCTATCCTTGCTGTTGATTAAGATTCTGATACTGAGAGTTGTTTTGATAATTATTGTAGTTCCTATTCTGTAAGTTCCCCTTGAAGTTTCCTTGATTCCCAAAATTCTATTGTTGATTATATTGGAATCCTGGAGGGCCCCTTGATTGATTGTTTGAACCAAATTGGTGTGAGTTTACTGCTCCAGAGGGGTTTCCGTATTGAAAACCGGGATGATTCCTATTCTGATTTTGATTGTAATAACTTTGACCAAGAATGGTGTTGATAGCATTAAGATTTTCCATCTGACCATTATCTCCTTGTCCACACACATTGCTTAGAACAACATCATAGAGAACATTGCACGATAAGGTGGAATGATCAGTGCTCTTACTTGCTTCACAGAACAGGGAAGCGGACTTGACCTGATCCGGTTGTTGAGTGGGTGAACGTCCTCTTCCAATAGCAGCAAGAGATGATTCAATATGGTCTTGCTTGGCAACTAAGAGCTTCAAGGTTTCAGCGATAGACTTGTATTCAGGAGTAGCTTCAGCCATGGCTACTTTCAAAACTCCTTTACCTATAGATCTACCCCAATTCTCTTGATTTTCTTCTCCCAGGGTGACGACTCTCCATGCGCTGTCATAACTTTATCGCATGAAGTTTCCTCCAGACGAGGAATCTAGGAATCTCTTAATATCATCATCCACACCCCTATAGAAAATCTCAATGAGTTGGTTCTTGGGAATTCCGTGGTGTGGACACTTGCATAGAAGCTCTTTGTATCTATCCCAAGCTTCAACAAGTGTTTCTCCAAGAACTTGAGTGAAATTTGTTATCCGCCCTCTAATTTCATAGGTAAGTGATGGAGGGTAGAACTTTTGTAGAAACACATTTTGGAGTTGTTCCTAGGTGGTGATGGGTATTTTACTTTGCAACGAATTGTACCAACTTATGGCTCTATCGGCAAGGGAGTACTTGAAGAGATGGAATCGAATGGCATCATCTGTGACTCCATTTTGTTTCATCATGGCACATAGATCAATAAATCTCAGAAGATGTTCTTGGCTATCTTCTCCTTGCTTGCTATAGAAAGGGTTATTCTGAAGCAGGGTGATTCAATGTGCTCGTATCTCTAAATTAGGAGCATTGATAGGAGGGGGTTGTACTGGATGATGAACATTCGTAGCTTTCGAGATTGAGAAATCTCTAAGATGCTTTTATAGTTCAGTTGATTGCGCTGCTAGGATTTGCTGTCGAACCACAACCCTAGCTTCTTGCATGAGCCTCTCTCTTTGTGCATTGATGGCTTGAGCCACTCTTCAGGCTACTTCCTCTTCTTGAGCCATCCTTGCTTGATTTTCTTGGATTTGACGATGAAAAGTTCTATCTATCTCGGGATCAAAGCTCGCTGTGAGTCTGGGGCTGTCCGAACGGTGCATACACTATGCCTTGGGTTGTACCTGAAATAGAAATTTTTTTGAGAATGAGATCCACAAAGTAGAGTCAAATTGAAGTAGATGATCGATTGTTTTCAAAAAGAAAAAAACAAAATCCTAGATTAGACTTAAAATAACTAGATTTGACAAACTGATTCCGTTGTCCCTGGCAACGACACCAGAATTTGATGTGGAATTTTGAACGCACTAACAAACTCACTCAGGGTTGAAATCCCTGAGTTTTTACCGTAACCAAAGTGTAATAATACCACCCGCAAGCGGATGAGTCTTATCGCAGTATAGTTAAGGATCGAACCCAAATGACAACGTTTTTAAGAATCTTTGTGAATCAAATCTTGCTCAAGTAAAACTAATATTTAGAACGATTGGTTGATTTGACGTTAATTAGACTAATTGCAAGAAAGTAAAAGCTGAATTAAAGTTGGATTTAGATCAATGATATGAAATCGCTGGGATGATATCAGGTTTCACTGCCGCTACACATGCAAACACATTCAATCACAAACAAACTAGGCAAGATATATCAATCCAAATGGAGCGGCTGCAGAACCCCCCATTAGGGCGTTAGGTTCGTGTAAGCATCACCTTAGGCATCAGATGTCTCGTCACCAACCAGATCACTTTCTTACAGCTCCAAAGAAAATCACATTCTATTTCTAGTTTGGGAGTCAACCACATTAATCAATAAGCAAGTAGGTGATAGATCTACAAACTAACATCAACGATAAACAAAGACGATACAAAATACAACTAAGGTTGTGGTCCTCTCTGAGGGATGTTTAGATCACAGAAGCATCACCGTAGGCTAGATATCTCATCCCCTAATGGATCATACACTTACGACCTCAAGGAATCTTATAATAAGTTCTCGTCAAAGAGTCAAACTTTGTAAAACGCCATTCCATCCCACATATAGAAGATTTCACAATATAGGAAGGGACAAGATGAAAGCAAGTAGATAATCAACTACAAACATACCAACTAACAACGAAATGGAAAGTTATATACATTGCCATGGAGAGTTTAACAAAAGAACATGATTTGCATGGGCAGCGGGGCTAGTCCCCGCACCCCAGCGAAAAGGTACTACTCGCTCATGATGCGAGAAACAAGAAGAATAAGAAAGAGAGAGAAATCTGCTATGAACTCGGTGCAGAAGGTAGTCGCAGCTCGGTGAAGAAGATGTGGCCTCCTATGTTGTGTTTGAGCAGATCAGGACATGAATGGGAGGTGCCAAGACAGACTGGACAGTCTCCCTTACTCCGTCTTCCTTCTCTCTTCAGCCTCCATGGTCACAGCACGGGCAGTAGGTGGAATGAAACTGGCACAAACTGGACTGGATTTAGATCGAACCAGTGTACAGGCAACCTGTCGACATCCCAGAACCGATGTCCAAGTGAGGACCCTTGGGGTCCTATTTATAGGAACAAGACAGACCCTTAAACAGTCTTGGATCTTGAGATCTTTTCTTTCTCAAACGGTCTGGCCAAAAATTATCTTTTCCAAATGGTCTTTGCTGCTTTGACTTTTTCATGCGGTTTGCTTTATTTGGCCCCCAAACGGTCTGTAGACCATTTTCTATCAAAGTTGGGCAAATGATCTCGGGCAGAGGCAAACGGTTTGTAAACCGTTTGCTAGCAAATGGTCATTGCTTCAGTCAACACTCTAGCTACTCAAACAATCTTGACTCTCACGGTTTGAGAAAATGCATGAGACTAAACGGTCTCACAAACCATTTTCTCTCCCCCAAATGGTCTTGAAAAAGGGGCAAACGATCTTCAGCAGTAGCAAATGGTCCGCATACCCATCATGCACAAACGGTCTTCAGGTAGCAGCCATTCGTTCTCGATTGCTCGCTAATCTAAACAGTTTCCAAGGTACGACCAAACGGTCTGGGATTGGAATCAAGCAAATAGTCCTTCTTCGGTCAACGCTCTATAAATGAGCAGCAGATGGTGTGCTGGTAAATCGATCTAGTAGCCCTCCAATCTATCAAACGATCTTCAACCTTCTTCTATAGGTGCGGCGGCCTCGGGGCGACCCCATTTGGTATGCGAACCACCTCCAATCAATCTTGCTCAGGGGCTGCAAATGAGTGCTGGTCGAAGGTTGAAGACGACGCACCACGACCATGGTTAGGCACCACGGTCGTGGTAAAGCTACTGTCCCACGGCCATGCCACCTTGCACGGGCGTGGTGGGTGAGTAATCGGGCTATGATGGCATTGTGCCACGGCCGTGGCGTGACACCATAGTCGTGGTGAGGTAGCTACCACACGACCGTGCTACCTCGCACGGGCATGGCGAGTTAGAGTTCAGGCGTTGGGGATGATCCACCACGGTCATGGTGATGACAGCAGACCACGACCGTTTTGGACCACCACGGCTGTGGTTAGGACTCTGCTACATGGTCTTGAATCCATGCACTGCTCGATCCCTTGCGATGGGATTATTCTTCCAATCGATCTCTTCTGGTCATGCGGTCTTGAGACCGCATGGGCTCGAACGGTTTTGAGATCGCATGGGCTCAAACGGTCTTGAGACCACATGGGATCAAATGGTCTTGAGACCGCATGGGATCAAACAATCTAGATTAGATTGATTGGTCAGAACCAGGGGTGAGGGAAGCTAGATTCCAGCTGATTGTTCAGCTTTATCAAGACTTGCATCAAAGCAACCATAATTTTGGTTAAAATCATGATAATTGGATTAATTAAGTAATTTTGCAAATTATGACTCACATTGATATTTAATGAGTGAAATAGTATATATATAGAGTTGAATTTGTTCGAAAGTGATCATTGAATTCCATGATGAATATGCATTCATCAAAAGACAAACATGTATTCTTCAAAAAGAATAACAACTGATCAGAACATATTCTTTGTAACATATTCAGAGTATACATACAGCTGATGGAGCACAAGGTAACAAAAATATAGATTACAAACACAAGTGAAGTACATAGAAGGTTACACAATCACTTTCACAAAACTACACAAAAAGAACAACCCCATTATAGATTTGAACATGCCTCACTGACGCACTGATCAACTACAAACTCCACTAAATAGTAGCAGCAACTCCCAATCAGCAAAACAAGAATAATCTTAATAGTAGTAGCAGCAGCAGCTCATCACACTAGAAGTAGGAGTAGCACATAACCATCAACAGCACTAGCAGTGCCAGATATAGTCGTTGAGCAGTAAACAACAACAACGAATAGTACAGAAAGAGCATCACTATAGAATGGACTACTTCTTAGGACAGTTCCTGCTATCATGGTTAACACCAAACTTTATGCAATTCTTGCACTGCCTCTTTCTTTTAGACTGGGCAATCTCAACTCTAGATTTAAACCTCGCATCTGTGAATTTGGGTCTCCCCTTAGTTTTGCAAACATTGGGGATATGAACCTTGACAGCGGAAGAAGAAGCTGTATTTGAAGCAGTTACACCAGCACCTGCATCTGCACCAGTATCAGTGAGATCCAATTCTAACAGCTCCTTTCGCAAGGCTAGCAGTTTTTCATGGCAAAGATCTACAACGGTGTTCCTACACGCTATGTTCACAATCGAATTGTAGGCAGAAACAAGCTTAAGAGTCCTCCCAGTGGATAGATGACTAACTAACACTTTGCCAAAAATCAAAGGATGTTCTCTGTAGCCTTTGGTCCACCTCTTAATTATGTATGGCTTGGGAAGAGTGCAAAAGTCACGACTCTTCAAATAAGATAGGATGTGCCTGCCAGGGATACCTTTGAATTCCAACATGCAACAGTTGCAAGAAACAATCTCACTCGATGACTTTTTCTTCAAGATGCGGTCAAATCCAAGGCCACCAACACGATACACTTCAAACACACCTTCTTCTGAAGCTTCCTTTACATTGTAGATCATGCTTTGATGAACCTCACTCTAAAAGATCTTAAAGATTTGACTTGGTGTATATACCTCTCATCTGCACCTCCAGAGGCCACAATGATGACAAAGGGAAATTACTATACTCGTCATCAAAGTCTTTGAAATTTTCAATCTCCCGTACATGAAAGTACGCAGTCTCCAATGAACATACAAGTTCAAAGAGAGTCTTCTTACTATTCACATGGCTTCTAATGAACGCATTCAAGCTCTCACTCCTCTGCGTTGTCCTCATGCCCACAAAGAAGGAAGACAACATATAGCACGGAACCCACTCTGAACGCATCGCATACATGTCATACAACCAAGTAATGGACGATAGACCATACTCCTCAACAATAGAATCCCACCTCTCTTCAAATATATCGACATCATCCACATTCCACACACAATCATTCAAGGAGCTTATGATCTGGTCCTTGTTAGGAAGACCACTAAGCATAGAGGGAAGCTTTTGTAGGATGTGCCAGCTGCAGAAGCGATGCTTGCAATTAGGAAAAATAGTAAGGATAGCAGCATTCATAGCTGGATCTTGATCGGTTATGATGGACACCAGCTCTTTGCCAAAACAAAGTTGATACTTCTTGAAAACCCAGACAAATGACTCGTACTTCTCATCAAACATAAGAGCTGAAGCAAACGAGACCATCTTACGATGGTGATCAACACCACCAAACATTCCAAAAACCATTGAATACTTGTTGGTGCGGTAGGTGGTGTCAAAAACAATCGCATCGCCAAACAACCCACAATCTTCAACAGAAATAAGATCATCCCAAAACAAATGAGTCAAGCAACAATCATGATCGTTTTGGTATGTATAGAAGAATTTCTGATTAAGTACCTTGAATGTGGCAAACTGATCCAAGACCATGTCGACGTCGTACTTGGCTGACTCTTTCCTCTTGCTATTGATGTGTCCATGAGCTTGTCTGCTAGTAAATATCAGATTTTCATAGCCGCCAGACTCAGATGCCATCAATGCAATTTGTCTCGATACAGGTATGTTAGCTTGGCTCATGGAAGAAAGGATATGTTTTTGAGTTTCATCAAGAGATGAGTTACACTTCAGGTAACAGAGATGTGCATCATCAACAAGATCGTGGTTGTGTTCCTCAACAAAGGCAGTCACAACCCACATGGATGAGGACTTGTCTAGTGTGAATTGGATCATGGCTCCACAACCACACCTCTTCATAGATCGCTTGAGCTTCTTAGACAAATTTTCCTACAACTTACCCACTTTATCACAAACGGGGCTCAACAACCCTCTTGACCTCTTAGAACAACCCATTCTACCCTGCTTGTCACAAACTAGTTCCCCGTTCATACTTGTTGTCATCTTTCCTGATATTAAAACCAATCATGCCAGCGTAGCTAGAATAGAATGAGATAGCTTCATCTAAACTTTCAAAGTGGAGACCAATTTTAGGAACTGCAGATGGGGTCAGAGTGGAAGCACCAAAAGAAGGATAAGAATTAGCATATCATTATCAAGGCTGACATTTGAATTAGCAGCATCTATATCAATGTTGGGATCCATTACAACATCTGGGAGTAACTCATCAGGACAGAGGAGTAACCCTGAAATAGTAGATAGTAACTCTATCAGGCCAAAGAGTAACCCAACATAACAAACGAGTAACTACAAGAAGATTTGTATTCCAAATTACAAATCAGAATAAAATAGATTTCCAAGTTGGATATAAACACTTGAATTGAAGAAGAAAATACAAAAAGGTAACTTGTACAAATAAGGTTAAATATAGATTTCCAAGTGAGCTTCACAACAGCAGAAAAAAGAGCAAGGATTTGAAAAAACTACTACATTGGGCACATCTGGTACATGTCGTCGAAGGCATGAAGTAAGAAAACAAGGCGAGGCAAGGTCCATAGAGGCACAATTCTCAAACAAGCTGACAACTATAGAAAAAGGGGTAATGACAGAGTACCTTAATAGAGAGAAGAATTGATCAAAACTACTGCTTGACAAGTTCTATAGGCATTTGCTTGAACTATCCTGGAGCATAGTTGCTCCTTTGAGGTGCCTAGGGCATCACTGCAGGCCACCGGAGGTAGCCGGAGCAAGGCTAAGTAGCGGAGGTCATCACAAGCAGGAGAGAGAGAAAAAGGACAGTGGAGAATGGTTCCCTTCTAGGTCAGGTGCCACTTTCAGATCGGGGCACTGCCCTAGGGGAAGGATGGGCAAGATGCAATAGTCGCGCCGTCAATGTAGCTTAGGAAGCAGTCACTAGGCAGTTGGGGGATATGTACAGTGATTTGGCTTGACGGCGGAATAGCCTGGATGGAAGCATCTATTGCATCGGCCTCTGACAGTCTAGATCGACCACACACACAAAGACCGATTGGCATGGACTGGCGACGAAAAGGAGCGCCACCGGCAGATGGAGATTCAAGGAGACAAGTCCCGCGTGCACCGATAGCAAAACTATATTACCCGCGTAGGTAATGAATAAATTGCCTATATATACATATATATATATATACATATATATATATATACATACATATATATATATGTGTGTGTGTGTACATATATATATATATACATACATATATACATACATATATATATACATACATATATATATACATATATACATATATATATACACACATATATACATATATATACATATATATACATATATATACATATATACATATATATGTATATATATATATATACATACATACATACATACATATATACATATATATAGATACATATATATACATATATATATACATATATATATATATATATATATATATATATATATATATATATATATATATATATATATATATATATATATATATGGGTATATCTTCGCTACCCGTGCGGGTAACTAAGATTCGCTACCCGTGCATCAATTTTGTAATGTGATGACACATATATGTAATGAGACAACCAAATTTGTAATGAGACAACCAAAATTGTAATACAAAAACTTGTTTTGTATTACATGACTGTTACAGTAATAAATATATATTTATTACTGTAACAACGATGTAATACAAAATGAGTCTTTGTATTACAATTTCGGTCATCTCATTACAAATTTAGATTGTCTCATTACAAATGCATACCTTCCCATTACAAAACTGATGCACGGGTAGCGAATCTTAGTTACCCGCACGGGTAGAGAAGATATACCCATATATATATATATATATATACACACACATACATACATACATATATACATATATACATATACTAGTGAAAGCACACGTGCACATGCACGTGGCATATAAAATTTGTTGGAAATGTGTGGGGAGAAGACTCGTCCGTGAAAGGGTCCCTACGGTAAAAGATATTTGTGTTGGTTGTTTGAATGGAGAGAATCAAGGAACCGTTTCTGTGAGATGGAGAGAGAAATACAGAATTAAAGATAATAAAAGTTAATAGGAGAGTGTGAGAATGAATATTTGTATGAGAAAAAGTCCTTGAAAAAAGGAGAGAAGAGAGTGAATCAAGGAGAGCGAAGCATCAAACTCACTCTTTTTATAGTATATATATATAAATATATATATATACATATATATATATAAATATATATAAATATAAATATATATATATAAATATAAATATATATATATATAGGGTAACGATCCAGTGAGAAACATATCTGGTGAGAGCATGAGAGGCATTTGAATAACTCTCCACATAGATCAATTTTTCATAATCCAACCGAATAGATTACAAGTATACTTAATATCTACCTTCCTATAAAATTTTACTACCATCCAATTTGTAGTTCATTCACAATAACCAAATATTTTTCAACGCTCTATATTGAATTTCAGGCTGACCGTTGGATGTAAAAAGTGTATATTGTACATATGGACATGTAAACAATGTCTGATTGCAATGATTTTTTGCGACAAGGTAAATGAAATGATGCTTTTTCCATCTATATGGTTGGATTTTAAAAAATAGTTACTTATTTGTAGTTATTCAAATTCCTCTCATGCTCTCACCGTAGGATGTTTCTCACTGGATCGCTACCCTATATATATATATATATATATATATATATATATATATATATATATATATATATATATATGGATTGTATTGAATGCCCGCGTGGGTTTATATATATATATATATATATATATATATATATATATATATATATATATATATATATATATATATATATGGATTGTATTGAATGCCCGCGTGGGTAGTCAGGTTAAATACCCGTGTCATAGAGTAGCGGTGGCATGATCTGTAATTAAATCAAAATCAATTACGTTTGCATGGTGGCGGTGGCATCTATTGTAATTATGTAGAATTCATTCACGTACGCATGGAGTAGCGGTGGTAACTATTTGTAATTATACATAATTCTTGTACGTATGCATGGAACAATGGTGGCATCATTTTTTTAATTCCAAATTCGTTACTAGTGAATGGGCGTGATGCCACTATTGTAGCTTGATGACAATTGATTATGAATGCATGCACTAGTGGGAAAGATAGTGGACACTGAGACATCCATGTTAAATGAATAAAAAAGTGAATGAGGACAAATACTTTAAACAATGTTCACTCTAAACACATATTCAACGTTGACTCATAACTAGGAGATGTTCCATGTAGTTGCCATGTACATAGTTCAAACTACATGTCATATATAATGGATGTAATCAAGCAACCCATAACGGATCTGAGCGTACATAATCTGGATACAATATGTGATACAGTCAGGTTGTATTACAAGACGTCATCTTAAGTTATAGTTTTTTCATCCTCGTTACAATTCTTTTATTTGTATTACATAATGTTCCTTCTTATTACAAATGATCTATTTTGTTTACAATTTTTTTCTTCCCATTACTGTAACATCCCTGACCTGGGTTATGAACTAACCCTAGGTGTTTTGCTTAAATATGTGATTTGATACTTGTGGTTATCTTTTGATATGTAATTAAAGCTTCTGAGGAACATATATTTCCATTTCTGTCTTTTTTGAACAATGCTGTAATATTGTTTTGTTAAATATGGACTTATGTGCAAATTACCCAAGTAGAGGGGTTAACTTGAAAATTTCACATGTTAAGATGTTCCTCTGGTGTTGATACATCATAATAATGAATATGATGTAGTGATATGGATTCTCCAAGTTTGGGCACCAAGATATAGCTTGTAGAGCAATCCTTGTGCTTTAAAACCTAGTTTTGGTGTAAAGTGCAATTTACCCAAAATCTAAGGTGCAACATGTAAAATATACCTTCTAGAGTCTCTTTCATGATTCTTGACATCAAATAGAGCAAAGATGATGAGGAGGGTGCCTTATTTGAATGATCAAATAAGAAGATAACCATTATAATTAAATAACCAAGTTTTATACAAAATGACCCTTTATATGTATGCAACTTAGTAAGGTGTTTGGCTTTCTTTCCTCTAAACCTTGGATAAAGGAGGAGTTTTTATTAAGGGAAGAAGGGAGGAACGTGACTAAGGAGGGGAGAAGGACCTATTTGAGAAATAAGGAAATAATTGTCCTTATCTTGAAAATATACCCAAAATATATAAGTACATCCTTTTCACAAAGCAAGGGATCGTTTCCCTTCATTCCCCTTCTTATCTCTTTGCTTTGGCCGACTAAGAGGGAGCTTAGGAGTAGAGGAGGAGGACCAAACTGAATTGGGTAAGTTTTGATTGCATGGAGTCCCAGTCACAATTGTTTCCGACAGAGGTCCCCAGTTTACGAGTCGTTTTTGGGAGCGACTTCACAAAGCTTTAGGCACACAGTTAAGGTTTAGTACAACCTTTCATCCTCAGACTGGTGGACAGTCAGAAAGGACTATACAAACCTTGGAAGACTTTCTTAGAGCATGTGTTCTCCATTTTACAGGGAGTTGGGATCTGCACCTAAGCTTGATAGAGTTTGCCTACAACAATAGCTACCAACATAGCATTGACATGGCACCTTATGGAGCTTTGTATGGTAGACATTGTAGATCACCCCTATGTTGGTATGAAACTGGTGAATATCAACTGTTAGGTCCTGATCTTGTGCAGCAGACCACAAAGAATATTAAAGTAATACAACAACAGATGAAGACTGCACAAGATAGGCAGAAATCATATGCTGATAAACGTCGTAGACCTTTAGAGTTCCAGGTTGGAGACAGAGTATACCTTAAAGTCTCACCTTGGAAAGGAGTTTTGAGATTTGTAAGGAAAGGGAAGTTAGCTCCTAGGTTTATGGGGCCTTATCCAATCATTGAACGGATTGGAAGAGTAGCCTATAAGCTAGAGTTACCACCAGAGTTATAGAAGTTACACCCCGTGTTCCACATTTCTATGCTGAGGAAATGTCACCCTAATACAGATTCAGTCCTACAACCTTTGGAAGTAGAACTGAATGATGATATATCTTATGAGGAAGGACCAATGTCAATCCTTGATAAAAGAATTAAAAAGTTGAAAAAGAAAGACATAAGTCTTGTGAAAGTCCTCTGGAATCATCGTGGTGTTGAAGAAGCCACATGTGAACTAGAGGAAGAGATGAGAAGGAAATACCCTGCTCTTTTATCTTAATATGTTTTGTTGAGGAAGAGATGAGAAGGAAATACCCTGCTCTTTTCTCTTAATATGTTTTGTTGATTTCGGGGACGAAATCCTTGTAAGGGGTGGATAATTTGTAACACCCCTGACCTGGGTTATGAACTAACCCTAGGTGTTTTGCTTAAATATGTGATTAGATACTGGTGGTTATCTTTTGATATGTAATTAAAGCTTCTGAGGAACATATATTTCCATTTCTATCTTTTTTGAACAATGTTGTAATATTGTATTGTTAAATATGGACTTATGTGAAAATTACCCAAGTAGAGGGGTTAACTTGCAAATTTCACATGTTAAGATGTTCCTCTGGTGTTGAGACATCATAAGAATGAATATGATGTAGTGATATGGATTCTCCAAGTTTGGGCACCAAGATATAGCTTGTAGAGCAATCCTTGTGCTTTAAATCCTAGTTTTGGTGTAAAGTGCAATTTATCCAAAATCTAAGGTGCAACATGTAAAATATACCTTCTGGAGTATCTTTCATGATTCTTGACATCAAATAGAGCAAAGATGATGAGGAGGGTGCCTCATTTGAATGATCAAATAAGAAGATAACCATTATAATTAAATAACCAAGTTTTATACAAAATGACCCTTTATATGTATGCAACTTAGTAAGGTGTTTGGCTTTCTTTCCTCTAAACCTTGGATAAAGGAGGAGTTTTGCTTACGGGAAGGGAGGAACATGACTAAGGATGGGAGAAGGACCTATTTGAGAAATAAGGAAATAATTGTCCTTGTCTTGAAAATATACCCAAAATATATAAGTACATCCTTTTCACAAAGCAAGGGACCGTTTCCCTTCATTCCCCTTCTTATCTCTTTGCTTTGGCCGACTAAGAGGGAGCTCAGGAGGAGAGGAGGACGACCAAACTGAATTGGGTAAGTTTTGATTGCCATCTAGCTTGAATTCATGGAGGAAATCTTGCTACAAGGTTGGTTTAGTAGTCTTCCTTACACAACTCTTCCTTCTAGCCATCTTCTCCATCCATATCTTGAGGAACGGACCTTGGACGACCTGTGGAGCTCAATCTACCATAAAAGCTACGAATCTTGGAGCTCTAGATCAGATCCTAAGGCGGGTTTTATAACTCTAACCCTCAAAGTTTTATTTATGCATCTTCTTTCTATGAAAACGTAGCTTAATCTCCTTCCTTAGACATTTCTATGTGTTCTTGCTACCAAAACTGTGAAGAACATTCCATGTTCTTGAGGTAGAAGAAGGTGGCGTTATTTCCAAAGTTCACCCTGATCTTACTTTAACAAACGGTCCTCCACCTCTTGCCTAAACGGTTTGCAAAACCATTTGGAAGCAAACAGTTTCAAAACCATTTGAGTGCAAACGGTTTCAACCACACCGCATGAAAGCAAACGGTTTGAAAACTGTTTGGGTGCGTTGAACATGGTTGACCATTTGGGAAATCTGTTGTAAACATTATGGAATAATCACTCACCAAAAATCATCAAGTAATTCCAAGTAAATAACCAATTGAAGGCTCATTAGTCACCTAAACCCTAATCGGGTTTATTGCTGATTTCAATAACACAATCATGTTGAAGTTTGGGTTGAGTGGTCCAAACGGTTTCAAAACCATTTGGGGATCACCCAAACGGTCTCAAGACCGTTTGGTGATCACCCAAGACCATTTGGCAGTCTAGGGTTAAGTAAGGTTGACCAATTGAGGGTCTAAAGATATCAAGTTGTCAAATAATTAAGTGCTGATTTGGTGACAAAACCTAGGGTTCAACCCTTGAGTAATTGACTTGGTTTTTGATAAAATAATGGGCAAACGGTCTCAAGACCGTTTGGAGGATGTCCAAACGATCCCAAGACCGTTTGGGGGTCACCCAAGACTATTTGGAGGTCTAGGGTTGACCATGGTTAAGTGGTTGAAGATTGAAGGGCAAAAAGTTGAAGTATAATCGATTAGTGACCTAATGATAAAATCTATGAGTCAAACCTTAATAGATTGAGTTAGATTTTGGTATTGACTTGAGAAAATGGTCTCAAGACCGTTATGAGGATGTCCAAATGATCCCAAGACCGTTTGGGGTCAGGTTATGACCCAATTGAATGATGGTTCAATGGGTTCAACATCAATTAGATTCATGTTGATGCATGTTGAAGGGTGATCGATTCCAAACCCTAATCCAATCAATCCAAACCCTAATTGGTGACCAATTGAGGTTCAATTGAGGGTAAAATCAGTAAGGATTGACATAATTGACTCAATTGATGAGTGGCTAAGCTTTGCATGATCGATTGAAGGGTTCAACCTTAGAAATCCTAACTCAATTGGATAGGTTGAGGCACTTTTTGGTCCATGCGGTTTTGAGGGTGTTTGGACCAAATGGTCTTAGGACCATTTGGGACCAAACGATCCCAAACCGTTTGGTGGCCATGCGGTTTCAAGATCGATTTGTCCATGCGGTTTCAAAAGTCAAAGTTGGCCAAACGGTCAACGGGACCAAACGGTCTTCACCTCACCTAGGGCAAACGGTCTTGATGGTGTACTTTGCCATGCGGTCTTGAAAGTCAAAGGGACCAAACGGTCAACAATTCCATGTGGTTTAAAAACCGTTTGGAGATTGAAAGTGCAAAACCGTTTGGGGTCTATTAAAGTCAAGAACGTTGGATGACTTAATGGTCATGATGGTTTAGTAGTTGATTAACGTAAACCCTAAAGATACCTAAAGTCTTTAAGGGGTTAAGTAATTAGTGGACTAATGCATGTATGGTCAATGGTGAACATTACAAAAGTACCCTTGATGGGATATAGTAACCAATACCCCCCCTCCCCTTGATCAAGAAAACCCTAATGACCATAAGGGTGATGACATGAATTATGTTATTATGGTTGATTTAATTTAACCTAATCAAGAGAGATGTAAACATCATCTAATAGCAAGAGGAGAGAGAAGACTCCTAATATGAAAGAGAATCAAGTAACAAGCTTCTAACATGTATGAATACACCTAATTAGGGTATGATCCTTTATGATGAGATCATGGAAACCTTAATTATGATGATTAATGAATCTTAACCTCATTAAGGGCATTAATGGAAGTAACTTTCATACATAATGATGGTATGACCTCAATTCACTGTAATGTGAATAGTAAACCCTAATTCTAGGGTAATATCATGAAATGTGAATAGTAAACCCTAATCTAGGGTGATATGATGAAATGAACAGTAAACCCTAATTCTGGGGTATGCTTTTAAGCATGAAACTCTATGATTGAAGTATGGAATAGGGAATCACTTTTCCTAATAATGATAAAGGGGTTGAGCAACCCTAATTGAAATGAATAGGGAAAACATAACCTTATTGAAGGCATAATGGTACAACCCTTGAATTGAAAGATTATCTCTGTGTTGTAATATGCTGATATAGAGATAAATTTCATATTATCAAACGTATTAACCATGTAGGTTTTTATAAAGAAGTGATCATAGACAGGTAAGGATTATGATGTCATATTCATTGAAAGCATGTTATAAGCTTTATGAATAATGATATACTATGTTGCCTGGTTTAAGAGGTAACATATGAGATTGATGGGCTGTAAGAGCCATGAGCAATATCTACATTGTTATAATCAAGGTCATGTTGTTAGATGACTTATGATGATCTAAGGGTTTGAACACCCCTGTTTTTGAATTATAATGATGAGATGGTTAAAGATTGATACCCTAATGATAACTGATGTGAAATGAACTTGATATATTTAGTATTCTTTCTTTATAGAAGTTGCTTTAATGGTTTATGTTTGAAAACATGCCTGATGCTAAAAGAATGCCATAATGTACTTAAATAATCAAGTATAATGATATTATGTAGAGCCCTGACCATAGATCCATCATTGTCAGAAACTAAATGATGGTGAAACAGGTTTTCCTAAGGGAATTCCTGGAGCACATACTTTTGAGTATGTGGGGGATTATGGACGCGAATACCCTTACGTCCTAGTGTAGGAATTGATGTAAGATGTACCTTTAATCCATAAATCCTTCATTATATTTTTATATCGGGATGATGTATCACTAATCTCCCGAGGAGATCGTTAATTCCGCATCGATGAGAGATAAATAAGAGATCCCTCGATGATGAAGAGAGTACAGAACGCCACTGTGACTCTAATAGCGAAGTTGCCAGGATACCCTAGAAAGCTATTATAGTAGAGACACAAGATGTCCTGCATGTTGATCCTCACTCTCAATGAGGAAGATGAGATCATAGGAATCCGGTCCTTCTGATGACCTATGTATGGTACCGATGCGATTTCGTAATGGTTGGTTGGAGTATGAGCGGTATACCTCATCTCCTCAGGGCATAATAATGTTTGAAAAACATAATCAGCCGCGTAGCATAACTACTTAGGTTGAACTACGAGA